>JABFTP020000062.1:60220710-60707961 GCA_013387265.2 Cryptolaemus montrouzieri
ATTCAACATCTCTAAGAAAAAAACGAAGTATTTCACATCGGCAATAAATTAAATGAGTTATTTTTTGATATTTTCGACATCACTTTATTTCATTTTGAGACATCAAATTGATGCTCACCAACTGATATTGTATAACATCTCAAATAATTGCAGATAAATAGAACTGCTATTAGAATTAAGCCATTTTTCTCTGTCATTAACTACGAGGGATTTGAAATTTTGTCTTGCGATGTTGAGGAATTCTTCAGTTGCTACTAGATGTCGATAGAGATGCAATTCCATCTCAGATAATTTCAGTTAATATCAGATAAAAACTGCGATTATAATGAATATTCCAGATATATATCGCTTATAACCTTAATTAGTAAGTTTCTAGATTTTTGATTCTACGACTTTTGAAATTGACGTTTTAGCAACAGTCCATAGCATTAAAATCAGTTGGTTCGTAATTCTGCAACATATCATTAAGTAGAGAACTCAAAGAATCTAGAGACTTAAGCCATTTTTCCCTATCATAAACTAGGGATTTGAAATTTTGTCTTGTAAAGTTGAGGAATTCTCCAGTTGTTACTAGATGTCGATAGAGTTCCAATTCCATTAACACGGCTTGAAATGTTGTCGTGCGGTCTGTACACGTACTCATCATGAGGTCTGACATAACGGTTTCATTCATTTTAAAACAGAAAGAACAACTCGATCTGTTTGGCTGTCAAATCGATACTAATCAACATATAGGTATAAAATTTCATGTTTGCGCCTTATAAGAATTGTATTGTCCAAGAATGTTAATACTTGTGTACTTGTACTACCACTTCATTAATTTTCACCTGAGTTAAATTCGCCTACAAAGTCCACAGCTAAAAGGATGTGAAGAAAAACAAACAATGAAAACGGAATATATATTTCATATAATATTGAATAGAAAGTAATTCTTCAACTAGGATACTCTAATTACAAACAATTCATAAAAGAAATTGAATATAATCATATAAAAAACAAAACCCTTAATAAATGGATGAAGCAATAATACCAACATAGAACAGTAAATCCAAATGATTTGAAACAATTTTCATTCTTCTATAGTATTCTTTCCACAAATATCAATATCTTGACTATTCAGGATATATTAAATTCAAATCACAGCATCATTTATCACAAGTCTTGTTTGTTTTTGGAATTTTATCTTCATTTACCCTGTAAATTTAGTCCAGAACTTTTTGACTGGTTGGAAGAAATATATCGTTTTCTACTTTAAAATGACATATTTATTTGAGAAAGAAGTGTTTTCATATGTTACATCATTTACAACAATTAACAACAAAAAATCATTAAGAAAGTTTGAGTGGTCTCTACCGTAAATTTACAAATTTCTTCTTCTTGAGGTTAATATCTCAGCTTTGTAATTTTCAATCAAATGAATGATTTCAATTAGGACGTGCCTCGCCCGAGCCGAGCGTGTCGGTTTTATCGCTGTTCAATAGTACCTCAGTAATTTACCGCGCCCACACAAAATTCTTGTGTTTTACCTTGTTTGCAAACTGGTATAAAAATATTCTATGGCCTAAAATCTTAACGTAAATTGAAATTTTTCTCTCGGTGATAATGCTTTTTGAAGAAGTTAGGCAGAATTTTCAAATTCACTTCTATTCAATCTCGTGAAACTGCTCTTCATCATTGAAGCAAACCTCATCAAACAATTTTTTCATCATCTTTTAATCTGTCATACGCATTTTCAATTTAAAAACATTTAGATTTCCATTTCATTTAAAGAATCAATATAATCAGAAGGTGTGAGAAATCCCAAAAAATTGTTTGCTTCCTCACATGAATTTTAAGAAAAAAAATTTATATATTTTTTCATTCATCAGCTCTAAACAATGATACAAAAATATTGTTTTATATTAGATTTCCAAAACAGGCATTTTCGTGTAAGGGAAATTGGAAAAACCTGATTGTTTTAAAGTTGCTTGGTCGCAGCCAATGCCTGAATTAGCCTGACTCCTGCTCATCCAATCAGTACGCGGCAAATGAGTCGAACTAAGCCTACTTTATTAGATGATAGTCCTCGTGTTTCTTATGCTGCATCCTTGCGATAATCATTCTTTTGACACTCCAACACGTCCAGTAGTGTGACGTAGCGTTGAATAGAGTCACTGAGCTTACCGCAGGTCAAAATTCAGTTTTCCAAACTCCACTTTTAGCAATTCGACACTGTCGGATTATAGCAAGTCAACTGTAGTTGAATGCATTTCTATTGAATAATAAATTCATGCCTTCTGTGATTTAAAATTCATATTCACTTATTGAAACAATCAATTTGTTATCAATATAATTGCAGAAATTTAATTTCAATATGTGGATATGTTTGTTTCTCAAGCTCATGATGATTCTCATAAAACTATCAAAATATAAAGAAGCACTTCATTATGAATGCTAATCAGTTCCAATAAGTTTCAGTCAAATCTAAAAAATAAAACTACAAAAATGATTATATAAGAAAAATAAGAATATTTTAATCGTTCAGATAACAATGAACATCCAATTAAATGCTCAAATGTTTTGGAATATAACAGCTCTGTTCTTTTAATCTAATAATAACTCATACAATATACTACTCAGTTGAGGTAAAATAATTTCTGATAAAAAGAAGTCATAGAACTGCCAACAGTTGTTTTTGATATTTCCCATATCGCTTTATTTCATTTTGAAACATCAAGATGATGCTCACCAACTGATATCGTATCACATCTCAGATGATTTCAGTTAATCTCAGATAAATAGAACTGCTGTTATAATGAATATTCCAGAAATATATCGCTTATAACCTTATTTAGTAAGTTTCTACATTTTTGGTTCTACGAGTTTTGAAATTGACGTTTTAGTAACAATCCATAGCATTAGTATCATTTGGTTCATAATTCTGCAACATATCATTAAGTAGAGAACTCAGAGAATCTAGAGAATTAAGCCATTTTTCTCTATCATTAACTAGGGATTTGAAATTTTGTCTTGTAAAGTTGAGGAATTCTCCAGTTGTTACTAGATGTCGATAAGGAGTTCCAATTCCATTAACACTGCTTGAAATGTAGTCGTTGTCCGGTCTGTATACGTCTCTCAATAGAGTAGCATCGGAATTTCTAAGAATCTGTTCAATTATATTATCGCTATTTTGTCTTGAAGGGCTAGGAGTAGGCGAAACGATTGAAGAATAGCAAGAATCGTTGCTAGGGGGTCCCATCTCCTCTAAACTATTATTACCTATAACTTTATATTTTTCAATAAAATCAACGAGTTTTTTAGATACTTCCAAGCCTCTTTTCGAAACTTGTAGATCGCAATCTTCTGATATTGCATGTTTCAGAACTGTTAGACAACCGATCTTACTTAACTCATCTAAAACTCGTAAAACCCTCTTTTTTATTTCCTCGTCTGTTAGAGTAATAATTTTTCTGGATTCAGGTGAAAACGTGCATTTGGGAAACTCGTCGTCTACCATACCTTGATCTTTCAATTTTTGTTCAATTTGCTTGTTCCAGAAAGACAGACTACTGAGGCGGACTTCCCAGTAGAGATCGTCTAGTGCTGCTGAACTCATGGAAGCGTAAATTTCGTCATACATAGATGGAGGTATATTGTGATATTTGTACAGAGTGGTCAACAGAGTTGCCGCTTGCGCTCGGACAATACCTTCTGTTTCGCGTTTGAGTAATGATATCATTTTGTTCTGCAAAAAAAAGAACAAAGATGAAACTTTTGATGGTGATAAGTTCAGGTTCGATGATGTTTAGAAATGAAAACATATTAAGGAAATTTAAAAAACACGAATATCAAATAACCTCCTTGAGGAGTTAGTTCTTGAACTATGGTGTAGTCCATCACCTAAACTCAAAAACAAAGTAGTTTTTCCAAATTCACTAATTAATATATTTGCGTTGCCATAGAGGAACAATTGCTGTACCTCCAAGGGGTTCCCAAATTGGGAGGCGCGCCCCCAAATGGGGGGGCGTGGGATAAAGTCCAGGGGGGGGGGTTTGTGACACCCAAATGAAATGAATAAAAAATTTTAAAAATAATTTCCTTAAATCTTTGAAATAAAGTCTCTCTAAGTTTTCATAATTGTTTTTGTAAAGTTTTAATAAAGTTGTAAACTTTACCAAAGAAGGCTACAGTTTTTAAAACTACAAAGCACACAAGAGTTCAAGGTTCTCAAAACCGTCCCCCTCGATGGCAACGACCGTGTGTACCGATACCAACGTTTGGCCTTGGTATGAGTGCGAGTGTCCCCGCACCCCTTCTATCACCACTCACACTGCATCTTCAGCCCAATGTCAATAACCTTGCAGTTTGTCCAGTGCTTGAGTTGTAACTAGTCCGTTTTGGCACAGTGCTTTCCGTGAAATATCAGTCAGCGTGTTTTCTGTATTGTGGGTGTTCTATAATTGTTGCGACGTTTGAATTGGAGTAATTGTTTCTTCGTTGTTCTTCGCTGCAAAATCTCAGAATTTAAAGCGCATGAAGTTAGATAGCACTGGATTTTCTGCTCAGGCATCTCTAAAAGTGCTTGAAGCTTCCTATGAATGATCTCTTCTTATTGCTAAGGAAAAGAAAAGTCACACTATTGGTGAAACGCTTGTTAAACCGTGCCTTTTAAAAGCAGCCAATATTGTCCTTGGAACTGATAGTAGGCAAAAGCTATCACAAATATCACTTTCAGACAACACCGTAAAACGCTGAATTGAAATGGCCGAGGACATTAAAAACCAGGTGGTTGATGCAATAAAAAATCCCCGTTTTTTGCTATCCAGCTTGACGAGAGTACAGACGTAGCACAATGTTCTCATTTTATTGTATATGTTCGTTACATTGAAAATGAAAGAATGAAGGATGAACTGATGTTTTCTACTCAGCTGGTGACCACTACTAAAGCTGTAGACGCGATGAAAGAAGACTTTTAAAGCTGTAGACTGAGGAACACGAACTTTCTTGGCAAAAACTTGTTGGTTTATGCACAGATGGTGCTCCTTCAATGCTCGGTTCTCGCTGAGGCTTTGTGCAGTTGGTCAACCAGAAGAATGCTGACGTACTTGGGATTCATTGTTTTATTCACCGCTAAGCCTTGGCAGCAAAAACGTTTCCAAACGAACTCAATGCTGTTTTAAAGCTATGTATTTCAGTAGTCAACTACGTAAAGAACAGTGTATTAAATACTCGACTTTTTAAAAGTCTTTGTGAAGATTTAGGAAGTGACCACAAAACGCTGCTATTTCATACAGAAGTACGATGGCTATCAGAAGGCAATATGTTGGGAAGACTATTTGAGCTCCGTGATGAAGTGATAACGTTTTTGGCACTTCAGAAACGAAACGAGCTTAGTTCAGAGTTCGAAAAACCCAGTAACCAAGTAATTTTGGCCTATTTATCAGACTTTTTTGACATGTTAAACAACCTAAACTTGAGACTGCAATGTGCAGACTCAAATATAGTAACACATCGGGATGCCCTCAAGATGTACGTTGAGAAACAACAACTTTGGATACGTAAAGTGTAAATGAACCCCAGCAACTATTCAAGTTTCAACAAAGTAGTGTCAATCTCAGAAGAAGCATGTTTTGGGGACGTTTTTGAAAAACTTGATTATTGACCATTTGAAGAACCTGAAGGAGGAGTTCAGCAGGTACTTTCCTAACTTGTCAGAGGAGTTTTACAAATGACTGCTACAAGATACGATTTTGAAGAAATGGACAAGCCCTCATTTTGGTTAAAGTACTTGAAAGTTTACCCCAGTGTTTCAGAGAAAGCTGTTCAGATAATCTTGCTTTTTTCAACAAAATACATGTGCGAAAAAGCGTTTTCAACTCTGGTGGCGATCAGAACCAAGTACCGCAACAAACTTGATGTCGAAAGTGACCTACGCTGTGCTTTGTCTGAAACTCAACCCAGGATCTGTCAACTTATCCAAAACATGCAAGCGCACCCATCTCACTAAATTATATTTTATGTTTTGTTTTTGTAAGTAGGTAGGTCTATTGCTTTACCTTCCTTAAATTGAAAATGTATCTGTGTTACAATGTTAAAATTTGTATCCGTAATAATAATCGTTTTTCATGTAATGTTTGTTTTAATTTTCATCATACGTACAAAGGGGGGCGTGGGGGGTCTCCAAATAACCAGAGGGGGGCGTGGTACAAAAAAGTTTGCATACAGAAGAACAAATGTTTCAAGGAGTAGGTCCCTATAACTTATAGCGTTTACGCATTTCTCCATAGCGAGGTATGTTCTTTCACCAATGCTTATGCAACCTAGGGCCATCCCCATATCTCCTTGACAGCATTGTACTTCCTGAGCTTTTCTCGGTCTCATTTCCAGTCTGTTTCTATACGAAGGTGTACATCTGGGGTCTGGACGTAATTCAAATTTGGATTCATCACAACATAACATATTTAATGTGTTCTCTAGCCCAAACTACTATTGCCTTGTAACTTTTCTCGACAATGTGGGAACCTCCTATGAACGCTTGGCGTGTAGATTAGATTTATGTAGTCTATTTTTCACAATTTGATCACTTATTTGTATGTGGTGAACATTTCTGAGTTGTACATTCAATTGGCCCTCCAGATAAGTTTCTCAAGACATTATGTCTTAGAAATCTATTTGTGTTGTAACGGTTGCTCAAGTACGGTCTGTATGCTCATGAACCTCTCGTTTAGTAGTCTGGAACATGCTGGCGAAGGCTACTGTGCTCTCGTCCAAAAAGCAGCACTTCTTTTCATTGTTCCATAGAAAAATAAGTGTATTCTCGAGTCTAGCGGTAGATGCTCTATGAGAAATTTAGGAGCTCAAGCTAGACATGACTCTGGAATATTTCTTCCTATCAGTCTTCTTCTTATCGTCCACTTACTAACACTCATTTCTCATTTCTAAGAGTCGAACACAAGCTTCAGAAGCAGAGCAGAAGGTATTTCTCAAAACATTGCTCACAATAAAACGGTCGCTCCCAGCTGTAGTCTTTGGGCTCATCTCTGAGTGTAGGAACCAGTCTCCCAAAAGAATCTAATAGCGTCCCGCAGAATACTTCGAGGTTCCAAGGTCTAAGAGTTCGAATGATTTGTGCCTATTATCGTATTGTAATTGCTTCAAAAACATATGGAAATGTATGGATGTGCTCATACCATCAACTACATAGTTTCACGACAAATAATCGAAAACCCACATAGATTGAATTATGCCTAAAAGAACACTATTGACTAATCAATAGCATTGTGAGAGATCGAAGTAATGTCGTACACAGTATGTCGGAAAAGTTTCCGAATTTAATTTTTGGCGCCCATACAAGTGGAGCTATCTGTTGAATGACACCGGTACCATGTTGCTACATCTTTCAGGAGTGTCTGAGAATTTTTTCCACAGTATCGGTTCATTAGTTCTAGAGATAGACGTGTTTGCGTGAACGTGTTGTTGATACCCCGACACAAGCTTCGCGATGGATGAGAAATTTGAACACCGTGCGGCGATTAAATTTTGTTATAAACTTAACGAAACGAAAAAATGATCGATTTGGCTTACGGTGAGGGTGTAGTGTCGCGTACAACAGTTTACACGTGGTTCAATCGGTTTAAGAAGGGTAGAGCTGTTACCGACGAAAACGAGGCTCGTGTGCGCGCGCTACTGAACCAGGATTGCCACATGTCTCTCAGAATGTTAGCAGACGAACTGACCATGAGTAAGGATAGCATAGCTTTGATTTTGAAAAAAAAAATGAACCGTAGGAAGGTCTGTTCTCGATTTGTTCCGCACTTCCTCACACACGAGCAGAAGCAGACTCGCGTCGAATGTTGTCAAGATTTTATCGAGACTTTCTAACCTCAATTGTGACTGGTGACGAGACTTGGTGTTTTCAATACGATCCTTCCACGAAGCGGCAGTCGTCCGCTTGGCTCAGTCCGGACCGTGCGAGGTAAATAGTGCGCCTATAAAAATCACGGGCGAAGACAATGCTCATCGCTTTCTTCGACTCCAAAGATCTGATCTACCAAGAATTCGTGCCCCCAGGCGTCACCGTGAACGCTGCGTATTACGTAGAAATGTTGAAACGTCTGAAGCGCGGGATTAATCGCGTCAGGCCCGAGTACAAGGATTCGGGATCGTGGAGTTTGCTGGATGACAATGCGCTTGCTCATTCGTCGAACATTGTGAAGCGTTTTCTCGCCGAAAATCATATTCCACGCACCAACCACGCCCTATACTCGCCATATCTGGCTCCAGCAGATATTTCTCAAGCTGAAAATACACCTGAAAGGACGATTTTTTAAAGATCTACCGAGCATTCAAGCGGCTTGCACCGAGCGTCTCAGAGCGATTACTTCAGAGGAGTTCCAGAGGGCCTTCGAATCACTCGTGGAGAGCTCAAAGGAGTGTATATCTAGGGGAGGGGCCTATGTTGAAAGTTAATTGAAATAAATTTCGTTAGAAGTGATTTTCGATTGTTTATTTCAAAACTTTGGGAACTTTTCCGACATACTGTGTATATCGTATGTATACTCCGAGTCGAACACCTAATAGGATTGTGCTGTTTATTCAAAAACGTAGACAAAAATTCCTTGAAAGAGAATACCCGAGACTAGGGAAATTCAAAAAATAAATCTTACCACAACATCTTGATTTTCAAGATGATTTTTCCAAAATGCATCAATTTGTACTAAGTGATGAAGACATTTCAATGCAGATGCTCGAACAAAACTCTCTCCATCCATTAAACTAACCGTCAAAACCAAATTGCAAAAACCATTATTCAAGATAATTTTTTGGAATGATGGAAAATCTGAAAAAAAAAGAAGTTATTCGTTACAATTAACTAAATAACGACAGAACGCTTGTACCCTTCCGCCAACACAAAATTTAATATCTAAGTGCTCCCTACTTGCCGAAAGAGTTCATCCAGCTAGAGAAAGACACACTGATCGATAAACTTTAAAAAAAAATTAGTGTAAGATTCAAGTCAAGATATAGACGGAATGCGCGATGAGAATTGAAGAATGCATTTATGTGGTGATAACATTTAATAAACAGGTTTCAGTTCACCAAAGACTATTAGTGATGAAAATTTTTTTTTTTAATTATTATACCCTTTTCCAAAAAAATGCCCGTAGTGGTTTCAAGGAATGCCATAAATTTTTATGGAACTTCAAGAACAAATAGGGCACCGTTAGTACTACCATTTCTACTAAATTCTAATAAATTATGATTGATCGAGAATTCCACATGTTGGTTTTATTTAGATGTCCAATTAACTGAACATATCCTGTGGGAATGCCCAGCTGGGGATAGCATTGGGCATGATGAACTTGAATTTCACAAACTGAAACTGAAAAACTCTCATACTCATAGTCTACCTACAAATCAAACCATTGGATAGATGGATATATTATATAAAAGAGGATTTTTTTTCTTTTAACTTCACGGGATCGCAAGGTGTACATGTCGTCTACTCTAAACGGGTTCTTTGTCACCGTATGTGTATTCAGATGGTCCATTGCCTCCACCAGTTTAATAAATCTTTCAATGGTGCCTATAAAATCGTCTCTTTTGGTTCCTTCCCTGTAGTGTTTGTTACATAGGACATGTCCTTTTATTTTAATTTTGTCATTTACCCTCCAGTGTCCCCATGCATTTCAATAGAAATGGTCCTAATGAATAATATTGATACTTTATTTATTTTATGGAAATTCGTTTTCAACTAAGATGAAGTGAAATATATTTTATACTTTCAACAATTTTGTTTTTACAAACACGGCACGTTTCGACCGTCAAGTCATTTTCAAGTGGTCAACTACAGGAAATGAACTTACTTATATAGATACTAGCCTAATTTCATATTAAATAGTGGAGATGTATTAATGTCTAGCTATTAAGGGTGATTTCACTTGGGTTTCTACAAAGTTTATTGATTTCCAAACATTCCAACAGAATGAATGAATGAATGAAGAATTTTGATATTATCTAATGTTATTCAATGTTTTGTGGATTTTATATGTTCACATATTGGGGAATTGTCAGAGGATAAATGTTATTTAAATCTGGTTTCGAAATTCCTACCAGTCTGCTCAACATAAGCTACCATACACTCATTGCAAACAATTCTGTAAACTCCTGATTTTTTAACTTGTCTGTTTTTTGTTTAGCATTGAATAATAATTTGCTCAAGTTCAGACAACTTGAGAAAGAGGTGGTTATTTTAAATTTGGGAAAATACTTGCTCAAGTTATTGGAGAGAGGACCAGCGTAGTTGAAACTAGGGTATTTTTTCAAGCAAGTATTTACTTATTTTTACTTATTTATTTCTCTCTTAGTAAATGTTTCATCATATTTTGTAACAAACAATCGGTGTAACAAAACTTAAAAAACGTTAAAATGTCAATATCATACAAATGAATAAAATGCAACACAAAACAAAACCAGAACAAAAGTTAATGAAAAAATACACTGATTCAAACGAGAACAATTCAATTAGATTAGGCCCTTCTGCCCTCACACCATTCGTAGAACTCATTCTTGGTGTAGGGTTCACATTCTATAAGGAGATTGCGTATCCTATTTTCAAAGAGCTCTGGCCTGGTAACTTCCTGATACAACCTAGGTAGTGCATTGAAGATTTTCAAACAACGATACTGCATGCTATTTTCAGTGAGAGTCAGTGAGTGCAGTGGATAGAAATAATGGTGACTCTTCCTGGTATTCTTTGTATTGCGAAATTGTTCAAAAAGGTAGCCATGCTTTCGTACGAACATAAGATAACGAAAAATGTACAGCCCTCTTAAGGTGAGTATATCATTCTTCCTGAAGACTCCCCTACATGACTCCAAGTAGCTCATGTGAAAAATTGTTCTTAAAGCTTGTTTTTGCTTCACAAAAATCCTATCTGAAAACGAGCCACCCGCCCAAAAAGCTACACCATAGTTTACAAGTGATTCAAAGTTGGAAAAATATATTATCCTCAGAGTATTTGCATCGACATGGTGTTTCAAGACTTTCAGAGTATATCACATTGTTGAGCCTGCACTCCAGATACTCCACATGAGTTCTCCATTTCATATTGGCGTCCAGTTGTAAACCCAAAAATTTAGTGGACTCACTAATCGAGATATTTGAGTCCTGAACCTGAATGGATGGAGGCGCAGTGGAGACGGGTGTATTGTTGTCGGAGGGTCAACATGGGCTTAGCGCTGGCAAATCAACTACTTCGGCAACTGGATCCTTTTATGACAAAATCCTTCGCTTTATGGAGGCAGGCGAGTTGCCTGTTGGGATCTTTTGTGATCTCAGCAGGGCATTCAACTGTGTTGTCCATAAAGTATTACTTTCTAAGTTATACGACTTCGGGATTAGAGGCGTGGCGCTTCAATAGGTCAATCTTTCCTAGATGGAAGGAGTCAGTTCGTTTCTCTCAGACATGAAGAGGTGGGGAATGTCAGGGAGACGATGTGGGAGTGCCGCAGGGAACGGTCCTCGGGCCAGTCCTGTTCTTGCTGTATATCGATAATGTGACGTCTGTGTCGAAAGGGGAAGATTTCACGATGTACGCGGATGATATCAACATTGTTCTTACGGATCGGGACTCGGCTCTTCTACATGAGCGTGCTTGTGGAGCTTTGATTGATGTGTATGACTGGTGCGGAAGTAACGGGCTGTGCTTGAATCGGGAGAAGACCTCCTTCATGGTGTTTCATCATTGGCATAGGCCACGGCCGATTGTCGATCTGAGTATAGATGGATCACCCATGTTTTTGGAGGGAAGCGTGCGATTTCTCGGAATAACATTAGATGAACAGTTGAGTTGGAAGCATCACTGCACCTTACTAGTAAAAAAAATCAATCCGTTGTCGTTTTCCTTCCGATGCCTGAAGAAAATATTAACGCGGGAACAGATGGTTTCTGTGTATTATGCTCTGGTGCACTCACGCCTGGGTTATGGTATTTGCTGTTGGAGTGGGTCACCCAATGCTGAAGAGGTATTGACCTCCCAAAAAAGGGTCATGAGAATTTTGGGTGGTGTTCCTCAGATGCAGTCTTGTAGACCGTTGTTCCGTTACTTGAATATTTTGACTGTTCCCTCGATTTATATTATGGATCTAGACATTTACATTTATAATGATCAACATTTATACATCAAAAATTCAGATGTTCATCAATTTAATTTAAGAAACGGAGGAGAATTCAATATTCTTTTCTCGAAGTTGAACCAGACCCAATCACCAGTTCTCATGGGCCTGAGGATTTTTAATAGTCTGCCTTCATCCGTCACTGGCTGTAGCGCAGAAAGAATTTTCAAGAAGAAACTCAGGCAAATTTTAATTGATAAATTTCCATATAACATCAGAGAGTTTTTTGGAAATTAGATGTTGTATTTACAAAATTTTGTAGACGAATCCGATACCCCATTTTGGGGTCTTATGGAAGATAAAATATTATTATCGTGGACATCCACCTGCACTGCTGTTCTGGCTCTCTTTTCATACACCACTATGTTCGGCCTATTATTCGTCACCATTCTGTCAGTGATAACAGGCCTATCGTAGTATAATCTGAAGTTGTGCTTCACCATCTATGACTTACCCTCTTTGAATGTTCAGGGTCTTGCATTTTTCAATCCCGAATTTCATATGAACATCTGCCAAGAACTTACTGACAGTTTTTAGCAGATCATGCAATTGCTTCTTGTTCAAAGCATATAATTTGATGTCATTATTATTTATTATCGTGGACTTATGCACTATCTCAGCTGTTAGCTGGATATAATTTACCTTTCCCAGATTCAGCAATCAAAGGGAATAGGCTCGATTACAATATACTTGACATAAATTTCCTAACTATCCTACATGTATTAAGTATTACAGCTTTTTGCATTTCTATATAGGTATTCTTATGCAATTCTAATTTCTTAAGGCTATCATGCAAAGTTTTGGGTATTAACCCAGTCGAGGATACGATGATAGGAACAATATCTATTTTCTCGAGGTGCCACATCTGCTTGATCTCAATAGCCAGGTCTGTGTATTTGGAATTTTTCTCCATCCAGAACTTGTCCGGCCTATTATTCGTCACCATTCTGTCAATGATAACAGGCCTATCGTAGTATAATCTGATAGTCATTTTCCAATACGGGCGCCGGTTGATACTTGTAATATGGCTGGAAGGTATTCAGAAGTCTGTACTTGTGTGCAAGTTTCTGATGGATAATGTTGCACACTTGATTATGCCTGTAAAGATAGTCCGTATTGGCTATTTGTTCGCATCCGGACGTAATATGCTGTATAGTCTCCGATCTTATATGGCATTTTCTACACTTATCTGTTTGTAATGTTCCGTCCTTCATAATAAATTTTTTTGTAGTTGTTTGTAGCGATCACTTGGTCTTGGATGGATCTCAATTAGCTCAAGAGCTATCACGAGTTCATAATGTACAAATTTCCGACCAAACTGTGAGAAATCGACTGCACGAAGGTCAACTCCACTCCAGACGTCCTTTAAGAGTTCCACAACTGACCCATGGAAATCGCGCTGCTCGTTTAGCTTTGTGCCAAGAACACGTAAACTGGGATCAAGAGAGGTGGGCCACAGTTCTCTTCAGTGATGAATCTAGATTTAGTTATTATCCCGATTCGGGAAGAATTCGAATATGGAGGGAACGTGGAAAGCAAAACCGTCTCCAGCATGCTCGAGAAGTTGTTAGACAGGGAGGCACATCAGTGATGTTTTGGGGAGGTATACGCCTTGGTGGAAGAACTGACCTCGTTTTCATACAGAACAACCTCACGGGAAATTCTTGCGCAAATGAGATAGTTTTACCTGTAGTGGTACTATATCTCCAAACAATGGGTCAAAATCCACTCTTCCAACAAGATAATGCCCCTCCTCATCGTGCAAGAGTTGTCTTGAACGTTCTTGAAGAGAATGATATCGATCAGTTCAGGGCGCTTGGAATGACTTAGGCCAAAATGTAATAGACAATTTAATATTGAGCATGCCACGACGATGCCAAAGTGTCATCAATAACAGAGGAGGACCTTCTGGGTACTGAAAAATATAAGTGCTTCCATATCGTTTCGAAAATATTAGTTCAGGATTTTTTTTTGTGTTTTACCAAATTTCATCATTTTCAAATTTCAAATTTTTTTTTATAATAGGTGCTTTGGAGAAGTCAAATATTATTTTGTTGTCTTGAGAATACATTATATACAATACATCCTAACAAAAACCGAAAGATTTCTTTAAATTGAATCATCAAATTCATATTTTAAAGATAATAATTATATTTATTTTTGTTTATTATATTTTAATCTTATATATTAAATCAACGAAAGTTACCTATCCCCTACATTGAAAACTTGAATTACTCAAATGGTCAAAGAATAAATTATTCTTACCTATTCTTGAAGCTTCAGCAATTGCAGATACGATTTCCAAAGCAGAGTCTCTCACAGACCATTCAGGATCATGCAGCTTTTTATATAGTATAGGACCCAAACAAAAAATAGCGCAATTATTATCTCCGTCAATTAGAAGTGCTAAATCTGGAGACATGTATCTATTGATGCCTACTTTGATAAGATTCAAATCAGCTATCACCAATCTAGAAGACCATGTAGCAATTTTCAAAAACTCAACACTTGCTGTGAATACGCATAGTGATTCAACACTGTCTTTCCAGGAAATATTGAAGTAAAGAATTATTTCAGCAAGTGCTTCAAGGAGCGTTTTCAGATAATTTTCGCACCTGGTAAATATGGGAACGTAATGGACGTTTTTATTGAGATATAAATTTACGTCAAACAATGAATACAGAAAACATTGGAAAACTGTCACAGCTTCATTTCTTGAAAACGATGTTTTCAGCTGGATAAGATGAGTTACAGCTTTAGGAGCAATATTAGATAATGTATCAACTGAACCCAAAGAATCGCGCCATTTAAAACCCCATCTTAATGATTTCTTACTCAACTTTGCCAATAACTTTGTGATATATTCTTGTCTGCATTCATCCTCTTTATCAAACTCATTGAAAGCTATTCTACAAAAACTGAAACTTGGCATGAGTTGAGGCATTATGAATTGTTCCTCAAATTTATATTTGTCATCACATTCTATAGTATACTCAACTTTAATTTTAGCTTTCAATTTGTACCAATGAGCTAATATAAAATGTAGAAATTTGGACACACTTGTTGCCTTAAAACTTTCTGTCATTATATTCAAAAGAGAGAACACGGGTTCCATGAAATCTTTATCCATATTTGGCTTTATGACACCATTTTTTTCTTCAAACATCATTGAAAGATACAACAACAGGATCCAAATACATCCAATTTTGTATGCAAAAGTTTGATTCCTAACAAGATACAAATAATTTGTAACAGATTCAATTATACTGGGAATCATTAGAATATTTTTGAAAAGTTGTAAATGTGAATTGTTTCCTTCCAAACATCTTTCAAAAAAATATTCTAGGATATCATTGACTAAATACACGGTTGGACTGAGAAATTTTTCAATTTCTTCATCACATGCTTCAAATACTTTGTCTTGATTTCTGAATTGCTCATCAGGTTTTGTAAGCAAAGGTGTGATAATAAGCTGCCAAATATTTGAACAGAAGCTAAGATTGTGCTGTAACATCACATCTAGAAGCAATGAAATAAAGAAATGGCCCTCTTTTGTGATGTATACAGTTTGACTTTGTAAACTCATAGCAATAATATCTTGCCAGTAAGTTGTTTGTAGTATCCATTCTCGCCCAGAAGGATGCGCTAATAATGATGTCATTAATTTAATGAACCCTAATTTGATGCTAGGAGAAGCACTTCTATTTTTTATTTGTAAAATATGTATTACTCTATTGAAAATATTCTCTTTCAAAAGACCAGTGAACATCAGCTCATTCTTCGAAACTAAACCAATCAATTGAAGAGTAAATGCTGATATTGAATTATCTGGAGTCTGAGAATTATCTTCCCATAGCTTAACTGCTCTAAGAATCCATTCACTCATCAGGGGTAATTTCAATATTACTTCAGCCAAATCTAAAAAATGAGAGTATTTTTGAGTGATTAAGTTTAATGTTACAAAATTATGTTCTTACCTTTATTTTCTTTACCACCAAGAAAAGAAAGTAATCTATTAAAATACACATCGTTTTTGATATGATATCCATTTTCCAAAAACTTTTCCAATAAGCTTTGCAGCTTTAGTTCGTAATAGATAAGATCAACCTCCATATCTTTATTCATGTTAATGTCTCACTCCATGTAATACAAAATCTAAATGTTGAGCTAAATTTTAAATTTATATTCTTTTCACTCAAAACGAAGATAGTAAATGAATTGCAATTAAATACGCACGTATTTTATTGGGTTTTATTTATTTACAAGATTTTGTAATTTCTAAAGTTAGACAAAACCTCACTTTTTCTATGAACAATGACGTCTGTCGCTCTTCATTTTTTTTCAATCGTTTTCTTTGCCCGATTGAGTTGAGTTCAATCTTCGCTTATTCACCCAGTAAAACTTATTGTGATTTCTCAATTAGAGACAAGAAGAATAATTCAAAACTTCGTATATCAATGAATAATCTGACAAGAGATTGTTCTCAAATCTGCCAACCATGCACGTCGCCATCAAGTTCCACAATAGTGCAATTAACCAGGATGCTAAAAACGAAGCGTAGACTGCAGTTTCGTCCTAGGGACTTATCAGAGTCGTATATCGCTTTTCAACATCCTAAACCATCACATCGGAACACCTTTACGAGTCCAGAAAAGACGTATCAAGTATAATACATTTGAGAAACGCCATATACGCACTGCGACGCTAAACCTGCTACCAGACTTCGTGAATCGTATCACAGTTCAACGAGCGAAATATTCCCTTTGGATTTGTCACTTTAGGCCAAAAGGTTTCCAAGTAAACCGCCTGATGGTCAATAATTGAATAAACAAATTTCATCCACGTGAAGCCTAAATATATAAAGTTAAGACAAAAAGAATTATTCAAAAATCTGTATATCAATGAATAATCCTCCCTGACAAGAGCTAGTTCTCTCTAATCTAACCATCATGCACATCGCCACCAATAGTTCCTGGAAACCTTATGGCAATAATATTATTCCTCTGTATAAATTATGAAATTTATTTTATGGTTCAACCT
Organism: Cryptolaemus montrouzieri; assembly: GCA_013387265.2. Classification (NCBI taxonomy): domain Eukaryota; kingdom Metazoa; phylum Arthropoda; class Insecta; order Coleoptera; family Coccinellidae; genus Cryptolaemus; species Cryptolaemus montrouzieri. Next base: position 60,237,906 of record JABFTP020000062.1, read on the forward strand.
AGATTTTTTTCATGCTTAAAATGGAGGCAGGGGTCAGAGTAAGTCTGCGTTCCAGAACATATTAATTTAAAATAAACGAAACAAAATGAACGTATCATTCCTTATCGGTTATCACTTATGACCTTTATAACCTTTATATAAATTGCAAATAAGAGAATTAACATTATTAATATTTTCCTCAGTATTAACAGAGAGGAAACAATTTTTAATATTAACTTTTGAATATTTCCATATTATTTTTATATACAATTCTCCCATTATCTAAAATCAAGTGCTGTCTACAATGGCTTCAGAAAAAAAAGTTATGCCAAAATCTATAAAATTCTTGTTTGGTGGAACGGCAGGGTTAGTAGAATAGCCATTTAATTGTATATTTTATTATTTAGTGGTTTTTCATTTCAGAATGGCTGCTACATGTTTTGTTCAACCTTTGGATCTGGTAAAGAACAGAATGCAAATGAGTGGGGTTTCTGGGGGTAAAAAGGAGTACCCTACATCCCTCCATGCCCTCAGAGGAATTATAAAAAATGAGGGAATCTTAGCTTTATATACAGGCTTGTCAGCTGGACTTTTTAGACAAGCAACATACACTACGACACGATTGGGAGTTTATACTATGGCATTTGAGTATTTCTCTAAAGGAGAAGAAACTCCAGGATTTCTTTTAAAGGCAGGTTTGGGAATGTTTGCTGGCATTTGTGGAGCATTTGTAGGTGAGTGATGAAATCTTTAATAGTTTTTTGTAGCAAAAATTTCACTAACTCAACCTATGCGTTGAAAACTTGAATAATTTATATCACCAGCAATATTGTAAGTTTTTTTACTTCTTATACCTGTACTAGTGTTTGAACATAAATTAAATACTTCTGAAATGAAGTAGGTATGGATTTAATGTTGTGAGTTTGAAATAATATGAAAGAGAGTATATTGAAAAATTTGATATTTTATCCTAAACTTATTCGTTTTTATCAGTAGGATAAGTGACAGAAATGGTCAATATATATGACAAGCTTCTTAGATAATCGTTCTTCTGATTACAAGCATATTTTATCAATTGAAGATCTATCTTTCAATAGATGAAGGCAGAAAAATTCTACATTTAATATATCTTTGTAAACTGGCACTTGGCTGAACGTCAAGAGTTTTCTATCATTCACATTCATGATTTCCGTGTCTGTGCAGGGTTCCTAGTTAGGCTGCACATAGGGGGGAGAGCAATCGTGCCATTCTCTTTCTGTGTGTGGTAAATAGAGAAAGAACTATCGGAAGAGTAGTTTTGAGTAAATCGCCTTCCACTTCCTCTTCTGAGAAATTCGTGCTCAGACGCTAGGGCCTTCCTTTGGGAGCACTTCACTTATATAGCATCTGTATACTGATGTGAAGATAGCCACACTTTTCATCCAATGTTTCAATTTGGTAACACCGCATTGTTTCAGCGTTGACCTTGATTCCAGCCACGGTTTTAAGCCCTTACTAATTTTCAGTTCGCACGGTGTTTTTTCATGAAAATTTTTTTATCGTAATCAATTAATTGAAATTTTATTTCATCTTCTTATAAAAGCCCAGTATTTCTGTGATTTATACCGCCCAGCGCAAGAAATATATAGTTTTCCGAGTTTTTCTCTATGTATTCCATTCCAAGTGATGTGCATGATTTTTTCTGTCAGAATATTTTCTTCTGTATTAAAGTGCTCGTAATAGTTAAGGAATTTTCAATATGTCACCGATCTGTGTAATGAACTATGAATTTTCATAATTTATTACTCCAAGTGAGAGGAATATATGGATGTAAGAGGTTTTCCGCGATAGTATCCAATCCAAGAATTGTGCTTGATTTTCTTAATCAAACTATTCTTTTCAATGTTATTCTATTAATTAGGAAAATTTCTTTGCCACCCATTCGAGAAATGATCTACGATTCTTTTTGGTTTATTATACCGCGTAATAGGAATATATGAAGTTCATATTTTTACCGCCATAATTTATATCATAAGTGATGTGCATGAGTTTCGTTATCAACAAACTGTTCGCCAAGCTATTTCACACACTACAGAAAAGAAATTTTCAATGTCACCCATTTGGAAATGAACCACGAATTTTTTAGGTTTATTCCCTAAGTACCTCGGTTGGTGAGAAATAAATTTTCGAAATTCTATTTCGAGAATTTTCATGGTTCATTTTCCAAATGGGTGACATTGAAACAAATATAATATAGGGAACAATACGTCGGTAGCGAAAATGAAGCACTTTTTGAATGGAAATCATGGCGGAAAAACTATGAACTTCATATATCCTCGTACGTAAAGTAATAAAGCTAGAAAATTCGTGGTTCATTTTTCAAATGGGCGATATTGAAAATTTCTTTTTTGTAGTGGACAAAATAATATAGAGAACGATACGTTCATAGCGAAAATGACGCAGATCACTTTGAATGGCAATTATACCGGAAAAACTATAAACTTCATATGTTTCTCGTAAGAGGAGTAATAAACCTAGAAAATTCGTGGTTCATTTCCCTAATGGATGACAATGAGAATTCTTACTCCAGAGTGAGCAGAGTAATATAGAAAACAATATGTTGCTAGCGAAAATCACATCACTTTGAATAGAAATTATAGCGGAAAAACTATGAACTTCATATGTACAAGGAACATATAAAGTTCATAGTTTTTCCTCAATGCTACCCTGTCACTATCAACTTAATTTAATATTTCATAAAATGTATTTATTTTTACTGACAGCAACAGACTCATCGGTCCAAAACTGCTTTCTGTTGCTCAATAAATAATAATAAAAGAATTATTCGCGGAAACAGAAGGATTCCTTATGGCCATAAGTAATCGCTACAAACAACTACAAGAAATTTATTATTAAGGACGGAACAATACAAACAGATAAGTGCAGAAAATGCCATATAAGATCGGAGACTATACAGCATATTGCGTCCGGCCAATACAGACTATCTTCACAGGCATAATCAAGTGTGCAACATTATCCATCAGAAACTTGCACACAAGTACGGACTTCTGAATACCTTCCAGCCATATTAAAAGTATCAACCGGCGTCCGAATTGGAAAATGACTCTATCAGATTATACTACGATAGGCCTGTTATCATTGATAGAATGGTGACGAATAATAGGCCGGACATAGTGGTGTATGATAAGAGAGCCACAACATCAATGCTGGTGGATGTCGCCATACCGAATAATAAAAACGTGCTGAACAAGTTCCAGGAGAAAAAGTCCAAATACACAGACCTGGCTATTGAGATCAAGCAGATGTGGCACCTCGAGAAAATAGATATTGTTCCTGTCATCGTATCCTCGATTGGGTTAATACCCAAAACTTTGCATGATAGCCTTAAGAAATTAGAATTGCATAAGAATACTTACATAGAAATGCAAAAAGCTGTAATTATCAATACATGTAGGATAGTGAGAAAATTTATGTCAAGTATATTGTAATCGAGCCTATTCCCTTAGATTGCTGAATCTGGGAAAGGTAAATTATATCCAGCTAAAAGCTGAGATAGTGCACGAGTCCACGATAATAAATAATAATAAAGTTCGTGGTTGATTTCCATAATGAGTGACATTGAAAATTCCTTTTCTGGAGTAGCAATGTTTCTATAGCGCACATATGCACATCACTTTGAATGGAAATTATGGCTGAAGAACTATGAACTACATATGTTCCTCGTACGTAGAGTAACAAATCTAGGAAATTCGTGGTTCATTTCCCAATTAGGTGACATTGAAAATTCCTTCTCTGTAGTATGCAGAAAAGCTTAGAGAACAATATGTTATTAGCGAAAATCACTTACATCAGTTTGAATGGAAATCATGGCGGAAAATCTATGAACTATGTTCCTCGTACGTAGAGTAATAAATCTAGAAAATTCAAATTCATCCCCCAAATCGGTGACATTGAAAATTCTTTAACTATTACGAGTACATCAACACAGAAGAAAATATTCTAGGAGTAAAAATCATGCACATCATTTGGAATGGAAAACATAGAGAAAAACTTTCAAACTATATATTTCTTGCGCTAGGATGTATAAATTAAGGAAATACAGAGGAGCATTTCATAAAAAGCTGAAATACAAATTCAATGAATTTAATACGATAAAAAAAAATCGTCAATTTTCTTAAAAAATTACCGTATTAGAACTGAAAATTAATAAGAACTCTTAAAAAATTACCGTATTAGAACTGAAAATTAGTAAGAGCTTGAAACCGTGGCTGGAATCAAGGCCTACGCTGAAACAATGCGGCGTTGCCAAATTGAAACCGTGGCTATCTTCACATCGGTTATGTGTATTACGTTTATCATTCTTTACAATAATACTTTCTATTCAAAAATTCCATTTTCTGTATTTATAGACCTGTTATGGACCATTTCACATCAAATTGGTTTTGATTACATCTACAAAAACACATTTCAGTTCTTATTTTTAAATCATAGTCTTTTATGATTTTTGTATTTATTCAAAAGTTGGATAAAAATTATAACAATATTTTCTAAAGTAACTAAATAATTGATTGAACATGGTTATACTATTTTTTTTTATTTTTGTTTAAATCTGATATTTATTCATTTTGTTCAGTTGATAATTTTTTCAAAATGTTCTATTTTTATATATTTAATGTTTTTTATTCAAGGTACCCCTGCTGAAGTATCACTGATTAGAATGACACTCGATGGTAGATTACCAGTTGCAGAAAGGAGAAATTACAAACATATAGGTGACGCACTTCTCAGAATAACGAAAGAAGAAGGCATATTAACTTTGTGGAGAGGTGCAGTACCTACAATGGGACGTGCTATGGTAGTGAATGCTGCCCAGTTAGCCAGCTATTCTCAGGCTAAAGAGCTGCTTGTAAATTCTGGTTACTTTTCTCAAGGAATATTTCTACATTTTTGTGCTTCCATGATCTCTGGATTAATAACAACTGCTGCTTCAATGCCAGTGGATATTGCCAAAACTAGGTAAGCGAGAAATGGGTAAAGTATATTCCTGTTTTTTACTTTTATGTACAGGATGACTGCAGGAATCCAGACGTTTTTTAAGAGTAGTACTCAGCTGATTTTCAACTGAAAGTGAATTTATTTACAGTAAATGAAAGTTTTCGATGTGCATACAAATTCAGTATTATTTGGTAGGAAAACCAAGGTCATGTAAATAATGTTAATCCTTTCGAATGAAAGGTTCTATCCTTTCCTTAAATTAAAAACTTGAACTAACATCTCTACAAATTTTCACATGTGACATCCTTCAACTTGGTTATTTTGTGGGGCATGTGGATGTAGAGTCACACTTTGAGGTACTCATTTAGTTCAATTGCATGCTATCAGGAAGGCTGTCAAATGCTTTATTTCAGTGCCTTCTTGAAATATTTGCTGTCATCCTTACACTGCCAATAGATCCTATTGATTTTTTTTTCATTATGTTCTAGTCAACCTCAAATTATTAACTCTTCTGAGAATAGTATTCTCAATAGGAATGGCTCGGTAGCTCTATTTTGAAGTATTAATATTTGAAACAACAAAAAAACAATATTGTTGTTTTAAAGGTGTAGAAAATTAAGGATCCCAATGAACTCAAAGCAGATTCTTGATTAATCAATAATTTTGAGAAATTTTCAATAGAAAATCTTCCACAATTGTATTTCAAGATTTCGCAACAGCTTACACTCCTTGAGACTATTTTACTGGTCTTCATGCATGGCCCTTAATGAGTAGTATGCGTATTGTGCACGCCGTGTTTTGTTGGTGTTATCAGTCTTGCAGAAATGTTTTAAGTTCGTCACCTTTTTAGCAAGGCTGTCTGCTTCCTCATTCCCTTCGATGCACTGATGGGTTAGGCACCAGAGTAGAATAACTCTGTTGTTTGAGGTTGACGTAGTGCTCCTACGCATTTGTCAACTAATTAGGATGTAACCCTCAGATCATTCAGGTATCCCATGGTGTCTTGGCCATCAGATCATATGTTGATTTAAACGTCTCTGTAGTTCCTGTGCAGATTTTCCTGCACGCACCTGAGAATAGCGTATACTTCTGCGTGTGTTACACATGGTCTCCTAGAGCAATCGTGATGTTTGACCTGGGGACATGGATGCCAATGCCTGTACTCTTCCCGACTTTGGACCCATCGGTAAACCGTCAAGTCATTTCAAGTGGTCAACTACAGGAAAAGAACTTACTTATATAGATACTTCCCTAATTTATATTAAGTAGTGGAGAGGTAATGATGTCTGGCTGGCTATTAAGGGTGATTTCACTTGAGTTTTTACAAATTTATTGATTTCCAAACATTCCACCAGATTAAATATTTTTTTGTTGCAATTATGAAGAATTTTGATATTTTCTAATGTCATTGGTTGTTTTGTGGCTTTCATATGTTCACATATAGAAGAATTATTATCAGAAGATAAATGTTCTTTACATCTGTTTTTGAAATTCCTACCAATCTGCCCAACATAAACTACAGTACACTCTATTTAATATTACTGTTCTTTCTAAGTTATTCATCCAATATATTCATGGATAACTTAAAAGAACAGTAATATTAAAAGCTATTTTGCAGAAAAACATATAGTGTTCTGGTACCGATATGTAGATGATATTTTGGTACGTTTCCCTGGCTCAAACAAGCAAATTCATAAATTGCTCTAATTTCTGAATGAAGTTCATACCAACATCAAGTCCACAGCAGAAATAGAAATTAATAACTCAACGTTTATATTCCAGAACGAAAGAAAAAAGCTATTAATAATAATAAATATCCTATATTCGATTCTGATTGAGTAAAACAAATAAGAAACACACTGGATGCTATCGATACATTATTTAAAAACTCGCTCAAATGGACCTTATATAGCATATAAAAATGCAAGGAAATCCTTGGCAAAAAATCGAATTCGGTAAGAAACAATACCATCTTGGCCTCATACAAGAATCGGATAACAAAATAAAGACAGTTTGGAATATTATAAAGAAAGAGGTAACTAAGCCAGTAAATGCAACAAATACGAATCTTTCCGCAGACGAATTAAATGATTTTTTTGCTAATGTTGGAGAGAAGGTCAATACCAGCCTAGGCCCACAAACGAGCGATAAAGCGATGCAATGGCTTGAAAAAAGTCTGCCAAAAACAGATTTAACATTCACTCTACATTCGACATCCGCTTTTGAAGTGAGTAATATAATATCCCGCATGAAGAGTAAAAATACACAAGACATATGTAATGTCAACAAAATTTGTTAAATCTATCCAAAAAGTGCTTATTCATCCATTAGCAGTAATAAGTGCCTTGATGAAGGTTTTTTTCCAGAACATCTTAAAAAAGCAAGAGTTGTACCTATCTTCAAGTAAGGTGACCCTAATGATCCTGCAACTATAGGCCTGTGTCTGTGTTGCCAGTGTTTTCGAAGATTTTAGAGACACTTATCAAAACCAGACTGACTTCCTACTTAGAATCGAACAATTTAATGAATAATCAACAACACGGATTTAGGCATGGAAGATCGACAACCACGGCTCTTCTCAAAGTAATAGATCAAATCATAAGTTCAAGCAATAAAAAAATGCTATCTGGAATAATTTCAAGAGATCTTAAAAAAGCATTTGACTCGATAAGTCATGGATTGCTAATGAGAAAGCAAAGGTATTATGGTATTTGTGGAACATCTCTTCGTCTCATGCATACATATTTGGAGAGAAGATCGCAGCAAGTATGACGGAAACATTCATTATCAGGGGAAAAGTAAGTCAAATTTGGAGTTCCCAAGGTTCTGTCTTGGGACCATTGCTTTTCATTTTATTCATAAACGATATGAACAAAACCATCAATGGTAGCCATGGTTCTGCATCAACATTTTTGTTTGCTGATGACACCACCTACAGCTTGGGGGCCACAAAAATAGAGCAATTGAAAAGAATAGAGGATGACGTGATAAACATGTCTGACAACTGGTTTAAGAGTAATATGCTACATATTAATGATGACATAACACAATATATCAGGTTTGGAGTTCCCACTAACGAAATATCAAGCCTACAATTTCTCGGAGTGTATATCGACTCAAAGTTAAACTGGGAAACTCATATAGATAAAACGGCGAGCAGGCTAACAGCAGCACTCTTTTCCTTAAGAACAATAAAAAAATAAGTTCATTAGAAGTTGTACTTAAAGCCTATTTTGGGTATTTTCATGCTATCATTTCGTATGGCGTTCTTCTTTGGGACACTTTCCCACGAGCCAAACACCTCTTTCTATTGCAGAAGAAGGCTATTCGAATTATTCTAGGCCTGAAACAAACAGACAGTTGCACAGAGGCTTTTAAACAACTTAATCAATATATATTATGGAATGTGTGGGATATGTACATGGGCACTTACCTGAATTTGAAACAAATGGTCAATTCCATCAATTCAACACGAGAGAAAGGCAGACCTGAGGACGACCTTTCATAGCAAAACTAAACTACAACAGGGTGTTGATTACTGGGGTCCTAAGTTATAGGAGAGGTCAAAACCTACTTCTACATAGGACCATATACAAGTTGAAGGAATTTCTCTCTGAATCGGCGACGTAAACGAGGCATACTTCTATTAAATCTTCTATTAATTTTGACTTGACATGTAAATAATTGATGTCATAATATATATTTCATTTCATTTCAATAAATTTTCTAGACCTGACAATCACAAAATCGACTAACAATTCCATTTATAACATCTACAGTAAAGAAACCTTCACAGACTCAACTATTTCCATGGATATGAACATATAAAAACTACAAAACTCTCAATAACATTAGATAAAATCAAAATTCTTCATAATAGCAACAAATGAAAGAAAACGTATCTGTTGGAATGTTTGGAAATCAATAAACTTTGTAAAAACCCAAATGAAATCACCCTTAATAGCCAGCTAGACATTAATACCTCTCTAAATTTAATGTGAAATTAGGCTAGTATCTACATGAGTAAGTTAGTTTCCTGCAGTTGACCACTTGAATATGACGTGACGGTCGAAAAAAGTCGTGTTTGCGAAAAAAAATTGTGAGTAGTATAAAGTATATTTCACTTCATCTTTCCCGAAAATGAATTTTCATAAAATAAATAAAGGATCAATATTACTTATTAGAAGTTATAGCATTGTTTTAACGAGTTCTATCAGATTTTGGTAGATTATTTTATTGTTTTGTGTATTACTGTTATGATAAAAATACAGTACTTTCGCAGTTTCTCGAAAAGTTTAACTGAGTGTTTCAATTTAATTATCGATGGCATAGTTAGAATCAGAACTAATCTACTGAGAAAACCGCACTGTGCGGTAGCCAGTTCAGGTCGCAAAATCTGCTACTCATATTTTCATAGAGAAAGGAATTGAGAAAATAATCAGTTCCAGACTCTATGTAGGTGAAACTCAAAGGTTCATAGTTGCTACCAAGAACATTATTCAAGATGTCTAACTAAGCCTAACACACTCTTATGGGTAAAGTGTAGAAAACTTGTCACATTTGACCTTTGCGCGCATGTACTAACTAATAACATGCTATGCGCCAAGCCATTGGTAAAGCTGCCACCTGGTCTGCCAATAAATGTGACAGATGGTAGGGAATAATTTGCGGATTCTCTGGAAAATTTTAAGTCACTCCTCTCAAGATTTTGGACTGGATGTCTGGTGTACTTGGTTACTAGACTTTTCCACATTCAGTCTGACAGTTCTATGAGGATAGTAGATTATTAACTAATTCGTTTGTTTTATAGAATTCAAAACATGAAAACCATTGACGGCAAGCCGGAATACACAGGAGCCATAGATGTACTGGGAAAAGTGATCAAAAGAGAAGGCGTGTTTGCTCTTTGGAAGGGATTTACTCCATACTATGCCAGGCTGGGACCGCATACCGTACTAACTTTCATATTTTTGGAGCAGATGAATGCTGCCTATTATCGGTATGTTTTGGGACAAGATGTTCCAGTTTCGATGTAATGAAAATTTATTGATCAATTATTGCTTTAAATTGGATACAATTTCTGTGAGTTCTTCTGAAAGTTCGTTATTTTATTTGAAAAGTAATTATTCTCGATTTATACTTGAATTGACAGTGGTGTGGTATTAGCTGCATTTAGAGCAGTTGGCGTTAAATGGTTAATATCGGTATATAGTTCATTCCAAGGCCCTGTGATTCTGTCTAATTCTTAAGCTGCCAGAAATTTTAATTTTGATATGATAAAAGAATCGATTTAAATTTAAATATAATTATAAGACACAATATATGTATCTTCGACCTCAAGACTAAATGATTTCTATGATTTTACATCAAAAGTTAAAGAAACAAACTAAAGTAATTTTACATGATATGATAATGATATTGATATTTATAGGAGTACAACACAATACAATCTTTACTATTGTAGGTATCCTTTTTTCACACAGTATCAACCTCATTCATTTCCTTATATTCATGAAATTGGAGAAACTGTCTCATTGGTTATACTGCAAATGTACAAATCTATTATGAAAATGGATGTTCATATATCTTCGTTAACTCGACATAATTATTTCATTGCACCTCTCCTATACACGGCACTGTAGTGCATCAACTTCCATTTCGTTCTAACGATCACCATGCAAATTCGTATAAACAGATGCTTAAACACATGAAAATATAGTATATATTTGCTATACAACTTGCTACTAGATGGCGCTTCAGCCCATAGCAATCATCTAGCATCACCCAGCATACGTTGTGCTGTCAGTATATTAATTTTATCTTTCTATATTTTAAAATTGATGGTTGCACGTTATACATGTACATGTCACTGAATTTCTAAACATTGAACTGATTTCGATGAATTTTTTTGTTTTTACTTGACCGGGCTCCTGGATGGTTAGGTTCACATTTGTAGCATGTACGCGGCGCTGCGATCGGGATCTAGAATTTTTTTCCACGATGAATGCTTTTAGGATAGATTTTTCGCATATAAGAGCAAAAAAACACAAAATTTCACGTCCCACCACCCCCAATATTTTTTGAATTGAAAAAACCATAATTTCAAGAATAATTGGCGTTGTTTTGAACTGCATACATATTTGTATATTCAACAATCGCAAAAACCTTTGCTGAATTCTATATAGCAAGCCAACGGCACATCTGCCAGATGTGCTAGTGAATGATATAAGCTCTCTAGAGATGACAGAAATACAATCATGCAAGTTTATTTTGTCCTAATGTCGAAGATCTATAATGTGTTATTTGAGGTGTAACGTTCTTGTAGTGGAAGCCATAACAGTATATCTGCCTACTTTAGAATGGTAAAAGATAAAAGTCTTGGAAGAGTAAGGAGAATGAATTTTCCAATGCACAAAAATGGAAACGTTCTTTTATTCTATTATTAAACAGCTTGTTTTAATACATTCATTTATTATATTGAAACAAAATTCTTCACAATTATAATGGGATGATTAAGTTCATTAAATGATACTTAATAATTCTGAGCATTTCACGTGGTATTGGAAGAAATTCGATTATGATAAAAATTGTAGAAAATCATAATTCCGATTTTATTCAATATTGTATAATTTCTTTTATATTTCAACTTGTGGGGAAAAGTTGAGTTTTTTTTTGAAGAATTCATTATTTTTATCTATGTGAATCCCATTATCTATTTTTTATTTTTGCTCATCTTGGAGAATTTTTGTGATCTTAGAAATATTGATGTTATGTCATTTTTTATGGTTAAGGACTCCTTCAATATATTTCTATGTGAGTATGTTTAGGTCTAAATAGAAAGCCAATGAAAGATTCCTTCAGCTGATGAAAGAATATTTTATAATAATATCTTTTATCAATTTATTTATTGTTTTTATTAAAAGAATGACTGAAAATGAGATTTACTTAGATATCAATTGAATATGTAATTTTGAAATGGGCATATCTTGCATATTTGGACAAATGCACTTCATATAAAAATGTCTAAATGCTTCCTTGCGTCATCTTTTGTGCTACTTTGGAAATATTTGGTTTTATTTGAATTCTTGAACATTTCTGATTTTCATAGATGAGCTTTTTTGAAATTGCTTATTCAATCACCAGATTGTAGATGGTATTTTCATATATTTACATTTACATCCTCACCTATTAACTCAATGGCTGTTATACATTTGTGTGGCCTACATGTAAGACTTATTGAATAACTTTTCATAATATATATTTTTACTACAAGCACTTGATTTTCTACCATTTTTAGTCTCAGGGATTTAAGTCAATAAAAATTAATTCTCGGTTTTAATAACTTAAACCTTTTATTTTCAAAAATAATTGAATTATTTTTCATTCATATGATGTCAAAATTCAATATGTCAATAAAAGTAACATTTCTCACAATATATTTATGATAATGAAGTATTCTTATATCATTATTGAAATGTATCATATGTTTTGGGAGACATTTACGCATAAACTCGATGAATTGATATCATATTTCTGGAGAAACATTTTTTCATTGAATTAATTCAAACACTTAATAGTAAGAATATGGTTGATCCTTTTGTTATAAATTATAAAACATTCAGATTTCATTAGTCTAGTTCCATATAGAAATAAGCCTTCTTCTCATGGGTTCAAACAGGTTCTTATTACATTGTGCACTCACACATAATTTTTTCTAGGAAATATATGCATGGATAGACATAAAGAAAATATAACATACAGGAATGTTACAGATATGCTTGTATTTAGAACAAAAACACATTTTCCTTGCTTAGTTTCATGGATATCGAGTAATAGAATTATTTTCAGATGTGATCAAAATTAGCTATTCCGCATATTTATTTTTATTATTTTGTTGGGTAGTGTATAGATTTTATCTCAATTGTATATTTTATAAGTATTTTTATTGTTTATTGCTGTGTTGAGTATATGTTTTCAATAAATTGTAAAAATTAATTTCTACTGAATTTTTATTTGAATTATTGATACAGTAGACTCGCGTTAATGTGAACTTGCGTAACTGTGAACGGCTCAATAACGCGAACAGGAATTAACTTGTTCAGACCTACAGTATTACGGGGATGGAAGGAGACCTATCACTCTATCAAATACACATGTAATTAGAGATGGGCCAATATGCGATTCTACTGGAGCAGCGACAGAACACGACTGCTCCGGCCTCGTCGCAGCGATTTTGCGGGGTAGTTTAACCATAACTCGCTTCATCTAATGTAGCAATGATGGACTCGACTGCTCCGTCCTTATCTTGTAGCAGCGGCGAAATATGCAGTAGAAATTCTTCGTATCAGTTTGACGATTCTATAATTCATTTATTAGTGTTCGTTAAGATTGTTACGCTTATATTTCTATAGGAAGCAAATAATTCAATTTCAATACATCATATTTACTTAGTATTGAAGATTTTCCTCGTAAATGGTTTTGGTATTCTGAATTTTGTTTTTATTCTATCTCTTTCTTTTGAAAGTGATATTAGAATTGAATTAGAAAGTGATTTTATGACACGAAAACAATCCTCACAATAATAATAAAACAAAATAAGACTGTTTTGTCAATTTATTTTTACGAAAACAGCGGTTTCGACTCTTAGGTCGTTTTCAAGTAAATGCCTATCGTGTGAAAATGACTTAACCGTCGAAATCTTGTTTCTAAAACTAAAATGTCGAAAGTTGACACCATTGTTTTATTCCGTTTCATAATCCAAATGAATTTTCATAATATTCGAGAGAATTGTTTTCCAATTAAAAGGTACAAGCAATAATTATTCATCATCTAAATCGTTTATGATTATTATGGGTGCAACTGCTCTGATAGATGCAGTTTTCCTATTTTCGTTCGGTATTTCTTGTCCGTTGATAATATTTCCCGAACGATTAGGTAGCTTCCTATTCTTCTCCCACCTCTTCAAACCCGTGATCCGTCTTTCCACAGAACCTCTTCTGACTTAGTAACGTGTGGTAACGCCCTAGCAGATCTTTCAGATTCATTGCGCCTGATAGCGTAAGTATTTTTACTTTAAATTTTTATTTATATTTTAGATTTATTATGTCAATAATAATTTTTATTATTATAAATAATGACTTGATTCTTAGTTTTATAGTTTTGAATTTTTTATCTGCATATTTTGGGACAGCGATCTGTCAGATTCATTGCGCCCGATCGTGTTTTATCTTTTAACAGCTTAATTTTTTACCTGTCCTTTTTCAGAAAACATGGCTGAAGAACAGCGATTGTTTAAATTCGATGACCCTAATGATATTTCTTACATTCATCAACTGCTTCTTGACAACAATGAAGAAATACACCAAAATGAGACTCTTCGGAAAGTCATCTATACATGAATCACGTTTCTATCTGGTATTTGGCGACAGAAAATCGCTGCTACTTTTCTCTGAGTGGAGCAGACTGCGACTACTCATCTCCCGTCGCAGGGGAAGTCGCAACTCACCTCTACATCTATTCATTTTGTGTTTGTTGAAGTTCATAGACAGATGTGCTCAGTGTTTGGGAATTGATTTTGCTGATAAAATAATGGCTAAAACAACAAAAAAGTTTTTGACTCTACGAGTCTTTAATTATATGAGCTCAGAAAGCATGTCAATATCGCTACTTTATTAAAAAAAGTTCAGAGTCGCCAAATCTGCTATATGCTCCATTAGAAATACACAAAGAAAAATTTCGGAGTAGTTAATCAGTTTGAAACCAATCAAGATCAAGAAGTGTACTCCGAGAAAAGTTGAATGTCCTTTGATGGAAAACAATCTTTACAAATGGCTCGTGAAGCAAAGATAACGAAACTTTCTCGTTTCGGGTGAAATGCTCAAAAGCAAAGCTATACACTTGCATGAGGAGTTGATGTCACCTAACGAAAAAGTCAACGCAAGCGTTGATGGTTGCAACGTTTTATAAGTCGATATGGGTACGAAGCAAAGTCACCTAGATGTTTTAAAAAACTCTCGTCTATAAAAACACTAAAAATGCATGTCCAAAGAAATTTCTGAAAACTGGTCCTTTTTTTATTTTTTAATTTAACTACTTCACACATTTCTTTGTAAAGAATATTTGTAGAGTAGATAATTTTTACGGGATACCCTTGCAATATTATTATACACTTAAATAATTATAGTACAATAGATTCCGAACGTAAAACAGAAAAGACACAACAAATAAGGACATAATATTTTAAAATAGAAAATTGAGAATTACAACTTCCTAACATTCTCCAAGCTGTAGAGCAACAGATGTCCTAAAATTAGACAATGATTTGGAAAAAAATTGACCCTATCACAGACTGAATTTGCGACTGACAATGTGCGATGCAAGAATGATCCACAAGCATAATTTGTTTTACTAGTAGTGACTCTGAATAAGGGAGTTCTTGTTGTTAGTCTACCAGGCAGGTTAAAGGGAACGCACTGTAGAAGATCAGGGCAGTCAACAAGGCCGTTTATTCGTTTTAAAAGGAAACATAAATCCACAATCCTCCTACGCGACTTCAATGATCCAATACAAAGCCTATCGCACTTATTAACTGCCCAGTAATTGGCGAAGGTGAACTTCGCCTATATAACAAGTATTTGAGAAACTTGCGTTGTATCTTCTCCAATATATTGGAGTCGAAATTGTCCAAGGATGACCAGACCGGGGAGGCATATTCCATTACAGAACGAACTAACGCACAGTAAATCCTCTTCAGGGTAGACTCTGAAAAATTTTCTGATCAAAAATTCAAGGTTTTTGTAGGCTTTTCGAGATATATCTGCAACATGCTCCTTAAAAGTTAGTTTTTTGTCCAAGAGAACACCAAGGTATCTAACATTCTCTACCCTACCAAGCAATTCAGTGCCTATACGATAGTCGAATAAAATATTGTCTTTTTCCTAGAAAATGTGATTACACTGCATTTCTGGAGGTTTAGATACAAACAATTTTTCTGTCCACGCCTGAAACTGCGAAATCTGCTGTTGTAACCGTTTACAATCGTCCAATGATTCAATTCGTGAAAAAATCTTTACATCATCAGCAAATAATAAATAATTTGTCGAAATAACGGCTATCTCGTTAAAGAAAATATTTATTAAAATGGGACCCAAGTGTGACCCTTGAGGAACACCAGATGTTACTGATATAGGACTCGAGAAATAGTTCTTATATTTTGCAATATGTATTCGACCACAAAGAAAACTGCGCAACCACGCCAGCAGTGGACCAGATACTCCCAAAGCCGAGAGTTTAGCCGACAGTAAGTTATGATTCACGCGATCAAACGCCTTACTGAAGTCTGTATACACAGCATCCATCTGGTGTCCCGACTCAAAACATTTAATCACTGCATCAACATATAAAAGTAAATTAGAAACAGTGGACTTGCCCTTCATAAAACCGTGCTGTTGTGGCTCAATCACAGATTTAAACTTCCACGATAAGTATTTACACACTAAAGAGTCCAACAACTTAGGAATAGTTGATTGTATGGCTATTCCTCTATTATTTGAAACCACAGATCTGTCACCAGATTTAAAGATAGGTAACACAAAGCTTTGTTTCCAGTAGTCTGGAAAGTAACCTGCTTTCGAAGAGTTATTAAACATTTCAGTCAAAGTGTTGAGAATTGAACAACATTGTTTATTGTGAAATTATATAAATTAGAATAAGTTATTTATATGTATATTACTAGTGTATATTTAGTTCTAAGTACAACCCTGTATAGCAACGCTTCGCCGCTTGTGACTTATAGGATTTTTCTATTGCTTTCAATCAGCTCATATTCTGTTGTAAACAGTTATTATAGATATATAGTCTGTTACTAGAAAGGTACTACCCTGCGTAAAGCAATAAAACCAGCGGGGTAAAACCTTCTTACAAATTCAATCTTTTGCCTTTATTGATGTATTTGTCACGTTTGTGTACAATATCTTGACCTTTCTTAAGAATTGTTAAATTAAGGGTTTTTACATCTGCGCTATGACCAGTTTGGGTAGTTGTCTTTACGAGGTCAACCCAAGGCATAACAGTAACTTCAATTCACTATATTATTAAAGTTTGCATCTACCTATATAATAAACAAACAATGTCAGCGGATGAACTTAAATACAAGTTATTTTCTCAAAATATTGGATTTAACTTAAATTTACACAGTCATGTGCAGTTCTGATGCATTATAATTACACTGCTTGAGGGCTTCAGCTCCAACATACATCTGGAGAATTTCATCAGAACCGCTAATTGATCCTATTGACTTTATTCAATATGGATATGAATTAAAGGAATCATTCTTGTACCCTAAACAAATGACCAAAGGATCTCTGCCGGAATCTAATTAAACCGGTTAATTGTAAATCAGACTGTCGTAGTATCTCATGTAGCTGTAAGAAATCTGGTGTTATTTGTATTTCTTTGTGTAAATGTGTTTCTAATAATTGCAAAAACCCATTACTGTAATTTTATTTTTCTATAACTTTATTTATCTATAATATCATTCTTTTAGTCAGTCAAATTTTGGAGTTTTTGTCTTAATAAACAATTGTTTTTTCCTTTTTTGTTATTGTTTAATTTAACCATTTCCTTTTATCAAATATCCCTTCAATCTATAATATTACCCTTAAAATTAACATTTAAACGCCTTGCAGCTACTGGTATACAATTTCTTATAGAAAATGAACGTTAAAATGTAAAAAATTGTTGCAGCATTAAATCAACTGGCAACATCGATAACATTGTAATTTAAGACCCCCAGAATTCATATCCGTTCTGTTCCTCAATGTTTGCATACTCACTTTCCTTCAGCGCCCGGTCTATATAGCTTCGGAACGGCTGGAAAGGACAACGATAGTAAAGTGTTTGTATAATATTTCACGGAAAAACAATGAAGATTAACCTTTAGCTAGGTTGCTTGAAAATTGGAGATAAAATGTACCGAAACCCGTGATTAACGATATTCTTGACTTATTATATAATAATGATATTGTTTATTTTCTATAATATTTTGTACCTTCTGAGTTTTCGATGCAAGACGTAAAAAAAGGAATGGAGACATTTAGAATAATGAGACTGACCTGACAGTAGATGAGGAGAGTGATATTTCTGAAGATAGCGAATGTGAAGATTTGGTTATAGCATAACGAAAAATTTCCCACTCAAGCTATTGCAGCTTTCAACATTGTTTCACAATGGAACAAAAAAATGTTGATGTCGGTGACATGATGTCCTTAAAATGAATTCAGGAAAGAGCAGCCATTCCAAAATTTGCACCAAAAAAATTTCGGACTTTATTTTTCAAATAACTACATATTTATGTATATACACTGATGATGTCAAAAAGAATTGGTATATGTATGTACATCCCTAATAAAAATTGAAGAATATGTAAATGTGTTTTTTCATTTGATACATACATTCATTGGGTCCAAAGTACGAACCCCGAATTTTTGAGTTTACATTATCGGGAGTCTACATCAATTTAGCTTACTAAAACGCATATTAATTTTTTTCTGTTACCATTACTTTAATGTTGAAACGAATTTGCTGTAAGAATATAAAGTTTACAAAGAGTAATAAGAGCATAATTTTGGATAAAATTACTTCTTTATCTTTGTCTCAAGTCTCTACATTTCTTCTTTAAATGGAAATTTGATGTTCCTGATAGAATTTCATATAAAACTAAGTTGAATATCAAGTTTTTGGATAATGATTTCAATTAAAAGAAATGAAACATCTTATAAAGTGTTTATATTATCACTAGCTCCCAAGATTTTGAACACGGTAATAACCATCTTCAGATAACAGAAGATTTCCTTTAAAAGTGTTGACACACTCTGAAACTCCTATATCTTTTTTATATTGTTTCAATAAATTGACTCGCCGTATTCTCATAAAAACAATCACATTAATATATTATTAATCACTGAGAAGATATTAAGTTTTTCTAGGATTTTGTTCACATCGTGCCATCCCCATTCAATTTTTGGATAAGATGCAGTCTTTGTAATAACAATGTTTGAATATTTGAGATGCATGTATTTATACATATTTTTATAAAAATATCTTCAGCAGGCGTCTTTGAAATTTGTCACATTTAGACTACTGAAGTAATCATCATGTAAAAACCTAACAATATCCTCTATCCTACACAGAACCACTTTGTTCTCTAACGCTAAAACGTTTTTACAAAAAGTTATTTGTCTTGTTACATCTTTCCCATTAGAAAGTACTCTGAAATAAACTCCAGTAGCTTCATTATTGCGTATGTCCCTGTTATCTTGATATACTTCAAAAACTATTCTTGCCGCAAATCTCAAAAGTAAAGGATCATTCTGGACCCCTAGAGTTGTTGTCAGTTGCTCTATTGTGTGATCATGTCCAGAGTATAGTACAAAGAATGGGCCAGTGCTAGATACCTAGAAAAGTCGAGACAATGTAAAATATGATATAAGCAATAAAATGTTAGAATATATAAATAATGAAGTTTTCACAGAGGGTTTGTTTAATAAGAGAGAATAATTTGCTTCAGTTGCACAAGGGTTGTTCCGCAATATTTCGAAAACGAAGAGGAAACTTGGAAACAGTTTCCTTCTTGAATAGTAAAACTATTTTGAATAGAAACTTCTTAGGCGTCGAATTGATAATCAATAATGGGCGATAATTGAGACGAAATATTCAAGGACGCGTCACGTTACATGATAGTGAAGAACATATGAATAGCGAAGTGATGCATAAAAGAGCCACTTATACAAACACAAATCCATATAACTTATTGGCTTAATTTTCACCTATACATCAGTAACAGGTAGTCTGTTAATGTGTTGTGAACGAACAGATGAAATCAGAACGATTAAGTTTACGTTTCATTTTAACCTGATCAGCGATTAATAGTGGGACAGAGGTTTGAAAGTTGATATAGAAAGGAAAACTAGCGGCACAACATGGCATGATAATACTCACTGGGTTTTAAAGTTTCAAACTGAACAATAAAACAATCTAATACTATATGTAGGTATACTGGAAAATCCGGATATCGAGACATTTACTCTACGATTCAAAAAGAAAGAAGTCCCATCAATGTATTGCTTTTCTGAATGGTTTAATAGAAATATTAGTGTATAAGTTAATGGATAAACATTACAGAAAACACTAAGATATTTGCTATTTGTCTATAACGAGATAAAGAAAGGAAAAATGTATGTGTTGGTTGAACAAAACAATCTTCTATCATACCGAAAATATATTATGAGAAAATAGCACATTCAACGTTTATGAAAGTATTAAATTCTGTGAAAATAGTTGAGAAAAGACAGAAAACCTATAGCTTCACCTCGCTATACACTTTGCTAGCTTACCCCCATCTTCTGTGGGTTTTCCACCGATTAAGATAAGGATTGTAGCTCCAACACCTTCCACTTGTAAAATATTATTTATTTCAGTAATTTTAGGCAATAAACTCACTCATGAACTTAAGGGCGCACTCAGAAATGTTCCACAAACAACGGGAAAGGGAATTAACTCTGGCTGATGCCATCTACATTGACAAGCAAGCGAGCAAGAAGCCACGAAGTAAAAGTAACCAGAAAACGCAGAACAATTTACAAAACGCTAGGGAACCAGTTTAAACATAATATCAGTTACGGTGATAAGAATTCAGCGAAAAGGTGGAAAACAGAGGACCTAGAAAAAGAAAATCAATGGGATTAGAACAATGGGCAAGTCTCATTGAGAACATGAAGGATAAACTGAATGAATCGATACAGACTGCCGCAGTATTTATGGATTCTGAGATGCGTTCGACAAAATGTGGCACAAATGAGTAATATACACTATCCGAGTGGTATATTTTCCACGAAAGCTTATCAACATTATACGAAACTACCTAGAGAATAGAAGGTACTTGGGATAAAGAATAGCAAGTCAAACAAAATAGAAGCAGGAGTGCCATAAGAATCAATTCTAGGTCCCCTGCTTTTCAACACATACGTGGCAGATATGCCCGAAATGAAATAAAGCAAAATTATAATATTAGTAAAT
This sequence comes from Cryptolaemus montrouzieri, assembly GCA_013387265.2. Lineage (NCBI taxonomy): Eukaryota > Metazoa > Arthropoda > Insecta > Coleoptera > Coccinellidae > Cryptolaemus > Cryptolaemus montrouzieri. The sequence goes on from JABFTP020000062.1 coordinate 60,258,954, forward strand.
CTGAAGGAAAAGTAAGCAGCATGCTTTGAAGACAAACTAACCAGGACGAGAACTAAACTGAAGGAAATTGAAATCCATGGTCGAAAAATTGAATGAACAAAAGAATCAAATTATAAGAGGCAAATACAGGAAAATGTGCAAAGGTCAAGAGTCTTTCTTCTGAACGGTTCAAGAAAACTAAATACCGAGAACATACTAGAGATAATAAGGGTCATTATAATTCCATCGATCACGTACGCCGAAGAAAAATGAAAGACATAACAATCTAACTGGCGAAAAGAACAATAGAATAGATAGAAATACACAATAATGATAAAATATAGAAAATCATGGAATCAAACCGAGAACTTTAGGAAAAAGAATATCCATGGTACAATGGAAAAAGAGAAGGAGACGAAAAAGAAACAGAAGCACAACAAACAAAAAGAAAGGTAACACAGTTATCTGCACTCGGAAGAAAACATCAAAGAGAGGTTGATGCACCCACCCGCTAAAGGCTAAAAGGTAAAAGATATATTTTCATTCAAACATCTGTAGGACAATGGCAAAACGAGATGAGGAGGTCAAAAATGATGTTCCTGATTAAATTTGAAGGTCAGAGTTTACTAATAGGAGTCTTCTGTTAGTACTAACATCATTAACAGAAGGCACGTCGAGAATTAAATGTTGAAATCTACATTAGTTGCGATAACTTATACTTAACATAACGAAGGTTTCAACTTGCGAACATAGAAGAGAATTGATGGTGAAGTTTTTAAGGATATTATTGAATTCGATTTCTGCTATCATTTGTGCTAAACTAGCAACAATTTTTAAACTTTTAGTTTATGTATATATGAATTATGCCAAAAGGGAAAACTTACTATATGAAGCATTTGCTGAACAATGTGTCTCATAAGTCCATAAGATTTGAGCAGACACAGTCGTTTCCAATATATATCCTTCCACTTTTGATGGTTGGCCCAGTCGGTATATGCAAATATGCCAGCTACATTCTGTCTTCTGAAAATAGAATTTTTTATATTTGTACATAACACCCTTAAAAAATCATAATCACTTACTTAATGCAGTTGAAAGGAGTTTCACATGGAAGGGAGCTGCCATGACATATATACGTCAGTAGAGCATCTCTGACGGAATGAGGGTCGGATCCAAAACTTCCTTGCTCCGCCCCCGGAGAAAATAAAGAACGGCCAGTAGATTCGGATAAAATCGCTACAGCAGGATGAGATTTGAGCTGATGATTTAACCACCTCATAACCAACCTAGAAAAATATACTTTGAATAATTACATTCAACCCAAGAAAATTCATGAAAGATGCTTTATAGCATCAGTATGGTTTTGAATAGAATTAATTCAGTTTAGATAGACTTTACACTCTACGTAGCATGAAGCGGTCGCTATTATTCTTATTCGTCTAAAAATTTCGCATCTGGTTCTTCTGTAGAAAAATGACGTCAAATCTTTTACCGGGACGTATGTCTACTCAAAACATGATTGACCCACCTCCCTGTCCAACAATTTTCCCATGGAGAAGAATTGCGATTGCAAGTTTCCTCTACATTAGCATTCCTTCAGAATATGGATAGAAACTCAATTGTAACTAAATCCTCAAGAGAACTGTGGCCTATCTCTCTTGACCCAAATTTACGTGTTCTTCCCAATAGTCGAAACTCTCAAAGGACGTCTAGATTGAAGTTGACATTTATTCAACTGATTTCCGACAATTTGGTCAGGAGTGTGCACGGGTTGACAGATTTCGATATTTTAGTACTGGAAAAAAACCCATTTAACAAAATCAAGTTGCCTATGGTTCACATTCGAAAAAACGCAAGTTTGCATATAACTCAAAAACCGTTGGACAAAAAACAATTTCCGCACATAGTTCGATTCTACGTAAAAAAGTGCCTCTAGAATGTCAAAACCATTTTTACATAACTTAAAAAATAATAGAGATATTGGCATTTGACTGATTGCGAAAATTTTCAAAATTTCCAAAAACTCGAAAACGAAAAAGCTCATTGAATAAAGCAATGAACTCCTCACGAAAAAGGAAAGAAGGTAATATATATATATATATATATATATATATATATATATATATATATATATATATATATATATATATATATATATATATATATATATATATTCACAATATTGCACACAGATGCAGCAATAAAACGTCGAAATTTGTTCACCTTGTACATCAAGATAATTCTTGGACCTATTCCAATGCTGTAACGCTGTGATCTACTCTGAGTTGTAAAACCAAAAATCGGTTTTGGGCAGGAATGAAAATTCTGCTGCAACTTTATGACGTTCTTCCACGCTACCAGGTTCATAGAGACGTGATCATAACCGATTGATTATACTTTTCAGAACCCTGAATATCTTCACCTATGAGTCCCAGCTTGGAGCATGCCCAGGGTCCCCGTGAGGGGTATTGGATCATGTTTTTTTTTAAGGTAGGAGGTAGGTAGGTAGGTGCTTGAAGTAAAGCAAAAAACTGAACTTTATAGAAGTCATATTCATTTGTAGACTAAAATATCAAAATGAAACAAACAGAACAAAATCATAACAAAATAAATTCTTGTTCACACCCATTTTAAAACATTTACTTAATTGATGGGATACAGACACGTTGACTCGTTGTTTATAAATACTAGAAAATAACCTAAAACTAAAAATCACATTTTTAGGAACAAATAACAGAAATATTGCCTAATGTCTACTAGATTCTACTTATACTTAGATATTTTAAAAAATATGCACATATTTCTAATAACAAATACCTAGGGAACTTCGTTTTAAAATCAAAAATGATAGATAGGTTTAGGTGCAATAGAAAAATAGAAGATAGCTATTGTAGTAGCGATATTTTCCGAGATTTTGCTGTTGCAAATTCATTAATTACATCGCTAAAATTTATACCGTCAAAAATTTCTTGTTCAATTGCTAATATTGTTAGCCCAGACAATATTTCTTGGATCATTGTCGATCTTAAATAATTTTCAATGATTTTTAACTTTGAAAAAGATCGCTCGCCAGAAGCTACAGATACAGGCAATGTCAAAAGAATTATTAGTGAAATGTTTACGTTTGGAAAGGTGGAGATTAAATTGTTTTCAAATATATATTGTAAAATACTTAAGGGGTCAGTATCATCAGGTAATGAAAACAACTTTAACGCTTTAATTTCGTTAAACAGATTATTGGAGTCTATATCCTTATTATCCTGATCTGTCTGTCGCTCTTCAAGAATAGAACAATGTTTTAAAAGATCGCTGTCACTTAATTAGAATAGGTCGCTAAAAAATCCGAAAATATTATCATACCCATTTAATAAGTCAAATCGGTTTTTTAGAGAGCTTATAGTTTCATCTATAATTTTTAAGAAAAAACTAATTTTAAAGGCGGTTTTTGGATCATGAAGGGTCTCATCTCGGTGTTCATAGTCAAACAGTTTTGGTTTAAATTTACTCCTAACCGTTGGTAATGGTGGAAAGTCTTCCTCAATTTCGAGAGAGGATGCTACTTCTTTCGCTTGCACAAGAATTTCTTGAAATGATTGGTCACATCTATATTGCTGGAAGTGATCAACTAAATTCTTTAGGTAGGTTTGGCATATTTTAATATTAATTGTAGCATTTTACATTTGTTTGCTGACAATTTTATATGAAATAAAACGTCATGGCAAATAATAATTCCACAAATAAATTGAAAATTTTGAACAGACGTTAAGAGGGAACTCGTTTTATGTCTTGCATCAATGTGAAAGGAATTATCTTCAGCCACTTCTAGAAGACTTTCGCAAACCTTATGGATGAAACTCGTACATGACATTTCAATTAATAAAAAGATATTTGGCTAAAAAAAATTAATTATTACCAGTATCCTATAAAGGGTTAATGTTGATAGTATAAAGTAGGGAACACTTACCATTTTATAAGAAATCAAGCCATTGAAATTGCAGTCAGCAGGTATTCGGCACTTAATTTGAAAAAAGTAGTAAACAAAATATTACACAACACAACACCACACTTGACAAAATAAAAATAAATTTATATGTAAAAATTAATAGTATTACTTGTTTTTATCCACTTCTTGCAAAGTCCAGTGAACTAACTGATTAAAAACGCCTGTGGCGATGCATCGCTTTTATAGCGCTCCAGGCGTTATTCATGCCTGAACAGGTAAAAACAAGAAACTGCCGCCTGACATGTTCTCGCAACATAGGAATCGGCAGTAACTGGATGATATACTAATAAAGTTTCGTGTGTATTTATACCTAATCCTATTCAATTTTTCATTTTTTATTTTAATATTTTTTTTGGACCCTGGGTTTGGCGCCCCTAAAGGATGGCGCCCGTGTGCATTTCACACTTTTCACATATGGTTGCGGGGGCCCTGAGCATGCCAACTGCTCTTAACATCTCTTTTCTCCTTAAACTATACATAATCGATTTTCGAAATTAAAATGTTTCCCTGTGTTTAGAATGAAAAGCAAGACCAGAAACTGAATTTAAACATGAGATAATTAAGGAATATCATTCCACCTGGTGCATTTTATCGTTTACTGCATTTGATATTGATAACGAGTCTGATATCTGTCACAAGCTTTAATGTTCATGGTCATTGCTTATAACACGGTGTATCGATATTCACAGGTTTTTCCTTTTCGAGATGTTTTTGAACAAAATTTTTACTTTTATTGTGTATTGAGTAAATTATAGGATAACCCGTATACGGTTTTATTTGTTTCATTATTACTATACTTAGATCGAACTAATCAACTAGTGGATATCTATTTTCAAGAGAGAAATAATAGATATCAATGTTAACAATTTTACACATAGATCTGCTGGCTAAATTTAAATATTAATCGCATGGAAATTATTAATATTTTCATTTTCCTTATCAGAGATATGATTTTGGAAGAATGAAAGATTATTAATTTCCTTATCAATTATTTTGTTTTGAATAACAACTTTAGACTGAAATAAAAACTGATAAGTACCTTCTATCTTTTCAATACGAATAGCTTGGAAAACTGCGCAGTAATAATATTATGTTATGAAAAGTAGATCATTAAAATGTAAGTGGAACACTGAAAAACAAAGTAACTGCGATATTATTTACATGATATAAAATTCAACGCAAGCTTGAAACTGAGTTTTTCTTCCTTATCATAAAAAGTAATTGTCAATCGTCAAATCCGAAAGGAATATGTCATTACCTCATTAGGAGGAGTTCGTAGAATGCTTATAATTTTGGGAAATAATTACGCATTTAGTTTATATAAGAAGAATGCTTGTAATTGTTTTGCCTTCGACGAAAAATATATCTAACCTAACCTTTATTTGAATATATTATATTCCTTCCAAATTGTTCCTTTTATTACCTTGAAGTGCTTAATCAGGCATTTAAAATCGCATCATGCCTCCTACGATTGCCCCTAAAGTGTGAGCACAGGAAAATAAAAAGTATTCAGGAGTAATTTTGACATCCACCTTAAGTGGAATGAACATAAACACCTCGAAAAGTCTAGGAACACTGTAACAGGTTTTTTTATAAAAAACTGAAAATGCAGCAGATGCGACGTTGCTTTATAATCATTTCATGTAACCATACTATCTTGCGTATGATTCAATAAACAAGTGTAAAATTATATTTCATTACACTGGGTCTGCATCTGCATTTCAACCGAGAACTTTAACAAGCATGAGTATCCCACGAAATAGGAAGGGTTGATCCTATTGCCAAAAACAAACAGATCTATAGGTCAAAGAGCACATATTTTCCTGTGGAAAAAATTTTCAATACTCGTTTCTCTCATGTAGAGTGGCATATCCTTATAATTTCACCTATCGATTATCGAATGTCGCTATTGCACTAGCAATAGCTTGTCTGTTTATGTAAGTGTCGTGTCGCTATTGCAAAATAGTACCAAAAATGTTTCTGCTTAGCAGCTTCATTCTCTCATTGTCACCTTGCACTCCATGAACTCCAGGACTTCTTCACGAAGACAAGAGTGAAAAGGAAGGGGGATTGGGACAGGAAAAATCTGTAACAATGGAAAAAGAAAAACAGCAGAAAAATATTTTATCAAAACATACCTAACTCTTATATGTCTAAGCTCACTTGAATCTAAGAACTCAACTAATGCTCCTCTGTTTTTCAACAGGGAATATCTTATACACATTTTGGGAATGAAGCCCTACGTGGGTGTAGCCCTTGCCTTATCAACATACATCATGGGAAAAAAGCACTAAGGGGGAGTAGTCCTAACCTTATCTAATAACTTTACTAATGCTCCGCTGTTTTTCAACAGGGAACATCTCATACACCATTCGGGGATGTAGCCCATAATCACCTCAAGATTCAAAAACTAATCTCCTAAATAGACTTAAAGTTCTCTATCCAGTTAATGAAATTATCTGAAAGGGAATGAATTTCTTGAACACCACCCTTAAATGGTAAATATGACAATCGAGGACTAAACGTCTTATTGTTTCTTCAGCTACGCCACATACACATGCCGGACTTTCTACAGTATTCCATTTGAACAACATACTATTATTACGACCATGTCCTGTTCTGAGACGATTTAATGTACACCAATTTTTCCTACTTATTTCGAAACCTGCAACCCTTTTGGAAGGATCCTCTATGAGAACTTTATTGAATACATCAACTTCCTGCCATTCAGTTTTCTAAAGATCAACAGCCTTCACCGTGTACGCAAAAAGTCAATCGACCAAATAGGTTTCCGAGATTTCAATCTCAGGTTAGGTGGATTTTGAAGATCGTGTATTATCGGAAAAACTTCTGGAAATGAGTGATACTTATTCCAAGACGATTTAAGAGCTAATTCCCTGAGAATATGGGAAAGAATTATATTACAAATAACCGGAAGCCATGGGGTAGCAGTTGAACTGATACATGCACTTATAACTCTCATAGAACAGTTCAACTGAGAATCAATCTTATTGACATGTGTACTATTCAACCACATCTGACAGCAATATTTTGCTGCTAAAGCAGTAGTTCGCAAAGTAGAGACTCTGGCGCCCCAATTGAATGAAATTTGAAAGTCAAAGAACGATCAAGTTTTACACCAAGATATGTTGGAGTGAAATTATGAGTTAATAGTGATTGATTGAAGAATACTCTTAGTTGCCTATCCTTCTCATGATTGATCAGATGAAAACAAGAAACCTCAGTTGTCGAAGCATTTGGACATAAACGCCATTTTTTGAAGAAAATGTTCAGAATTTCTAAATCAGAAGTCAGTCAGCTCAATTGTTTCGAAGTGATAGTGTCGAAAAACAATAGGAAAGTACAAAAGCAAAATTTATGTAATGATGTTGAAAGTATATATTCCGACGCTGCGAAAATGAATCAAAAAAGAGTGCGTTATACATAACGATAAAAATCGAAATAATAGTAACTAGGGAGTTTGGAATACGCGTGTAGAGGGAAATAGTACACGCGGGGAGATTGTACGCTCGCTTCAAGTGCGACAACCAAAACTTGGTTTGCACATACAACGTTTCTATGTTACATTCCGTGATACATGTCGGAAGGTATATTGTAGACACTTTCTTAGGAAAGAGCAGTTCAAAAGTTGTGAACATCAACCTTATTCGAATGATGTTTCATATTACGATTGATCTGTAATTGTCGAAATTTGTGTAGATTTTGTACTTGCAATATATACTTTAACACGCGGACGGAGTGGGCTTAGGTTAGTATATCACTAAAAAATGGGAACTTACTTCGTTAATTTTTCAGTTGCTGGACACCCGCAATCTTTGAAGCAAAAACTCATACTCTGGCTCTCTAAAATAGAAATTTTCGTAAGGGTCTCATGAGGCAAGAAACTTCGCAAAAAAGCCAACGCCGATTGAAAAGTTCTTCTATATCTCGTACTGTACACCAAAATTTCATGGTGGCTTAGATTCTTCAGCTTCGGCCAAACATCTTTGTAGCTTTCTCTCAAAATGTCTCCCAGAGTGAGGTGTTGCAGGACCCCTTGCATAGTGAGTTGTCCTAGTTGACATTGTGTGGGATGAATAGGCAATAAAGGAAAGCCGTGGAATGATCCAGGGATACTCCATGATACCTTTCCATATGATGTCAAATTTTGCAAGTATTTCTGAAACAAAATATTTGTGAGAGTGTCGAAATGTCTTTAAAAATTTCTGGATCGACTCAGCTGTTATATAGGAACACCTGACCTAAATTTGGAATACAGTACGCAAGTATCAATGCATGTCACGCTGTATATAGTTCAAGCAACACTCATAAAGGTTACTAATTATAGACTATTCACTGCAAGATGACTAAACGGTCAATAATTCAGTCAATTTGCCACTCCATATAGATAAAAGCATCTTGATTCTACTAGAAGCCTCAATTTTATTAGTAATAAGATTACTAACGGTACCTTCTGAACCATTAGATTATTCGGATCATAAATATACTTTTCACTAAGAAAACAGGTCCCAGACCTTTGGAATAGTGAAGGAATGCCAATGCAGATAGAGATTAAGGAGATTGAATCCCCGTAATATCTTCTTATTATGAAAAATGTCCACTTAGATGTAAACAGGATAACCGAAACGCATTTTGGTTGAACAATGATCCATAAGCAGACAGGAGGAATCGAGCTAAAACGACAGGCAAAAAGGAAAACTGTAGGACAGCTCTAACCCAGTATAACAAAAGTCAAGTCAAGAGAGATTCGTGAAGCAAGTTTTATGAAGGCATAACTGACGCCCCTAGAGCTGTTACAATTAAAAGAATTCTTTCCAGAGAAACAATTAGGAGAAACGTTAAACCGCCTTATCACCTCAAAGTCGTATCTTCTTCTTCTTGGTGCCTTATCCGGTACGGACGTTGGCGATTAACATAGCTATTCGTATCTTGTTAGCTGCACTTCTGAAGTGCTGTATGGTAGTGAGCCCGTACCACTGACGCAAATTATGCAGCCAGGAATGTCTTCGTCTACCAGGGCCTCTCTTGCTGTCCGTTTTACCCTGCATGATAAGCTGGAGGAGGCGATATTTTTCGTGACGCATTATGTGTCCAAAGTACTCCATTTTACGTTTTTTCACGTGCTTCCACAGCATACAATAGAATTGAGAATATGTAGCATTTTGCCAGTCTGTATTTTAAATTGATAGATAGTTCTCTACTGGTGAATAATGGTTTCATGTTGTTGAATGCTGTTCTTGCTTTCTCAATTCTTGTTTTTATCTCCATGGACTGATCCCAATCTGAACTTACGAAAGATCCGAGATAGGAGTACTTGTTGACCTGTTCCACTGGTTTCGTGCCTATTATCAGTTGTTCCCATTGTTGTGGTCGTTTACTAACACGCATCCACTTGGTTTTCTCAGCGTTGAGCTTCAAGCCATACTGTTCACTAACGACTCGCATTCTCTCCACTAGTTGCTGCAATTCGTTAACGTCGCTGGCAAGTATAACTGTATCATCAGCGTATCTGATGTTGTTGATCAGTTCTCCATTCATCTTTATACCTACCTCTACCTCGTACAGCGCTTCCTTGAAGATTTCTTCCGTGTATCTGTTGAAGAGAAGAGGGGATAAAATGCAACCCTGACGTACGCCTTTCTCTATTTCGATATCATCCGTGAAGCTATTGTCTACTTTGACCCGACAGGTCTGCCCCCATTAGAGATTAGTTATTACTCTTACGTCTTTATTGTCAAGACCTGCTTTTCGTAGGATGGATACGAGTCGTTCATGGTTGACGTTATCGAATGCCTTAGCAAAGTCGACAAAGCAGATATATACATCTTTATTTGTGTCTCTGCAACGCTGGATTAAAACCTGCAGAGCAAAAATAGCATCTCTTGTGCCCAGAGCATTACGGAAACCAAATTGCGATACACTGACCTCTAGATCGCACTTTGTGTAGATTCTGTTCTGGATCACTTTTGTAAATGTCTTAGTCAAGTGGTTAATTAGACTTATTAGGCGGTATTGGTCGCAGGATTTTGCATTTGGTTTCTTTGGAATGGGAATAAATGTCGAGTGCATCTAATTTTCCGGTATTACTCCAGTATCATAGATATTGTTAAATAATTTTACTAAAATATCAAGAAATCTGGGGTCGGATTCACACATAACTTTCGGGATCTCGATATGTACACCATCGGGACCTGGGGATTTATTATCTGTTATGCTAAAGACCGCTTTCTCTATCTCACATTTCAGTATCGATAGCCCGTCTGTAACATCGGTTAAATTGTATCTATCGGGGCGTGTATCGTCAAACAATTCCTCTACGTATTCTTTCCATATGCCCATGATCTCAGAGGCTTCTCTTTTTAGCATTCCGTCTTTATTCAGTAAGCTAGTTGTTCGGTGAGCATTACTTTTCTTCGAAGTGAACTCTTTAATTTCCTTGTGTATGTTATAGAAATCGTATTTTTTCTCACATTGGTCGATGTCGTTGCACTTTTCTGATATATATGCTTCTTTAGCTTCTCTGATTTTTTTCTTTATGAGTTTATGTGTTGCGATATACTTCTGTTGATCTTTACCCTTATGCGTTCTCTTTTCTTCCATTAATCCTAAAATCTCGTCGGCCATCCATTCTTTTCTCTTCGTTTTTTCTTTTTGTAGCAGTTGTGTACAGGTAGCTTGAATGGCTTCAAAGTCGTATAAATCGGTTTAATAGTAGGAACTCGATATTATCAAAAAACATAGTCACGACTCAGGCTATTTTGAAGGCACGATGACCACTTCTGAGCGTTGGGAAAACACGGAATCTTCTCAGATCTCCTGTAAAGTGGATTGAACATCATCCCAAAATTCTTCAGAGACAGCTTACAATTGCTTTACTTCAAAAACGCCATGGAACTGTCGAACTTTAGACAGATTTCGAGTGAACAACAGATTCACTCGTACGGCTACCGAGTCATTCAGGCTATTCAGGTAACGAAGAGGTAAGATGCGTCACTGCCTGTAGGGGGACCAGAACTTTGTAGAGCTACACACTTCGAACTGCTAAGCGGAAATTAACTGACAGAACAAAAGTTAAGCTCATTCTGTCCGGATGACCATGGCCTAAAACATTTGAAAACGAAGAGTTCTAGGAAAGCAGAATCGAAAATCTCGTTGGTATCATAAATATAAAAATCATAATAATTTATTGAACCATCAAAGAATTACAAGGTATGTCACAATTTGAAAAACTAAATTATCGTGAGTTATTCAAGAAGAAGTTTAAGGAATTACAATAATAACATAACTTTTACCTTTCCATAGAGAATTTTATGATTATGAATGGTCAAATCAGAGTATACACTTGACAGATCACAATAATTTACAAATAAATAACAATTTTAAATACTAGGGGTTGAATTCAGGTAACCAATAGTTTTTTCAAAACTATCGGCGAACTCCTTGAGAGAGTATCAAGCCCCCTCTACTAGGAAACTTCGGATAGCTTTCTGTATAACTTCATGCTTGCATTTCGCATTGCGTTTGGTGAAGAGATAGTAAGTTTAATACCAATGAAAGTAAAACTCATATGTGAGAGGTCTGTGTTGAGGCACTATTGAATCAATTCTATTCTGGGCGTTTATTGTAGTTGTGAGATTGTAATCTGAATTAACTGCTACACTCCTGGACATAGCTAAGTCATGATGAAATAAAACAAGATAGCAAGGTAAGTATGTGATACTTTACAAACAGATTTGGGCTACTTTCATATTGTGGAAGTCTTGCCAGTGTCTATTTTGCTTTATAAAAAGATTCAACGCGTCAGTCACACCTCCCCAGAGAAGTATTGCAGCCTCCTCATTAACAGAGATTCGGATTCTACGAATCGAGTAAATCGCAACTTATAATCATTTTCTCATTTTGTCTATATGCGTTTGCCATGACACTGTCAACTTTAAAACCAAGGCGCTTTATGGTGGTATTAACTTGTACATTTTTCTTTGTGATCGTTAATCGTTAACTTCAAACCAGTCCTGAGCTCTTCACATAGAGTGTTCAGTTTTATTTACTGATTGCTGTTCAATGAGGCGTTTATTTAGAATCGTTGTATCATCAGCAAAAATGCACTGAGCTTAAATTCATCGGTAGATCGTTCATGTACAAAATAAAGAGAATCGTACCTAGGATTGAGCCTTTAGGGACTCCTATGTTCACCTCTTCTAGGGGCTTAGATAGTTGTTCCATTGGACATACTGATATCTGCCTTGAAGATATGATTTTAAAATATTATTTATGGGGTCTATGAAACCGTACTTCCTAATGCCGGATAAATGACTCTTTATTCATATAGTCCAATGCATTTTCTAGATCACAGCATTGCAAGCTTTCAGCCCATTTATTTTCAAGGGCTTCTTTTAAAAACCTGATTTGTTTAGCCAACACTGTCATTGGAGTCCGTTCCTCTCGAACACCATGTTGAGTGTCGCTCAAAATTTCAGTTTGTTTATAAATGTCATTATGCGTATTTTTAATAGAGCTTCAAAGGTTTTCGAGAAAACAGATAGAATGTAAATCGGTCGGTAGTTTCCGAATTTCATTTGGTTTCCTTTTTTGTGGACTGGCACCCCATGTTCGAAACATAAATTAATGATATCGCTCAAAGGCGACAAAATACAGTTAGTGACTTTAATATTAGTACACTTCTCTTGTAGTGGTATCTTTAAGAAACATCGAGTTAAGACTCGATAACGAGATCATTTTCCTAGTCGTTTTTGTGGTGAATTCTATGATGATGATGAGAATGGATATAGACTCTAATTGGAAGTGAGTGTGACGGCAAAGCACATCATCTCAAAATGCACAGCAGTCAGTAGCATCAGATACGAAAAATGTTGGTAAGATAACTCTAGGATACAAAAAAATCTTTCCTTTTAATCGACTTCTTTCAAAAACTGGACCTGTTTAGAGAAATATGACCCAAATACCAAGTACCACAATAATCTGCAAGGGTGTGATGCACCAGGATTGCTCAAACGGTCGATCGCAAGTGCTTTTTGAGTAGATATCGAAAATCGAGAGAAAAATTTTTTTTTAAAAGTAGGTAACTGAACTACAAAAATTTATTAAGTAATAAAATAACACATTGCTAGGGCCAAAAGGCGGCTTTATCAAACGAACGCGAGGTACTTGTCAAAGAAAAGCCGCGTTTTTATTCATGCCGCTTTTCTATAAATTTCGGGCGGCGCGTTTGACGGGAACATTCGAGACTTTCGTTCACGCCGATATAAATGTTGCGCCTGCAGGAATTGGAGTCGTTCTGAATTGTAACTTGAAGGCAATACTACGTCGATACAAAGTTTATTATTGAATAGTACAAAATGAGTGCAGCGAAAAAATCTAAAACGTATCATTTCAATAACGATTGGGAGGAAGAATTTTTCTTTTGTATGGTGAAGGATAAGTGCATTCGTCTTATTTGTCGTGCGTCAGTTGCAGAACCTTAGCGTAATAACTTAGAGAGGCATCATACAACGATTCATAAAATATATGAAAAGGATTTTCCACCACAGAATGAATTAAGAAAACGAAAAGTACGTGATTTGATATCTTGTTTGAAAAACGAATAAACCATGTTCACAAGACCAGCCAAACAATCAAAAGCTGCTACGATCGCGTCATTTAAAATATCTCATATATTGGCGAAACACAAGAAACCATTCGAAGATGGATCGGTATAAAAGGAAGCATTTATTGAGACATTTGGAGATTTTAAAAATAAAACAGAAATCATGTCTGCTATTAGAGAACTTCAGTTATCTCGTCCGACTGTCACAAGGCGTATTGAAGTCATGAGTCAGGACTTGTCAGATAAACTAAAACAATATATCATGAAATGTACATACTTTTACATGAGAATAATAATAGGCACCTAATAATTTACTCAAATTTACTTCTCATAATGTTACAGATTTCCATCATGATGTAAACATAAAGTGCATCTTCGGATCGACGAATTCCAAAATTAGTGTTCGTTGTTGAATTTGGATTGTTTAGTTAATTTCTGCAATTCACACTATGGAACAAAATAGAAGATGGAAAAAGTTGATATGCTGAAGATAAGGCAGTCCGTGCATCAGAAGAATGACAGACAGAAACTGCCTTTTCTTCAATTTTGTAATTAACTAAAAGCTACCAATATATAAATTAGTGTGCATCACAACCCATTGCATTATACATCAACAAGTGTTGTGTTCAAAAGATTTTTACAGAGAGGAAATTATGGGCATTGCAACAAAATTGTGAATTCGTAGCTTCCAACGACGGGTCTTTAATTTGCAGTTGGAAGATGAGGAGTCAGCTGATCACACTGATTTAGTTCTTCACAGGGAGTTAAGGTGGTTGAGACGCGGAAAATTCCTACAAAGGTTTCAAGAATTATTGCCCGAAATAACAGCTTTTCTATACGAAAGAGGTGATGACACTCAGATGTTGAAAAATGAAAAATGGCTGACTGATTTGGCATTTTTGACTGACATCACAATGCACTGAAAGACCATTAACTTGGAGCTTCGAGGTAAAGGAAAAACTATTATTGATATGATTAGATCAGTAAACGCATTCAAAAGTAAATTGCAACTTAAGATAGATCAACTGAAAAGAAAGCTTCTGAAACATTTTCCGTCTTTGAAAGCAAGGATTCCTCAGTTGAATTATGATACGTATGAGGCTGAATTATCAAATATTTCGGGACAATTCGAAATGCGTTTTTATGATTGCAGTAAATTGGCAAACATAGCATCATTTATGAGTTATCCTTCTTCATGTAAAAACATTGAGGAATCAGCTACTGAAACAGCAAGTCTGTTTAATATGAACTCATGCTCTGTTGAAAATGAGTTGATGCAAATTATATCAGATATACATCTCAAAGCTATAGCATCTGATATAAATTTCTGGTGTTTTATATCTGGAGGTAAATATCCGAATCTAAGGCAAATCGCCCTTCAACTGAAGGCAATGTTTGGATCAACTTACTTGTGCGAGTCTGCATTTTCTGAAATGAAGATAATTAAGTCAAAATATCGCAATCGACTAACTGACGATCATATGTCATCATGCTTGCGATTAGCACTCAGTGGTTACGTACCATCTTATGAAAAGTATGCTGAGGACATACAGTGTCACGCTTCAACATCCAAAGTCACTCCTTAGTTTAGTTTAACACCATATGTAACTCTTCTGTATTGTAACAACAAATAAACTCGCAATTTTGAATAACTATGAGTTTTTTCATTGATATTATAGAGAAGAACCTAACTAAACCTAACCAAAATCTTGATGGTGCGGAAAGCTAATAACTATATATGCTACGGTACAGCCTACCTAGATGGGTAGGTAGGCAAGTAGGGTGTATCGTGTATGTACGACAACCCTGCATCACACATACTTGCAGCCTCTCAAGTCGATTGTAAGTAGTATAAAAATATTGAGGTAGATCGCCAGCAGTTCAAGTTTGAACACCCCTGGCCTACACATTCTTAAATCGAATCAAGGACACCTCATTAATTGTATCTTGTATCTTGTTTTGTGTCTTGAAGGCTCGTCTTCAAGGCTTTTTATGCTCCTCAGTTGATACTCATTCTTGAATGTCCAGGTCTATTTGTCTAGCTCTTTTAAGGTTTCTCTATTCCCTAAAATTTTTTTCCGTCTTTTCTAGGCAACAGCTTCGCATTCGTTATAATGTGATAGGCTGTTTCTTCCTCTTCGTTGCATTGTCTACATATAGGTTCTTCACGATGCCTATTCTATGTATATGTTTTCTTAGCTTCCCATGTTCATTTATTAGGCCTGTTACGGTGCTTAGTTTTTCTTAGTTCACTCGAAGAGCTATTTTAGTAACTTCATACTAGGTTTTCCCAGCCGAAGTTTGGTTTGTATATATAAGGATACAATACAAGACAGGTGGGATAAGGACCCACCTGTCAGCGTTCAGGTTTCTTATTCATGTGTTGCTAGTATCCTGTTCCTTAGAGATAGTTATGCCGAGAACTAGTTCGGGGCCAATAAATTCCGTGTTGGTGGCTGCCCTGGTAAGAGAATCTGCCTTCTTGCTACCTGCTATTCCGATGTGCCCAGGTGGTTTTGTTTTGCCAGCTCAATTAGTAAAAGCAGCCTATATCAGCTTTGACCGGGTTTCCCACCCAGCCAAAGCTTTTATTGCCTCCTAACAGTCCGTCTTTCTTATAGTGGCTTTCGAGGTTCTCACGAACGAATGGCATATATTTCTGTCTGAAAGATGGTTGCCTGCTCCCCAGCCGACATTTCGAGTTTTGCGAGTATAATCCAGCTGCAGTTCCATGTTCCATTCTGGCTCTACCAATTTATGTCTATACGGTTATCAGAGCCGAGCCGAACCAATTGTTCCACTCTATCATCTTTTTATGCTTCTTGGTCTCTGTAAGTTTTTTAGTCATCGTATCATTCATCATGCTAAGTAGTGGGTTTTTGATCAATTCCTTAATTTTGGCTTGCCCCGCGTGTCCGGTTTTCCAGTTTCCATTCATCTCCTGCCTGAATGCCGCTTTACTAGCCTCCCTTCTAATATAAATATCAAGAGGAGGTAAATTCAGGATAGTATACAGTCATCCGGCTGGTATTCTCCATCAATTCATCGATATCATTAAACAATTGTTTCAAATCGTAGTAGAATTCAGATTTAACCTCAAAATTGATTGAAATAGCTGATATCATTGGGATATCGATTGAAGATCTTAACAATGTTTCGTATCAACAAGTGGATGTCGTTTTACCTAACACTAAATCGAAAGTTGCATAAGAAGATTCTTTTAATATTCAATTTGAGAAATTAAGCGCTAAAAATTAGTTTCTACTCAACGAGGGAATACCAGGGTTTTGAAGAGAGACTTCTGAAATCCCCATTGATAAATGAAATAAAAGTTTCATTTCAATGATATAACTTTGCAAAGGATCAAATGAAAATTGGTCGATAACACTCATTGTCAATATTGATTTATTTCCTAGAATCGATATTTTTTTCTGCCAAACAAGTATATCATTTGTTTCTGTTATTCAGCGTAAATTATTGATACCGTATCGAATGCAGAAATATTTAAAGTACACCAAAATCAGTGGCGTGGTATATACTTTCTTGCTAAGACAACATGAAATATCTGCAAAATAAAGAATTTCGAAAAATTGTTTTATAAATATTTTGAAAATATTAACAACTTGAAATCTTCTGTGTTGTCAAAAAGTCATAGCTGGCCAAATGTCTGCTCTTGTTTCATTCTGTCAAAACAAATGTTTTATTAATTTATTCAACTAGATGACAAAGTCGTAGATATTCAAATGTCTGCAGATGTCTATAGATACTTCCTTCAGAATTGATACGATTACGCCTTAGGGTGGGAGCTTCCAAATTATCGGAAAACCTCTGAGGAGGTAAATAGATCTTTCAAGAAAAAAGAGCCTACTTTGCGTACACCAGGGGTGCTCAAACTTGAGCTGCTGGCGATCTACCTCAATATTTTTAGTCTTACTTACGATCGACTCGGAGAGACTGCAAGTATGTGTGATGCAGGGTTGTCGTACATACACGATACACCCTACCTAGGTAGGGTGTACCGTAGCATATATAGATATTTGCTTTCCGCACTATATACATTATTTTAGTCAAGGTTTGGGATAGGTTTGGTTAGGTTCTTCTCTATAATATCAATGATTGATATATATATATATATATATATATATATATATATATATATATATATATATATATATATATATATATATATATATATATATATATATATATATATATATATATATATATATATATATATATATATATATATATATATATATATATATATATATATATATATATATATATATATATATATATATATATATATATATATATATATATATATATATATATATATATATATATATATATATATATATATATATAGGAAATGTAACAGGGAACCATACTATCTTGTATGTGATTCAATAAACGAGTGAAAAAAAACTGCGGAAAAAACTCGTTTCCCTGTCGCTATTGCACTAGCAATAGCTTGTCTGTTTATGATGTGTTAGTGTTGTGTGTACATAAAGAGTACCAAAGATTTTTCTGATCAGCCGCTTTGTTCTCTCTTGCATTCCATGATTTCCAAAAACAAGGGAGAAAGGAAGGGGGTTTGGGACAGGAATCTGTAACAATGGAAAAAGAAAACCAGCAGAAAAATATTTCAACAATCAAACTTCTTTTAGGTCCAAGCAAATCTAAGAAAAGGTTTTACATAGCAAGCAAGGTCATGAAAGGGACTAAGGAGATAATAAAAAAAATACATAACCTGCCATATTTCCTCAAATTCCCTCTCTGTTTGACAGAGAGAGCCCCAATGGCCAGGTTCAGTCTTCCAAGTGATGCCGATTATGATCTATAGATGTTTTAGAATCATTATGGACCAAACAACCTGGGTTGACATCGCCCATATATTATTTCTTCGTGGAACTTGTTTAATGTAAAGAAAAATTTGCGAAAAATTTTTGACAGTCGTTCGAAAAATATGACAAATGTCATATAATTATATATGGTGCTAAACTTAACTAAGGAGTGACTTTGGATGTTGAAGCTTGGCACTGCATGTCCACAGCATACTTTTCATAAGATGGTACGTAACCACTCAGTGCTAATCGCAAGCATGGTGACATATGATCGTCAGTTGGTCGATTGCGATATTTTGACTTAATTATCTTCATTTCAGAAAATACAGACTAGCATAAGTGAGTTGACACAAACATTGCCGTCAGTTAAAGGGCGATTTGCCTTAGATTCGGATATTTATCTTCAGATATAAAACACCAGAAATTTGTATCAGATGCTATAGCTTTGAGATGTATATCTGATATAATCTGAACCAACTCATTTTCAACAGAACATGAGTTCATATTAAACTGACTTCCTATTTCAGTAGCTAAATCCTAATTAAACTGAGGAATCCTTGCTTTCAAAGACGGAAAATGTTTCAGATCCTTTCTTTTCAGTTGATCTATCATAAGTTGCAATTTTTTTAATGCGTTTACTGAGCTTATCAACTCAATAATAGTTTTTCCTTTACATTGAAGCTCCAAGTTAATGGTGTGTAAGTGCATTGTGATATCAGTCAAAAATGCCAAATTAGTCAGCCATTTTTCATTTTTCAACATCTGAGTGTCATCACCTCTTTCGTCTAGAAAAGCTATTATTTCGGGCAATAATTCTTGAAATCTTTCTAGGAATTTTCCTCGACTCAACCACATGACGTCCGTGTGGAGAACTACAACAGTGTGTTCAGCTGACTCCATATCTACCAACTACAACTTAAGAGCCGCCGTTGCAAGCTACGTGCACGGATGGAATTCGCAATTTTTGTTGCAATGCCCATAATTTCCTCCGTGTTTAAAACTTTTGAACACAAAACTTATTGATGTATAATGCAATGGAATGAAAAAATTGAAGGAAATCTTTATTAGCTCGACACAATGCCACAAAACCGTTTTTGTTTCCAGTCATTAATGTATCTTCGCCACGGGTCTTTCCGTTTAGAGGAATGATTGTCAAAAATTCTTCCTTAGCCAACATGTTATTGAATACCATTCGATTAAAAATACACATCTAAGCAGTGTCTGTCATATCGGTGGATTCGTCGAACTGTAAATAAAAGTATGTACATTTCATGATATCATGTTTTATCTGCCATGTCCTGACTCATGACTTCAATACGCCTTGTGACAGTCGGACGAGATAAGTGAAGTTCTCTAATAGCAGACATGATTTCTGTTTTATTTTAAAATCTCCAAATGAAGTCTCATCCGCTTCAATAAACGCTTCTCTCTATAGCGATCCATCTTCGAATGGTTTCTTGTGTTTCGCCACTATATGAAATATTTTAAATGACGCGATCGTAGCAGATTTTGATTGTTTGGCTGGTCTTGTGAACATGGTTTGTTCTGTTTTCAAACAAGATATCACATCACGTACTTTACGTTTTCTTAATTCATTCTGTGACGGAAAATCTTTTCATAATTTTTATGAATCGTTTTATGATGCCTCTATAAGTTACCATGCTTAGATATTGCAACTGACGCACGACAAATATGACAAATGCACTTATCCTTCACCATACAAGAGAAAATTCTTCCTCCCAATCGTTATTGAAATGATACTTTTAGATTTCTTCGCTGCACTCATTTTGTACTATTTAATAATAAACTTTGTATCGACGTAGTATTGCCTTCAAGTTACAATTCAGAACGACTCCAATTCCTGCAGGCGCAACATTTATATCGGCGTGAACGAAAGTCTCGAATGTTCCCGTCAAACGCGCCGCCCGAAATTTATAGAAAAGCGGCATGAATAAAAACGCGGCTTTTCTTTGACAAGTACCTCGCGTTCGTTTGATAAAGCCGCCTTTTGCCGCCAGCAGAGTGTTATTTTATTACTTAATACATTTTTGTAGTTTATTTACTTACTTATTAAAATTTTTTCTTCTCGAGATCTGCTCAAAAAGCACTCGCGATCGGCCGTTTGAGCACCTCTGCCGTACACCATACGAAAAAGTTGATACAGATAAGAAAATAAATATAAAGAGGAGCCTGTGGAATATAATTGTCCTATATGTACATTAATAAGCATCTACAAATAATGTTACTGTCGCTAATCTGTTATCTAACGATTTTAGTCTTTTGTATATATTTTTGTTTATTCTCGGATATAATCCATAAAATAATTGGGTTATACTAAAAATGGACGCAATGCCTTCTTTTATAGAATATTTAAATTATGCTTTCGAATTCCTCGTTAAATTTTGGAAACAATTAACTCTTATATCCATATGGTTTTTGAAAAGGGCATGAAAGAGATCAATAATTTTCTTTTTGATTAGATAGGTAGACCTAATAAGCAATATAGGGAATTAAATAAAATACAGTCCTTAACAAATTTTTAATAAGGATCAAACACATGTTCACAGTATTTTTTGCAACCATATGGAAGTCTTGAAAAGCTATCTCCGATTTGGGCAGTTCGGAATTTGCCGAGTTTGAGTTATTTTATTTTCAAAACCCGTTTTATTCATTTATTTATTGTTACAAAACATAGGAACCCCTACAGGATAGACCCAACTACCGGGGTTCACAAAAATGATAACAGAAAAATAAACAGAAGTGAAACTGTCATACGAAATGAAAATTATAACTTTCATAAAAACTCAAGAGAGAAAAAAGACTCACCTAAGACTACAGAATCAAGTAAAATATCGTGAAAACTAAAAACTACTACAATGAGCATGATTCAGATCTAATGAGATATGAAATAACATTTTTTGAAAGAAGAAAGATGTTCATGAAAAATATCTATACTAGCAATATGCCAAATGTACAGACGCATAATTCGCAAGAAAACAAAATGAAAAAATAAACTAGTACGGACCTTCGGAACATTTCGACGACTAGGATACACGGAACATTGAAAGTGAGATAATTAACAAGCGGAAAACTAAAAGAATTATTTAAAATTCGATAAAGAAATACAGTGTCGAAAAGGACTCTCCTCTGGTCCACGCTTAAAATTTTGTGATGACGCAAACTTACTTGATAATTATGGTAAGGACTGAAAAATCTAAAGTTGAAACTTTTGACAAACTTTCTCTGGACTCGTTCAATTCTGTCAATATACTTGTAGTAGTGAGGGTACCAAACAGGTGCAGCATATTCCAAATAACTCCTCACCAACGAGAAATATAGCATTTTAAAGACCTTGGATCACTGAAACTTTCAGTAATTCTTAGAACGAAACCCAACATTTTGAAAGCCTTAGAAACTATATGATCAATATGATACTCAAAGGACAACTTAGAATCAAGATATATACCAAGATCCTTAATTTGGTTTACCCTCCCAATTACAAGCCCATCAATAGAAAAAATAGCATCGAAGACATTGATATTTTTGTAAACCTTATATGCTTGCAGTTATCAATATTTAATTGAAAATACCTACTTTGACAAAAGAGAAAACTCTGTCAAGATCACTCTGAAACCGCAATATATCATTATAGGACCGAATAGCACTGTACACTCTAAGATCGTCGGCATATAAATCATGTTTTGTATAAAGAAAACATTCCGAAATATCATTAATGTAAATTAAAATGAAAGGGGACCCAGATGTGACCCTTGAGGAACACCAGAGGTGACACATACAGTGCAACATACTGCAGTCTATCCGACAGATACGATTCTATCCATTTCAGTAAGGACCCCACCACACCAAAGTCCTCTAGAACCCACAACAAAGTTGCATGATGTACCTTATCGAAGGCCTTAGCCATGTCTGTGCATCAACTTGAATACCATCATCGAAATTACTACTTATGAAATGAACGTGAGAAGTTAAATTAGTTAACAGCGACCTACCTTTGAAAAACATTGAATCAACTTGGAACCGGAAGAATGAAAAAATTTATCAGTTACTATTGCTTCAAAAATTTTACCGAAATAACTTAGAATAGAGACAGGTCGGTAATTACTTATTTCATTTTTCTTACCACTTTTGAAAATAGGTACGATCTTTGCCGCCTTCCACTTATGTGGAAAGACACCTTGTACTAAAGATTTGTTGAAAATAATTTGAAGTGGAGTCGTCAAACTAGCGGAACACGATTTTATAAAAATTGGTGGGATGGAGTCCGGACCTGGACCCTTCGTGACATTCAGTCCCTCGATTTTAGCTTTGACATCCTTCAGATCTATCGTGTTAAATGTAATCGATGAAGAAGATTTATATCTACTTTGGTAAAGAACAGGTTTATGCGGATCTTCATAAACACTAGAAAAGTACTCAGAAAAAGCATTAGATATAGCCGAACTATTTTCTGAGATTTTTTCACCATGACACATGGATTGAGGCATTCTCTGGCTATCTCTCAACTCGCCCACATAAGACCAAAAGAGCTTAGGATTTTTCACAATTCCGCCCTCTACAGAAGCAATATGTTTCTTATGATCTCTTTCAATTAAGATTTTACATTGTTTACGCAAAATACAAAAATTTTCATACAGAAAACGGTCTTTGAATTTTTTGAATCTTTGATGTAAGTTAGTTTTATCCTTAATGCATTTAATAGTGTCTTTACCAAACCACGAAGGGAATTTATCACACTTAACAGATCTACGAGGTACACACTTATCAATAACTATATTCAAAGCAGAATAAAATGAATCAACACATTCATTCACATCGGTACAACATAACAAGTTTTCCAATTCAAACTTGACAGTGCTGAATTTATCGCTACATAGTCCGCGTTGAAAAATTTGTACATCGATCTAGATTTGCTAAGAGTTTTATCCAGAGAAAATTTTGCATACACTCCTAAGGCGGGATGATGCCGGTCCTCTGGAACGAAAGGCGTACAATCGAACAAAAGACACATCAGTAGAATTCGACAAAATCAAATCCAAGATTTTATTATAATGTTTGGTG
Source organism: Cryptolaemus montrouzieri (assembly GCA_013387265.2). Lineage (NCBI taxonomy): Eukaryota > Metazoa > Arthropoda > Insecta > Coleoptera > Coccinellidae > Cryptolaemus > Cryptolaemus montrouzieri. The sequence goes on from JABFTP020000062.1 coordinate 60,282,487, forward strand.
ATACCAATGAACTGATTAAGGGAATTATAAGAAGAAAAATCTCTGAACGAGGAATACGCATCACTGCGAACAACATCACTGATGAAACCGCACTCACTGGCCATCTGAAGATTATGAAAATGATCCGAGATTGAAATCCCCAACTATCATGAAGATATCATTGGGGCGCGACTCCATGAGATACGTCACACTGTCAAAAAGACGATAAAATCTTCATTATTTATATCTGGCGGAAATACACAAACACCCAAGAATAGTTTCCTATTTTCTGTAATTGACACCTTCACCCATACATCCTCCACTAATGACATATTTCTCAGTGATACACCATCAGCCTTAGTTTTTCTGTTGACGGCTATGAATACACCAACATGATGTTGTTATAGAATTCAAAGGCCAGATGCTCCAGATATGAATTGCATTGAATATATTTAAGTTGAGATGTCAAGACAAAGCAACCCTTCTACAGATATCCTCTAAAATTTCATAACCAATGTCATGGGAGTCCACTAGATATTAGGCCTGCAAAGAACAGAGGCAGTTGAAAAGCAATATATTTTTTATTCATGAAATCTTGAGTTTTCTCTCATTTTCTGTTTTAACCTTTTTTGTATTCTGTACATCTTTATCGTTGAAATATATCAGAAAATTATTCAAGATACGATATTAATGTGCACAATTTTCCTATATACAAGATGCGGCAGCAAAACTTTCTTTTTCAAAAGTAAATAAAACCCTTGGTATGAATCAGAAAATTTGTATTCATTTCGTTGCAATGTAGACACATACATAAAGTTTTGTTTTACTTACTTTTGAATATCAAATCAGGTAGGTGACGGCCCCATTCTCCATACACTGAGTAAACCTATTTCTGGCGTTTGTCATGACTTCTGCCAGCATTGCTGGCGTTATGTTGGCAATTTTTTCCTCGATGTTGGTCTTCAAATCTTGAAGGATCCTTGGACGGTTCACATAAACAATTCCAAAAACCCCATAGAAAAAAATCGCAAGAAGTCAAACGGAGTGAGCGGACCGGCCATTCCAAATGGCCCCTAATTGAGATGAGGCGTCCTGGGAATGTTCCTCAAAACAGCCATCTCTCTGGAAGTGTGTGCCGTTGCGCCGTCTTGTTGAAACCAAGTGTCCCTTATGTCCAAAACATGTAACCGTGGGAAAAAATTCCTGTAACACATTTATATACCGGTCCGAATTCACTGTCGCTGTGATTTCATTTTCCTCAAACAACTAGGGACCAATAATTCCACCTGAGAAAATTGCACACCACACAGTGACTTTAGGAGAATGTAAAGGCTTTTGATGCAATTATCGAGGATTTGTGACAGTCCAGTAGCGCATGTTCTGTTTATTGACGGATCCACACTTCAAGAAGAACCTCACACGCGTTCCTCCGACAATTGAAGTCACGTTCAGAAAGTTCCTGCACAATCGCCATCTTGAATGGATGGATGTGAAGATCATCATGAAGAATTCGTCTCACAGAACGATCAGAAGCATGTTTGCGTGCAGAACGCCGTGGTGGAACTGCCTCAATGTTCTCAGGTGATCTAATGGGCCGAGAGACTCTAGTTCTTCGTCTTGTCGCACTAGTTTGTCTGAACGTAGTAAACCACGTTACAATTGATTTCCGGTCCGGGACAGGAGCCAAAGGGCTAAATTAAAGCGATTCCGAAAGGCGCGCTGGGTTTCGATCACAGAACATCCGTTCGAAAAGTAGTCCTCAACGACTCTTCACTATTTTAACGCATGATGGCGACTGAACATTTCGGAAAAAAAATTAAAGTCCCACCTCTCGAACGAGACCACTAGCGCTCTGCTACGACATTAACTGACAGAATGCCGCGCACTTCAAAACAGGAAGTTATGCTCCCACACCCTTTATTAAGACTGTATCTGATTTTCAATGAAATAAAACTAAAGCATTTAGATTTTCACTATATTAACAAAACTATGACCGGTTTCACCACACTGTGGCTTCATCAGATAGATACAAAGTAATGAACAGAGTTATCTCTTATATATTAGTCTTATTTCTTACTTAATATTACAATTACAAGTGGTATGTTGGAAAACCCATCGGAGTTGCATTCAGTGCCACGCTTCAATATCCAAAGTCACTCCTTAGTTGAGTTTAACACCTCTTTTGTTTTGTAACAACCAATAAATTCGCAATTTCGAATAACTATGAGTTTTGTCATTGATATTATAGAGAAGAACCTCACTAAACCTAAGCCAAACCTTGACTAAAATAATGTATATTGTGCGGAAAGCTAATATCTATATATGCTACGGTGCACCCTACCTAGGTAGGTAGGGTGTATTGTGTATGTACGACAACCCCTCCATCATACATACTTGCAGCCTCTCAGAGTCGATCGTAAGTAGTCTAAAAATATTGAGGTAGATCGCCAGCAGTTCAAGTTTGAGCACCACTGATCTAAGCTATAAGTGAAAACCTGAAATAAGGTACTTCAAATTATATTAAATTATATGCTGATAAAAATTGCCCACCAATTCAGGACATCCTGTATAAGTACATCAAAATTTTAGCCACGACTAATTCTCAGACTTGTTCAATAATGCAATATTAGATACTGTCGCCGTGAGATTTGAAAAAGATAATACAAAATTACATGAACATGAATATCAACTTGGCAAACAAGTAAACCTCAACATCTAACACGTCAAACTGGTTTTCTAAAGCTTCACTAAGAGATAAACTAAAAAGTTCTATTCTCGTTTCCTTACCTTATATGATTCGAGCCTCTCCGATGGAAAACCAGCACAGTTGACTGACGATATGTTTCTCACATATTGAAGAGGGCCTCTGTCTCCGTGCCGCAATAGAATAATCAGACCTCTGAGAATCCATGTATTGGAATGCACAATACCTATATTACATTCAATATTAATGCATTGATTTTGAACAGGGTAAAAAGCATATAATATATAATAATAGTTTATTAGCTAAACCCTCTCAAGCTTCATTATGGCCAGATTGATATTGATAAATGAATTAGAGCTCTAGTAAATGTAGAATCACCGAAAAAATAATTCAATTTTATATTTGCGTTGCTTGGTTGAAGAAAGAAAAAAAAGGTTTTTTTGACATGACAACGTCTTATAATTCGATGGAGCATAACTCATGCGGCGTTACATCGCTCTGAGGCGTTCTATTTAAGGCTTGAAGTACAAGCGGGAGCGCGGAACAAGCGACAAGGCCCAATCGGCCTCCGCGTTCGGCAGTGTTCGACATCTGTCTCTCTCCTACTTGAGTGAACGATGCGTCCGCGTGGACAGCTAATATACAATAATACATTTACATGTTTTCGTCATGTATGAAGTGCAGTGAAAAGTGAATGTGGTGTCAATTGTTCATAGCGACGATAATTGCGGCGATAAAGGTAATGATTCTTTCGATATTAAATATATGTTCAGTGATATATTGTCGAATATTCGTGCTTTCATCATTAAAATGAATAGCATCGGTCCGCTAGTGCAGCGATTGTAAAAAAATAAATAAAAATTGACATAATTTTATTTATGCGTACAAATAAATGTAACTTGATCAATTCAATTGTAATTTCCATTTACCTCCTCTATATCTATACAAAATATATATCAAACAAATAAAATTAAAATTTTCTTTTAAAAATGCAACCATTCCATCATAATTTTCTTATGACGTTGTCACGTTCAATTATCGCCAGTAAAAAAAGTATTTTGAATAGCACGGGACTATACTGTTGAATTCAAAATTGTTTGTAAAAGTGCCATTTTGCTTCGTCACCCCTCCATATATATAGTAAGGTGGGGTTAGTTACAGCGACGGATAACGACCGACGGAAAATGATTTTTTACCCCTTAAAGAGGCTGCATTGGGTCAATAATCATTTTTCAGAATCCAAGAAACCTGGACCAATCACCCATTCTCCTTTTCCCAGCCCTTGAATATATGCAGTGTGTCCGACAATTCAGCACAATTGGACAAATTCTCTTTCGATTTTGATGAAATTTTCACTGAAGTTTCCCAAATTATATAAAAACAGGTTTCCCAACTTCGTTTAAAACTATTGCATATTTTGGCGACAAACTCTGTCTATTAGGCTGTAGGTAATAGATAATTGGAATTTCCTAATAAACACCTCAAAAAGTCTAGGAACACTTACCAATATCTTTAAAATATGAATTTGATTATTCGAATTTATAGAAATCTTTCGGTTTTGTTAGGATGTATTGTATATAATGTATTCTCAAGAAAAGAAAATAATATTTAACTTCTCCAAAGCACCTATTATAAAAAAAATTTGAAATTTGAAATTGACGAAATTTGGTAAAACAAAAAAAATCCTGAACTAATATTTTCGAAACGATATGGAAGCACTTATATTTTTCAGTACCCGGAAGGTCCACCTCAGTTATTAATGACACTGGCAACGTCGCGACATGCGCAATATTAAATTGTCTATTACATTTTGGCCTAAGTCATTCCAAGCCCTCTGAACTGCTAATCGAAGCTCCTGTTCATGATGGAAGACGTTTTGACGCAGGAGATTTCTTTTTAGGGTGTCCCACACATGCTCGATGGGATTCAGATCTGGGGAGCAGGATGGCCACGGTAGAAGATCGATATAATTCTCTTCAAGAACGTACAAGGCAACTCTTGTACGATGAGGAGGTGCATTATCTTGTTGGAAGAGTGGATTTCGACCCATTGTTTGGAGATACGGTACCACTACAGGTAAAACTATCTCATTTGCGTAAGAATTTCCCGTGAGGTTGTTCTGTATGAAAACGAGGTCAGTTCTTCCACCAAGGCGATTACCTCCCCAAAACATCACTGATCCGCTTCCTGTCTAACAACTTCTCGAGCATGCTGGAGACGGTTTTGCTTTCAGGTTCCTCCATATTCGAATTCTTCCCGAATCGAGATAATAGCTAAATCTAGATTCATCACTGAAGAGAACTGTGGCCCACCTTTCTTGATCCCAGTTTACGTGTTCTTGGCACCAAGCTAAACGAGCAGCGCAATTTCCTTGGGTCAGTTGTGGAACTCTTAAAGGACGTCTGGAGTGGAGTTGACCTTGGTGAAGTCGATTTCTCACAGTTTGGTCGGAAATTTGTACATTATGAACTCGTGATAGCTCTTGAGCTAATTGAGATGCTGTGGTAGTACGATCTCTTCTGGCTTGTAAAACCAAAATCGGTCTTCTACGCTACCTGTTTCATTGAAACGCTCAAAACGATTGTCAAAATTTTTGTTGTTGCTGAGTTGGCAAACTATTTTCTATACTGACTATACCGCAAATCGAATATAAAAAAGTGTTTTGAGGATTGAATCAAGCGTTGGTATAAGTGCGTTGCAGTCGATGAAGAGTACTTTGAAGGAGACAATATTGATTTGATGAATAACTTTGTATTTTTGATTTTATCAATAAAAGTCGGGAACTTTTTGATCAAGGTGGTTTGATTGCATACGTCACTGTATATAAAAATGTCATTAAATAATTCATTTTTTAATCGACGTGTTTCCAACTGTTACAAAAATAAAACACCCGTATGCACACACAATTCAAGAGTTCAAAATTCACCGTTTATGTAAATGCGTTTGACAATTCAATTTAAATAAAGCCTGTAAACGATATGACACACCTACGGCTCGCTAAAAAACTGAGAAAAGTACACGCACTCATATACATAGTGATCTGAACAATTCAAGACTCACCGTTTTTGTTTTTAATGCTCTCAATAATATATTTAAAAATATAAACACAAAGCAATAATTATCGCTGACAATATGCTTCAATCGAAGCACGTCTAAAATGAAATGACCACATGAATAACATAACAACATGCTTGTACTGTTAACACTGAAAAAAGTTTCAATTTGATAGCAAAATCTCCATCAACAAAATGATCCGCCTTTTATTGAATTCATTTCTTACAAAAAATGTGATAAATGAAGAACCGCTCTACCAATTTTGTGCAAACTTCACATAAACCATCTACTAAATAGTCCGAACAAAGCCTAAACATTTGGTTTGGATAGGTGAGCCCGTTCTTGAGTTATAAAATTACAACGAAAAGTGGAATTGATTTTTATATATACTGGGTGATTCACCAGTGGCGCGGTGCTCTGTAGCTCGTACACTCTTGAAGATTTCATTTTTGTTAGAACGGTATTGTATTTAGAAAGTAAGAATCTACTTCGGCAATTTATTTTGCAGTAAACAGGGTGTCCCAATCTTCTATAAACTTGGGGTTTTTTTTTCGGATTGGAAGACCAGTTTTTTGTTCAAGATTCCGGAGCGGCCTAAACTCTGCTATAATGTCTTTAAGTAATAAGTTTTTTTGGTGAGTATTTTCGTCACAATATTTTTTCTCCGTAAAAATTCATGAAAATAGGCTCTCACATCATCGCATGCTCCTTCGGTCAGAGAGGATGAATACTTTTTTCCTTTCGTTTTCTTATTGCCCAAGCATAGCTTCATTGATGAATTGAAATAGATTATCCTCATTTTATACATTTTTATACTCAAAAAACTAATTGAATATTGTAATTTCAAAAATATCATATCTTGATTATTTTCAAATGGAACACCCTGTAATTTAATATTCATGTCAACGCATAAAATATTGTGATATATTTTTGCAGAAGTAACCTGATCTTTATCTTCGATCATTTTCGAAATATTCGATCATTTATAAAAATTTCTGATGAAAATTCTACAAACCGTATCAACATGCATCATTATTCGCACAGAAGTTTTTTCTGTAATGATTCAAGTAGTAAAAAATGAAACCTGAACAAGATAATTCTTTTAACGAATGATAAAATCAAGATGATTAGAATGTAAATCGAGGTATGTGTTGAGATTTTTTTTTATTTTTGCCTTCTGTCCGGGCATATCATATTCTGCATTTCACATGGTGAACTTATCAGTGTTTCGTTATTAAACACTGTTAAAATGAGGTTTGAACCCAATTTTCTCAATTGACTGACATGAAGTTCTCCAAATAAGAAATGGTTGATATGATTTTTATTCTGGGTGAGTGTGATAGAAATTCTTTGTTAGCAAGTAGAGTTTATGCACAAAGGTTTCCTGATGAGAGGCATCCTGATGAGAAGCATCCTGATGGAAAATGCTTCGAAAAACTTCTAATTACATTTATCGAAACGGGTAATATCGCTTACAAAAAACATGAAAAACCAAAAACTGCTACAGCTGAAGACAACCATTTATCAGTTTTGTTGACAGTGACAGAAGACCCATATAAAAGTCAAAGAGAGATTTCTCAATCAACAGATATAAGTCAAACTTCCGTCCAGAGAATCTTGAAAGTGAATAAATTTCATGCATGTCATGTACAGCTCCTCCAGGAACTGAACAATGAAGACTATGAAAATCGAATCAATTTTTGCAATTGGGCAAGTGTCAAAGTAGCGGGAAATCCAAATATGTTTAGCAGACTTTTTTTCTCGGACGAGGCAACTTTCCACAAGAACAGGAACAACTTTCATTATTACGCCATAGAAAATCCTCACCTCATTAGACAAATAGATCACCAGCATCGTTGGTCCTTGAATGTATGATCCGCTATAGTAGATGGATATCTGATTGGGCCGCACTTTTTCGACGGTCACCTCAATAGTGAAATGTATTTAGATTTTTTGCAAAACCATCTACCAATGTTACTTGCCGATGTACCAGAGCATATAAGACAAGATTTGTGGTTTAACAGGATGGAGCACCGGCACTTTACTCACATCAGGTTAGGGAGCATTTGAATCATGTATTTCCAAACAAATGGATAGGACGTGGTGGTCTTCTTAGATGGTCAGCTAGATCTCCGGACCTTACAAGTCTAGATTTTTTCTTGTGGTGTTTTATTGAGGGCATCGTTTACCAGATTCCTTCTACAACACAGTTGGATATGAGACAGAGATTAGTCGACGCCTTTGAGTCAGTTAATCCGCAAATGTTGTCGAGAGTTCAACGGTCTTTCCTCAGGATTGAGTAGTGTCTACAAAGAAACAGGCAACATTTCGAACACTTATTGAAATAGTTCAACACCTTTTAGATCATCTCACCAAAAACCAATCTATTACGTATTTCATACACGACTACCTTAAAATATCTACATTTTTCTGATCAAGTATAATGATATGTACTAATAAACTCTTCTTTCGCAACGTCTGATTTTATTATTTTAGTTCATTTCTTTTATTTTGAAAATGGTCGAAGATAAAGATAAGGTTACTTCTGCAAAAATATGGCACAATATTTTATGCATTGACATGAATAATAAAATACAGGGTGTTCCATTTGAAAAAATCAAGATATGATATTTTTGAAATTACAATATTCAATTAGTTTTTTTGAGTCACTCCTGTATAAAATGAGGATAACCTATTTCAATTCATTAAAAAAGCTATACTTAGGCAATAAGAAAACGAAAGGGAAAAAAGAATTCATCCACTCTGGCCGAAGGAGCATGATGAGGAAACCTATTTTCATGAATATTCACGGAAAAAAATATTGTGACGAAACTACTCACCAAAAAAACTTATTACTTAAAGGCATTATAGCAGAGTTTAGGACGCTCTTGAATCTTCAACAAAAGAGTAGTCTTCCAATCTGAAAAAACCTCCCAAGATTTTTTTATAGAGAATTGGGACACCCTATCTATTTAAAAATAAATTGCTGAAGTAGATTTTTAATTTCTAAATACAATACCGTTCGAACAAAAATGAAATCTTCAAGAGTGTACGAGCTACAGAGCACCACTGGTGAATCACCCAGTATAGATTATAGGGGATACGTTCCTAGGTATCAAAATAAAAATAAATATATAAGAAAATCAATTTAATTGAAGTTTTTGACCATATCGATCAATTATTATCTTCAGGTCTAGGCAATGGTTTAAAGAAATTTTTAATTTTTCTTGCTTGGCATTTTCTGAAACCTCCTTCAATTCAGACTTATATTCAGCAGTAACATTAGCAATTTGCCTCTATACATAGACTACGTTCCATGGACGGATCAATTTTAATAAAGAAATCACAAAGCTCATTTGCTTCTTAAGCCTTCACTAAGTTTTCTCCAATTGAATGTTACGTTTCCAGTACTTATTGAAACCTCGTCTTCAAAAGACTGTGAATTTAACATTTGCTCCAAGTCGGCTTCAGTCGAATCTTCATTTTTCGCTCCTAAATGTCACTTAATTCTACCTGTACGAATCCATCTCATCGTATTCGTATTATTACGAGATCATTTTGTGCATAACTAGATGCTTCAAACAATTGAAAACCTGCTCAGTGGGAGTTATTGGAAAGGGTATGTCCTGCATTTCTAAGCTGATTCCACATTTTGTCAAGTTGTTTAAATATCTGGGAAAGGCAAAGGAGACATAAAGAACATCGTCAGAGAATGACAACTAACTGGTTGCCGCTTTTCTTGATGCACGTGTCAAAATTGGTTGTCAGAGATTAGTTCCAGCACAACAAGCAAGATGTCATTTTTTCTAGAAGCTCTGACAAAGAGTTACGATGAAGGTATAGAACAATTGATGAGTCATCTCCACTTCGAAAGAAAATAAATGTCAATGAAGATGATTAAACCATTGAACTGAGCGGCAGTTCGTGGAATTGAGGAAGAAAGTCGCTACACAAAAAATATGCACACTGCTGAATAGGTAGAACAGAAAAGTTCAATTGCAAGTGAAATTGATTTTTACATAAAAGCCTAGTTCTGATAGTAGATCCTTACTAGTGGTAATTAGCAAATGCAAAACAGTATCCGAATCTATCGAAATTTCCTATGATTTATTTATCATCTCAAATTTGGAATTGAACGCTTGGACCGACGCAGTCGTGCAAATGTTTCTTCTGTCGTGTACTTCAAGGTTTTATTGTCTTTCCTTAGCTTTCATTTTCATTCTAGAATGACTAATGGAGACTTATTTATCTTCCGTTCTATAGATACAATTACACTGAATATTCACAGGAATATTTCTAGTACAAATCTTGTTTATTCTGCTGAGGTTGACTTCTTCAATCACTTGGTTTCTAGACTTGAAATTGAAATAGGTTTGGCAACTATTAGATATATGCTAATATGTTGTAATTTTCTAATTTTTATGGTAAATTTATATTTAATGATAGATTGTTATTGTTTATCTCGTTTATAAACAAATAAATAAATTTCAAGTAGCAGTGTATCTAGTGGGCCGTTATTTAAAGCAGATATATGAGGAAAGACACATTCATTTGCTATCAATAAATGCTGAAAACATTTTTCATTCATTATAATAAATATGCTGGTTTTTATTCAACTAATTTTTCATAAGTAATATTATGCTTCGATGGAATAGGCACTAATGAAAATAATCAGCTGAATAGGTTGGATACCCAATAGTAGTTGAATATCCTGGCATTCCTGTCTAGTATTTACTCTCTACTGAGTGATCTTTTCTGTCGAAATACCAAACTGTCAAAAGGTCAATGATGTTTTTAGTCTAATCCATTCTTCAGCGTTGACTTGACACTACCAGCGTCTACCACAGTATTTAAAAGGTATTCCAATCTGGGAAAAATTCGGCAGGACAAAAACTTGTAGAGAATAAGGACCCGAGGTTTGTTCCGAAATATATTTCATTATAAGATCTCTTCCAACCACGTTCCATAAACGTTGGCAAGTTAAATAACAAAAGTCTGTAAAACGTGTGTGTTAAACCAACAGCTGAATATCCCTGATAAGCGAATATAGGTTTTGTGAAGCATACTACAAAAATTAATATTGCATTTTGGAGAAGATCTCTGCAGAACCAAGATTAGACGATTTGCTATAGCGACGAGTCAGAATAACAGCTGACTGTTTACTCGTAGTACCTTCGAATTGAAAAGAATTGTGTCGATTGCTTTTTCCCATGTGGAGAAATGGGCGTCGAAATTCATCGCGAGTAGTCAAAAGATGGAGATCCTTCTGCAAGGACGGCTCAGTGAAAGGATTTGCGTAGATTTTGGTGCCATAAGCGAATATTGAGATGTAACCACTCGAGGCAGGTCGGATGTGTATAGCAGAAATAAAAAAGGGCTCAATAAAGAGGGACACCGCTATGATCTGATCGAAAAGAAGAGAATGTTTCCAACACACACACGAAAATTTCTCCCGTAAAGGAACGTTTTGATCCATAGTAAGAGAGCTGATAACCGAAAGACTAGGTAGAAAACTGTGCTGGTTATCAAGGATGAGTTATTGATCCACATTCTCTCAAATCTGATTTTACCACATATTTTAGGAGCTATGGGAACCAAGCTAATGACAAGGGAGTTGTAGCCATCGAGTTCGCCACCATCCTGGATTGTTGACGTAACCAGAGCATGATTCGAAAAAACTTTTGTTGAAATGAGAAAGAGCAGAGACAATTTTATTTTAGGACTGAAACCCAATAACCGTAGCCTTCTAGATAGGATGAGACACGGACAACAGACAAATATCTCTCGTTCACCCGAAATTGAAAATCAATATTTGACAGTGTCCCATTTAAGCGATTGAGATATTATCTGACTCCCTGGTAAAAGAATCAGCAAGGGAATCTGCCAAAACGTTTGTAGAGTCCTAATAAATGGTGCAACTAGTGCCGATCTTATTCCTGACACAGGACACAGATATTTTGGTGCTCACGAATGATCTGACATACTTGAAAGTACATTTGCGATTCTTTGATGTCCATTTCGAATAGATATCTAGTTTGATTTCCTGAGACAATAAATTGGAATATTCCCTGTCTCCTCTCCTCGTTACGACAGTATCTCGACGTTGAAGAACTTCAAATTCCGGACAATTTAATTGAGGGATTTTAAAAACGAGACTTGAATCATTAGAATGATATTGAGTAGGGATGGCGTCTATTAGGACAAAATCTAGTTGGTGATTGGACGAGCTGGATTAGGTTTGTATTCTTGAAGAATTCTAGGTAAGAACATAGGAACCTTGGTTGAAATCATCACATATAAAAATTCTCGAAACTCTTTTTTTCCATTCTTTTTAATTATAGGCTGTCCATTTTAACTGGTAGAACAAAACCTCTCTTTGGATTAGGCTGAAACTTTGCAAGATACCTGGTCAGGTGATGAATATCACTAAAACAAATCATCAATACGGGCTCCATCTCTTGGACCGTTGAACGGCACCCGTAAATTGTTTATTTCAAGTAATTGGTAGTTTTGTATGGATTTCAACATATTTAAATTAGAATAGTCGTGAAATCCCTATCATACGCAGTTCTATCGAAAATGCAAATAGGTGCTAATATTAAATGTTACAATATTTTTCTTTGTGAGGATATTAGAGTTGTTTACTTGGTATCCAAGCTTATTTCTTCAATTAACATAATTCCTAAGTGCGTAGTGCATGACAACAAAAACAAGCTACTTATGTACGTATGACTAAACGTGCTCAACATCCTACACTCGAGGCAGGTCGGATGTGTATAGCAGAAATAAAAAAGGGCTCAATACAGAGGGACACCGCTATGATCTGATCGAAAAGAGCAGAGAATGTTTCCAACACGCACACGAAAATTTCTCCCGTAAAGGAACGTTTCGATCCATAGTAAGAGAGCTGATAACCGAAAGACTAGGTAGAAAACTGTACTGGTTGTCAGGGATGAGTTATTGATCCACATCCTCTCAAATCTGATTTTTTCACAAATTTTAGGAGCTATGGGAACTAAGCTAATGAAAAGGGAGTTGTAGCCATCGAGTTTGCCACCATCCTTGATTGTTGACGTAACCAGAGCATGATTCGAAAAAACTTTTGTTGAAAATGAGAAAGAGTAGAGACAATTTTCTTTTAGGACTGAAACCCAAAAACCGTAGCCCTCTAGATAGGATGAGACACTGACAACAGACAAATATCTCTCGTTCACCCGAAATTGAAAATCAATATTTGACAGTGTCGCATTTAAGCGATTGAGATATTATCTGACTCCCTGGTAAGAATCAGCAAGGGAATCTGCCAAAACGTTTGTAGAGTCCAAATAAATGGTGCAACTAGTGCCGATCTTATTCCTGACACAGGACACAGATATTTTGGTGCTCTCGAATGATCTGACATACTTGAAAGTACATTTGCGATTCTTTGATGTCCATTTCGAATAGATATCTAGTTTGATTTCCTGAGACAATAAATTGGAATATTCCCTGTCTCCTCTTCTCGTTACGACAGTATCTCGGCGTTGAAGAACTTCAAATTCCGGACAATTTAATTGAGGGATTTTAAAAACGAGACTTGAATCATTAGAATGATATTGAGTAGGGAAGGCGTCTATTAGGACAAAACCAAGTTGGTGATTGGACGAGCTGGATTAGGTTTGTATTCGTGAAGAGTTCTAGGTAAGAACATAGGAACCTTGGTTGAAATCATCACATATAAAAATGCTCGAAACTCTTTTTTTCCATTTTTTTTTAATTATAGGCTGTCCATTTTAACTGATAGAACAAAACCTCTCTTTGAATTAGGCTGAAACTTTGCAAGATACCTGGTCAGGTGTTGAATATCACTAAAAACAAATCATCAATACGGGCTCCACCTCTTGGACCGTTGAACGGCACCCCGTAAATTGTTTATTTCAAGTAATTGGTAGTTTTGTATGGATTTCAACATATTTAATTAGAATAGCCGTGAAATGCCTTTCATACGCATCATTTCTTTCTATCGAAAATGCAAATAGGTGCTAATATTTAATGTTACAATATTTTTCTTTGTGAGGATATTAGACTTGTTTACTTGGTATCCAAGATTATTTCTTCAATTAACATAATTCCTAAGTGCGTAGTGCATGACAACAAAAACATGCTTCTTATGTACGTATGACTAAACGTGCTCAACATGCTACAATCATAGGTAGGTAATTACATCGTATACCTTCATCTCCAGCAGTTATTTCCCTCGGAAAATTGCATATTTTGAAAATACGCTTAGTCTTCACGTCGATTGCTAAATTATGAAATAATTCAGTAGCAACTGTAGGATCAGGAAGCGTTTGTTTCGTTTCTAAAAATTTATAAATTCCAGCAATAAGCATCAAAATCCATATGCTCATTAGAACGTAACAATGCGAGGCTTTATTCGGAAAAGGCATATGCATAAGGTCCAGGGTCATTCCCAATATTTTCACATTGTTGAACTGGAAGTGTCAAAATTAATTACATATTTTTCATACGTTTCCATGCATCTTCAATTGTGAAGCGTTTATTGTTAGGAACATAACCTCACTTCCCGAGTTTATCTGGATAAACAAAATAATCTGCTTGCGTAACACACTGCCGTTATTATCACAGTAATTTATTATTTCTATTCGTTCGCAATTAATATGCTAAAAATAAAATCTTAACTTGTTTACATCTCAAAACCGGAGTGGAGTGGGATTGGGATACCTATTTTATTCACGATCTTGATCGTTTTTGCATCACTGATTAAATGAATCGCGCTTGCGTATCAGAGGGAAGAAATTGATATGATATTCATTGCGCAAAACAACGTGTTGCCAGAACTTGTAATTCGTCGTTAAGTATAAGGATTTTAATGGTAAATCATTATTTCTAAGAATTCTAAGTAATTCTTCGTTAGGTATAACGATTTTAAAGGGATATCATTATTTCTAAGATATTAGATTTTCAAATTAGATTCAGATATACCTTCTACAGTAGTTTGTTTTCTCTTTCCTGAATAGATCAACATCAATATTGTCATCTTTGTTTATCGAATGGAATAGGAATTAATTGGACATTTTTAGGATAATTTTCAATCTTCATGCCCAAAACTAAAGGATGGTCGAGATGAAAGATTAAATTAATTGAAGAAAAATGTTGACAGACAGTCATTGGGGACTGCTGACCGAATCGGAAACTAAAAATTATGAAATAGCCTGGTTTTTAATGTTACAATTCATTGTACTTGTGAACTAAAGTCAATAAAATGAGTCAGGTTTTTATTCGATATTCTGTACAATGATCATATACGTCTTTATACGGTATGAGATTTAATATTCGAAATCGAATATACCTATATACCCATACCTACGGCAGTGTGACCCTACGTAACCAAAAGATTTCATCCATCCAAAAATTGACCAACGGGACCATATTCACATATGGTAAAGTAAATTGTCAAACATTGCGATCATGAAGTATATTTTGCTTTCTATTGAGAATTATATAAAAATCAAGATCTAAAAACCGGTAAAATGCTCAGATAGGAGGCGTTGCAACAATGGAGGTGTGCGCAAATCGCAAGTAGCCTCCTAACAAACTCACTCTCACAGTCATAATACTGTTCTTTATTCTTTCTCTTACTCACTCCTACTTACTGATACTTCAAATGTTGCGTGAACTTGGAGGCGATAAGAAGTGTAAAATAACTTGAATATCTTTTAATTTTGTCATAACTTAAAAAGTATTCATATGATAATCTAGTACTACTTTTCAAAAAGTTCCAATGTCCATGTTTTAATCGTTTCAACGACGTACTTCCTGAATTGTTTTCACGAGGTGAAATAAATATTACTTGGGATATTTTCTTCAGTTTTCAAGTTAAAATATAAAACGGACAAATTCAACATTGATTGACATATTTATTTTGAAATTTGGGCCAAAAATACCGGGTAAACAAGCCCACGTGATCGAGGCATGTCAAGAAGGGTTCTAAGGAGGAGTGGCAAGCGAAATTCGTCTTTATGATCAAAACAAACAAGATTCAATAAGAAAACTGTACGCATTGCTTAGTTCGAGTCGAACGAGATAGGAGTCACGTCCGCAAAACACCGTATACGTAAAATTAAACTAATAACTTTTAATTAATGTGAAATAAAACAGAAGAAGAACCGGAAAAATGTGAACGATTCACTTAATTGTTGACAATGTAATCTAACTTAGTACTGTGATGTACGTGTGTCATTTCAGAAGTGCAATGTCAGTGAAATAAGTTGAAATCAGGTGAAAAAAGTGTTTTCATATCCCAGGGATTATGTCCCAAAGGGATTCTGTAATTCATCTAGTCGCAGGGGGGTATGTATTTCTTCTTATTTAATTACTTTTCATTTATAACCAAACCTCTTGTTGACTCTTGGTCATATTATGTAATGCTAAGATGTTATCAGCACGTTCGTGGGTGAACCAATTTCCTAACTTTAATAAGTTGAAGACGTTAAACGAATAAATTAATAAATATTTGGAATTTGGCAGTTTTATCATTCAACTGAGTGAAATTCTCACATCATTATTTACTGTTGACTTTAATAATCTATTCAAAAGTAAATAGATAAAACATATGTAAATACGTATCATCTGTTTAGGTCCAAGTATCGATATACTTAACGTGATTTTAAATTTTTTAAGTCCTTCGAAAATCGTCTGTTACCGATTCACATAATATTATGCCTGTATTGTAGATAAGATTAGGTGCTGAATGCTCAAAACCTTAGTAAAAATGCTGAACACAATTTCTACAGTGACGTAGGTGAATGAGGGTTCAGTTTAGAAATTAACTAGAAATTGTCTTTATTTTTTTTTGAGAATTTAGGAAAATATTCCCTTTCTCGAGAAGCTGATATTGTTTGTATCGATTTTATGATATTTATGCTAAAAATGTGTTTAGATCATTATAACGCCTTTTTTTTGCGATATTTGTTTCGAAACTATCATTTTCTTTTGTCTTAACTGAATTGGTCAGAAACTGCCGAACAGTTACCTATTTGAGCCAATTTACGAAATGGACGAATTCAACTTGAATTATCTGAAACTGTTGATAGATTATTTTCGCACTTGTCTTTTAACGTCCTATAATTCCGGTTTTGGTTTCCATGTTTATATATGAAACTGTCTAGGGTTAGTAATGTTTATCATTTTTAAGTGACCTAAATATAACCTAGAAATGTCAAATCGGTCATGATTGGATTGACCTCATTCTTACCATCAGAGTATACTTATGCAATCTATTTGGGACGGCATGGAAATTAAACCGTAAATTGAAGGAAAAAATTCCACTTATGCATTAGATTGTCCATTGTTTGTAGTGATCCAACTAGCCGGTTTTTTATGGAAAAACGAAACGTGCATAGCATGAATATTTTGAATTTTTCTCAGAAACTAGTATCACCCAACCCGCGTAGGGAAGTTTTCACTTCAAATATTGGTTATTATGAATCAGATTGTCAAAAATGGCATTCAGATAATATATTTCGACATTTTCTTTGCCCTTTTAACAAGACAAAAATATATTGTTATCGACATTTTTTAGCAATATATGGCGTGTATCTTCCCAGATTTTTGTACGACTGTTCTACCCCTAAATGTGATCCTAATAAAGAAATTATCCATTCCTGTTCTGTTAACCCTGCAGTGGTCGTCTACCTAAATGAGACAATAGTAGTCGCGCGGACTTCATACGTAGTCCATTTTTGTATTGAAATAAATCGAAAATTAGACAATATCTTCATTTTGCTTATGAAAATTTAATCAGTACAGTTCACTTAACTAGGAACAATAAACAAAGTCACAGTCACATTCTCTGTGGCATAACTATTAAACAAAAATAAATGTCTTATCGAAATTGGCACAAAAATCACAGGTTTCTCTTATAATTGGGATCATAATAAACTTATTATTAATTAATTGTTCATAACATTTTCTGCATGGGAAAGATACATTATTTTCGAATGATCCCCAAAAAAGAACTTTTTTCAAGCTGTGTACGACTTTTGAGTGTTTTTATTGCGCGCTCTTCCACAATCATGACAACGGCGCACTACGTTACTTGTCGTCGCCTCCGGGGTTGGTGGTTGTCTTTCTGCCTCCGTAACACCTAGAAAGTCTTTTTATCTTTATTGTTAGAGACCTTGGAAATGCTTTCTTTTCAATTCTCTTGTGAGCCAATGGCTTCATCAAAGCGAGAGCCTGATCAATCAGAAGGTCACGATGGCAAACCCTTACATATTACAAATAAATAATTCAAAATATTGCCCATCGCTAGCTACAACTTTTTCCCATCTTTCTGGCAGAGCTCGAATACCGCGACAGTAGAAGTGTTCGTCTTTTGAGGCTATCCACGAATCAAGCCATTTTTCGAGCTCTTCATATTAGCGGAACTGCTGATCAGCCAGACCATGCGCCATCGAACGGAACAAGTAATAATCGGATGGTGCGATATCTAGAGAATATGGCGGGTGGGGTTGGACTTCCAAGTAGGTTTTAACGTTTTAACGGGTTTAGCAATGTGAGGACGAGCGTTGTCATACTGTAGAATTACTTTTTCGTGTCTCTGCTCGTATTGTAGCCGTTTTTCGCACAGTGCTTTACTCAATCGCATCAATTGAGTTCGATACCGTTACCCAGTGATGGTTTCGTTCGGTTTCAACAGCTCATAATAAATAACACCGATTTGGTCCCACCAAATACACAGCATAACTTTCGCAGCGTGAATATTCGGCCGAGGCGATGACGTAGAAGCTTGAACCGGCAATCCCCAAGATTTTTCTCTTTGGATTGCTGTAATTAATTCATTTTTCATCACCCGTTACGATGCGTGCGATGAAGAAAACCCTTTCTTTTTTGCCGCTGGAGTAGTTTTTCACGACGCTCAACGTCTCTCGGCTTCAAATGATAAGGAACCCAAGTTTCTTGCTTTTGAATCATTTCCATCGCATATAATCGCTTGGAAATGATAACTTCTAAGGCTGAAGCAAACTCTTCTTTCGTTTGGCATGGATCCTCATCGAGCAATTACTCCAATTCCGTGTCTTCGAAGATTTTTGGCCTTCCTTGACGGGGACGGTCGTCCACATCGAAATCACCGTTTTTGAAGCGACGGAACCAATACCGGCACGTTGTTTCACTTAGAGCAGCATCTCCGTAAACTTTTTGGAGCTCTCTATGAGCTTCAGCTCATGAAAGAAGAAAATTAACACTTCCCGCAATGAGGATTACTTGGCACAAAATCAGACGTTGTCTCACAACTAAAAGTATATGACGCAAAAACAAAATCGCTAAAGACGTTCTTAATATGTAAAAAAAATCGACCAGCACTTACTGCTGGAGCCATCTATCTATTGACAAACAGCGAGGAAGTTGCGCACCTAATAGTTTTTGTTTGATGTGTAAATGTATAAAGCCTTGAGTGCACTCAAATCTAGCAAGTCAAAGAACATTAGGCCATCTTCTAGAGTTTCTGGAGTCGTTATATAAAGAACACATTTTATCAGATCAACTCCATTTTTTGTCCTATTATAATGAGTAATAATTTCTGGCTTTCGACTATCTCCAGTAGAGGCATCAATTGTGGCTTCGTTGTGCATGGTTGACATGAGTATAACAACTTTATTGGGTTTCGGCATATACGACACTATTGTACATGGCGGGTGAATCCCAAATTTTGATGAACATGAGGGATTTCCTCTTGCAAGGCGAAAGTCGCAAGGGGTTTCTCGTTTGTCTTTTCGGACAGTCCCGACCGTTTTCAAGAAGTTGTTTTCCAACTCGAAGAGATGAAAACCAATTATCCTTTCTCATAACAATATCGTGTCTTTCATTGCTCAAGCGAAACGGACCGTCGCGTTGTTGACCTGCATTTATTTCCAAATTGGAAGGATAAATAAATGTGTAAGGATAATCGACATCAACTAGGGCAAAAATCTTAATTCCATATTTTGCCGGCATGTTTGGTATATACCTGAAAGAACAGCGATCTCGAAAAACTATCAGCTGTTCGTCTAAAGTGATTTCGGCACTTGGTGCAAAGTAACGTTGATCAATATTATTAAAGCACAAAACCCTTGGGAAAAATTCAAATTTCTGTTCAGACATAATCGAATAATCAATTCCAGTGTTCGAATATTTGAGCAGTGCTTGATCGGCTTACCTTCATTACTCCAGCCAATAGTAAAATGCCAATATAACCTCTGATTTCAATTTCATTAGTGTTTTTACAGTCTCTTTGCATATTTTTCCTTGACGTGGCTTATTTTCGTATTTGTATATTTAGGCTCCGAACAGGAAATCAAGAGAAGGATTGGGATGGCAAAGGAAGCTCTGGGCAGACTGGACAAAATATGGAAAGACCACAAAATCCGTAAGATGACCAAAATGAGACTTCTTAAAGCACTGATATTCTCCATCGCAACCTATGTGTCAGAATCCTGGACGCTAAATGCAGCATGCCGCAGGAGAGTAGAAGCTTTTGAGAAGGTGTGTTATCGCAGGATGGTAAGGATCCCTTGGGAGGCTCATAGAACAAACGTGTCCATACTCAGGAACTGAAAATTCAGGATCATGAAAGGCTGCTCCCAACAATCCAGAGACACATAATTAAATATTTCGGTCATGTGTTACAGAAGGACGGGATGGAGAAGATTGTTGTCCAAGGAAAGTGGACGGCAAAAGAAAGAGAGGCAGATCTCCTGTTAGATTCTTGGACCAAATCAAGGACCTAACAAATATGTCAGTGGCAGAAGTCATGAGAACCGTGGAGGACAGAGAAGCATGGAGGAGGCTTGTACCATGGAATAAGTCACGACGCTCGGAATCGAGCAACGACTAGAGAGAGAGAGATATTTAGTTGTCAACTCAATTATCTGATCATCGAGGAAAAGTGACATGCAGTCTTGAATACTGGTTTTTTGTCTGGCTATACCTTTTGGACCAGGAGGCACAAACACTATATTGTGACTTCGCGTTCTTCCCCTGTTCAGAGGAATCGTTTTTGACCACAATGTATCATCAACTCCAGTGTAAACGTCAGTACGCCGTCTTCGCTGAGGTAACTCATCATCTTCAGAGGTTTCGTCCTGCTCCACACCTCTCTCTTGTTCCTGCTCTGATTCAGATTCATGATTCTGCTCTTCCAAATAATCAACTTCCTCGTCAGGTCTCCTTGAAGTATACTTACATAATTGGTTGCGCGAATTACGCCTGTAGTTCAGAATCTTTGCGGATTTAATGCCACTCGTCCAGACGATCCAGGCGCTTGCGTTGCAGTGAGCGCATCTCTCGATTGTTCATTGAAAAGTACCTAGCAACAGACAAAACTAAAGCTTACCATTTAAGAGAAATTTTGTAATTTGTATTAGTGGAGTACGTATGTAGTCCACGCGACCACTGCAAGGTTAAAAAACGTGGATATGGTTTTAATAAAAGAATACAACAACGACAAATCAATATGAAATACCGCCAACCAAATTTATATGGAATCACTCGGTATTTCACATTATTGATTGTTTTTAACCATGGATCTTTCACTACTTATGAAGAATGAAGTTTTTTGTTGAAAAAAAACTGGATAGTATGATAAAAGGTGTTGAATTATCATCATATGTTCGCGATATTGTACTCAGTAGTCACTGAATTTTGAAACTGTGAAATTCAAAATTTAAAAAAGCCTATAATAATAATTAAAAATGCCTTACGTTGGATTGTTCGATGTGCAGAGGGGTCGAATAATTGCTCTTGTTGAAGAAGGTGTGACACAGAGGGATATAGCGGCCACATGGGGGCAATTTCTAGAAGCAACAGGCATCAGTGTAGCAGTCGAAACGATACATCAAAGACTTCGTTCAAGGGGTTTATTCTGCAGAAGGCCCTTAAGAATTCCAGAGCTAACCAGACAACAAAAAATTAACCGGCTTGATTGGTGTATCGAGCACCAAAATTAAAATATTGAGAATTGGCGAAAAGTTCTTTTTTCGGATGGGACCAGGATTGGTGTTCGATCCGATGACTGGTTTTAAGGGGTCGTGGAAGACAAGTTAGATTCCCAGCAGCAAGACAAATTCCGAAATGGGGCAGTGTGATGTTTTGGGGTGGCATTATGCTGGGAGGAAAAACATTTGATTTCGTTTCCTGCGAGTGTAACGGCTAGAAATTACATTGAACTAGTGCTGGAGACCATAGTGAGACTCTGGCGAGGTGCCCACGGTGAGAATTTCACTTTTATGCAAGATAATGCACCTCCGCATACCAGCAATCTCGACATTATCTTGAAATGGAGGGAATCGCTATTTTGAACTGGCCAGCTTGCTCTCCAGACCTAAATCCTATTGAACATTTACGGGATAATCTCAAAAGGAAAATTAGATCGCGCCAGGATAATCCAAGAACCTCACTACAGCTCATCCAAGCCGCAACAGAAGAGTGGCAGAATATCACCCCAGAGGAGGTCGAAAACCTAATCCGAAGCATGCCTAGACGGATTCAGGCTTGTATCAGGGCAAGAGAAGGTAATACAAGCTAATGAGGTCGAGAAAAAAACACCTACTCCGTGAGAAAACAGTTTTCAATTTTTTACTACATCCGGAAAGTCTCTTATTTTCTTTCTTAAAATAAACCTTAATTTATGTCTTTTTTCAATTGAAATATCTCAAAAAAGATCAATTCTAACAATCCTTCGAAATTTCCAGAATCCCTGAGGTAATATTCAAAATATCGGGTGATTCCATATAAATTTGCTTGTGTGTAAGAATAATGTGTTGAGGATAGAGCAGAAGAATATCAAGATCATCTTAGAGAATCGAGGACATGACGACAGTTCATAATTTGACAATGGCCAAATCTATTTCTCCTGGAATATTTTGTATTTCCGTTGATATGCGGCAAATATTCTGAATATTTCTTGGTACATTCAAAGAAACTTCTGATTTCAAATAACCGTACAAAAAGAACTCTAGAGGGGTCATATCAGTTGGCGTGGTTGGCCCTTCAATATCTCCTCTTCAGCCATTTTCCTAGAATCATCAAATCGAGAAATTCCATAACATTTCTTGCAAAATGGAGCAGAGCACCATCTTCACTAAAGCTGGCAGGGTTCTTGTTGAGTGCCATAAAAAACGGCCTGTTGTGGATAATACTGACTATTCGAGAAGTCGAACAATTCCAGGATGTGATGAAATAAGAAATAACCCTGGTATTTCAGGCCCTCTCGCTAAAAATTCTAGATATTTATTTCATAATAACGCAATCGCATTTTCGTACCATTTTGTTCCGTCAGCTCCATTCGTCGCGTGATTTGCGAATCTCGCATGTTTTTAGTGAATACGTCAGTGATGCTAATGCATCCATCAACCTTGCTGCTGTTTGTTATACTTCACAAACTAGATAATCGTATAAATTAATGATACATCGCTATCGAGTCGAACGAATTCATTCGGAACGTTTAATTTGTTGTTGTGGAAGTACAAAGGCATTATTATAACTCATAGGCACGCAAGATGCAGGACGAACGGCTAACCCAGTTTTTTGGAGGACGTTTAATCCAACATAAATGAGGAAACCTCGTTTTTTGTCTCTTTTGAAATACTAGTACTGAATCTACAGCTCAGAAACGTCGCCAACAGCAAATAAGTAAGCATCGTGAAAGAAACATACTACATTCATCTAATCTCCACGTCAGACTTGAGGGTTCTCATATTGTCAAGAGGAACTACGATGCAAGAGTTTCGACGCTGGGCTCCTGTATTATTTAGTGGCGAATCTAGATCAGGCTTACAACATGACACATAAACGTTTAGACAAAAGATGGGTCACTTAGATGTGTTTGGAGGGTATAAGCGTTGACTGAAAAACCGTTCCAGTTTTGCTGGATAGATTTGTAAAAGCTAAATGTAAGGTGTAGTGACTTGATGCTTGAAACATTCGTAATTCCGTATGTAGCTGCCGAAGAAGAAAATTTCATATGTATGCATTATAGTCCTCGCCCTCTTATTTATGATAGTCAAAAATTACCTAGGGGATAATGAACCTGGGTCAATAGTCCCGGTACTAACCAATGAAAATACAGTTTTTTCTAAAAATTCCAATTCATTTTTTTATTTATTCATCTATATACTCACCTCTAGTCAAGCCCCAAAGCAGCTTCAGTCGCCATATGTGATGGTGGTGAGACTACCTATCACATACGGCTGCATTGGTTGGTAGGAAAGCAGCCTCAAAGAGCAACGCAAACTCTCTAAATTGCAGAGATGGCGTGCATGATGATTACTGGAGCTTTTCGCTATATACCTACTGCGGCCATGAAACTGATACTGGGCCTTGCCCCTTTTCACGTGGTGATTAGAGGAGCAGCTAGAATGGGTTCCACACATCCGAAATGGACCAAGTATGTTCAGTTTCGAGCCAGGAGCTTTATAGTCTGCATATAGAGGATAACGTGATGCTGAGTATAAAGTCTGACATAGTAATAGTCAAAACCAACACGCTGCTGCCATTTTAGATAATCATTCCTAGCTGGTAGGAAGGGACTAGCTCCAAGGAACTTCTACTTGAGGATCCCTGTTGGTTCACAGACGGCTCCAAAACTGCAAAAGGTGTTGGAGCTGGTGTGTATGGAGGTGCTTTTGCTCTAGGAGGAATAACAAGTAGGTCAATAAAAATCATCACTAATAGCCAAGCTGCCTTGAAGGCATTGGCATCCGACCTGCACGTCACGTATGGTGCAGGAATGTCGCACCACTCAACTGGGAAAACGGAGAAGGCTCCGTCTGATGGGGTTACATGGACACTCGGGCATTGAGTGCAATGAGAAAGCAGACACATTGGCCGCTCGAAGAACAGGCTTGGGATTAACAGAACCGGAGCCTAGGCTCGGAATTCTCCTGGAGACTGCAAGGATGCAAAATAACCGATAGTTGGACCTGAAGGTACGAGAGCATTGGCTGAGCCTTTCAGGTCTCAGACATTCTCGACTTGCCATCAGTGGATCTTCCGTTGCGAGAGCCAAGGCTTGACTTAAACTCTCTAGACTAAACTGCCATATTAACGGGGCACTGTCGCCTCAGGATGAAGCTTGTGGGTGAAATTTAGGACTATATCTATCTCTTCTACTGCAAATTATATTGACAATTAAATCGTTTTTTTGCCGAAAAAATAACTTTCTTTCGAAGAGTCAGTGACACTTATAAATAACTTGATGTTAACAATATTCGAAAATATAATTGGTGAGTATCTTATCCATAAAAAATAAATGTATTTAAATATTAATAATATTTTTATCAATACTCATCTTGATGGAACTTCTAATGTGGAATTTGCAAATCACACTGTGGAGTCATTTGAAAATAATGTACCATTGTCATAAACATAATACATACACTATATTCTCATTTAATTTGCGTTTCAACTCTCAACTTGTTTACGTTGATAGTTCGAGATATGAATCTCGACAGCTTATTATTTCATTTAATATTCATATTAATTATATTATTTTCTTAGATAAAAGTTGATATCAATTCTAAAGCGTTAGTTTGAATTTATACATATTTGTGGTTGACTTCTATTAAAAATTATTTCAATGTACCAAAGTATCCTTATTTGAACATAAAGGGCATCCGAACATAGTGGACATCAACTGAGTTAGCACTTCACGATTTGGTGTAATTTCTCCTGCAGTAACCGAAATTATACACCCATCCAGAGCGTTAGTGAAAACGAAGGTATTGGAGAACAGATCGATAGATCTATTTGACTAATACATTCCAATATGAGTAAATTACAATAAAGGAAGTTGATTGAATTGATATTAGGTTACAATTCTATGAAGAAGGAAATATATCCATTGCAAGATCCGAATTGCTAAGCTGCAAAAAAGTGCATGGTTACTGTAATAATTATACATTAGAAATAGTTCCGAATGTATGAAGTTGAATAGAAGACATTAGGATAGTGATAGATATACTAAATCGGGGTTAACATAACATGTAGAAGTATGATTGGGTTATCAATATAGTTTAAGTAAATAACAAAACCCCTCCGTATTTCTATTACCCTTTGGGATCTTCCGTCTCACCTACAACGTAAACAGAGATAAAAACTCTGTTTACCACATGTCGATCCTGTTGTTTTAAGATCCTGATCTTCTAAAGAAAATAATATGGAAAATGATGCCAGAAAGAGGGATTCTCTTCAATGAAAATTCAATAGAAAGTGATCAAAATGGGTAAAGGACAAAGTAAAGAGGAAGTTATTATCGCTCAGGCGGGTAACAGTAGCGGTGTTACAGCACAAAACAACATAACACTAACTACAGTTGAGTTGCTGGGAATAGTAGCACTCTTGATTATAATTGGAATTGGAGTATGGGTAATCAAAAGATGTAAAAAGTCAATCGAGAAGAAGATTCGCCGCGAAATCTCAAGAAGTTATGATCTACTTCAGATAAATCATTCCGGGAAGTGAAGTGTATAGAAAAAATTTAAATTATTGTGAAGTGAAAGTGACATTGTGACGAAAAGTGCCGAGGACAAAATGAACTCGATTTGGATTAAGACTCAAAATCCGTAAGCTTACAGGATTGGCCACCACTCATTAAGGCTCCTGCAGATTGTGTTATGCTTAAATGCATTAAAGCAAATGACTTCAATCAAATAGACTGCAGTTCCAATATAAAAGTAAAAGACAACGCGATATTTGATGAAAGTACTAGTACTATCCACTTAATTCAGGAAACTCAGTCAATGTTAGACTTAGGTAGAGAGCGAGACCTGAAAGATATTTGTGTAGAAAATGAAATTCCGGAATTAATTATATGTAAAAATGAATATAACCTGCCAATTGTGAAGAAATTACTTAGGGCGCCCAATGCATTAATAAATGCAGGTATTAAAATAAATGTTGTCAGAGATATTCAAAAAATTCAGAGTAAAGAATTACAGCTACTAATATTAAAAGAACATCATATACTCAAAACAGGCGGTCACGCAGGTGTCAATCGAATGTATAAAATATCAAGAAACAACCAAGTACCCAAATATCAAGACAATTACAACTACTACTACTGCTGCCATGCAAAATTTTTCTTGATCTCATAGGTCCATTAGAGCCCGGTAACGAAAATAACAAGTATATTCTAAATATACAATGCGAACTGTCAAAATTCGTAGAATGCTACCCTCTGATGAATAAAGAAGCAGAAACAGTTGCTAGGTCGTTTGTTGAAAATTTCGTATTACGATTTGGAATTCCAAAAGAAGTAAAAACTGACCAGGGGACAAAATTTATGTCAAGAATGTTTGAGGAATCTTGCCAACTTTTGAACATCAAAAAACTAAATTCTGCTGCTTATCATCATGAGACAATTGGAGCTCTTGAGAATAGATACAAACAACTAGGTGCGTATCTTAGAATATATACTCAAGAACATCCTGAAACATGGAGCTCTTGGTTACCTTTTTGGTGTTTTTATTTCAATAACACATAGATACACTCTGTTTCAGTTGGTATTTGGTAGAACTTGCGAAATGCCATCAAGTATCAGTCGCACCCCTGACGCAATTTATAATTTTGACCATTATCCCTTAAAATTGAAATATTGACTTCAAGTAGCTTGCGATGAAGCTAGGAAAAACTTAGAAAAATCTAAGGCAATTAGAAAAGGAAAATTCGATCAAAATACTCTGCTGAGAAATTATAATGTTAACGAAAAAAAAGTTCTTGTTCGAAATGCTTCGGGCAAAAAAATGCGAAGCTATATACAAAGGTGACCCAAAAATCTTCATAGATATAGAAGCTAAAATAGTTAAGGTACATAAAAATAGAGTTAAGTCGTATGTAGGTTAGTGTAAGCAAAATTTTTTTTTTCTCGTTTCAAATGAAAAATTTTTTTTTCAAGTGACGGGGAAGGTGTGATGGATACATTCCAATATGAGTAAATTATAATAAAGGAAGTGGATGGTTATTGTAATAATTATACATTAGAAATATTTCCGAATGTGCAAAAATGAAGTTGAATAGACGTTTCGACGTTTTATATCTGGTGATTTCAGTGTAATCGATAAAGAACACCTAGGGGCGAAGAAAAAGATATTGAACTACAGGCTTCAATAGACGAATCATGCCAAACTCGAAAAATGCTTGCAACAACACTAAACGTGGCTCAGTCTCGAATATCTGAACGTTTGAAAGCAATGGGTAAAGTGTACAAACAAGGAAAATGGATGCCATATGAGCTAAAGCCGAGAGACATCGAAAGACGAGGAACCAGATTTGAAATGCTTATGCCTAGATAGAAAAGAAAGGGATTTCTCCATCCTATTGTTACTGCAGATGTAAAGTGGATATATTTCGACAACCCCAAGCGACGAAATACCATTTGTGACCCTGGCCAAACATCAACATCGACTCTAAAGCGCAATATTCATGGAAAGAAGGCTATGCTCTGCGTCTGGTGGTATCAAAAAAGTGTCATTCACCATGAGCTTCTCCAACAAGGTCCAACAGTCACAGAAGATCTCTTCCGAGAACAAATGACCCGTTTACGCCGAGCACTACACCAGAAGCTGCAAGAATACGAGACAAGCCAGCATAAAGTCACCATGTTGCATGATAACGCTCGTTCGCATGTCACAGAGGCCGTCAAAGAAACACTTGAAGCGTTTCGATGGGACTTCCTATCACATGCGGCTTACTCACCAAACTGTGACTCATGGGTTTTCGGAGCAGCTCTTCAATTCTTTCGAAAATGTCGAGAAATGGGTCAGCGAATGGATTGAATCGTAAGATGAGTTATTTCATTGTCGTAGCATTCGTCTCTTCCCAGAAAAATGGAAAAAAGTTATAATAAATGGTGGTCAGTACTTTGATTGATGGTATCTATATTTCAAAACAAAAAGTTACTATATGGGAGATTTCGCAATGTATAGACACATCGAAGAAAATTATTATTCAAGGAACAATATTCAACCTTCCGTAGAATGTTAAATATCCTCCCTTGAAGGAGCTAGTTTTTCGATCTACTCTTCATAATCACCGTTAACCGGGGCCACAGAGAAGTGGTACAGCACGGTCAGATGTCACGAATAAGAACAATGGACTGCAGTTTCGGTCTCGTTTGACCTCGTCAGCATTGTCTACCCATTCGTAACAAGGCGATGCCGTTACCTACTCATCTCAATTCGTTGGAGCGAACGTAATCATGTAAATGTCACTGCTTCCCCCTACGAATCGAAACAGAGGCTACCTCACCATCGCCCCGCGAAACGGTGAAAACAAAGAGCAGATAAAACAGGAAAACGTTAAGTGGTCACACTAGTTCGATAACATACCGCCATGCGACACTTACGTATCAGACAGAAGCGGCCGTCGAAGGACCGACGCTCCTCATTCCTATGTGGTTTACAACCAGGCATACACAAACATCTCAAAACAAAACGCTGACGAGGTCAAACGAGACCGAAACTGCAGTCCATTGTTCCTATTCGTGACATCTGACCGGGCTGTACCACTTCTCTGTGGCCCCAGTTAACGGTGATTATGAAGAGTAGATCGGAAAACTAGCTCCTTCAAGGGAGGATATTTAACATTCTACGGAAGGTTTAATATTGTTCCTTGAATTATAATTTTCTTCGAGGTATCTATATTCATTTTCTTGAAATAAAGGCTTTATTTTAACAGAAAACAGATACACCTAAATCATGATTTCAAATTATTTCTTAAAAATTTCCTATCAGTTTTTTCGAAGCTTATCATAAAACGCATTCTTAAGCGTTTAGCATGATGTTTTACTCAATTCCAAGTCGTTGAAACATTTGGTAAAATACTTCAATTGGAAATTTCTCCTTATCTTGTTGAAACACTTCAACATTAGGGTTTGTTTGCCGCTTTAATTATCCTTATACCTCTTCACTTGATTAGCAAGCCAACAAAGTATTTCCATTAGTAGATTGACTATGATCGATAATGATGTATTAGAAAACGTTTCTTTACTTTACTTAAGTTCCTAGCAATTAACTGATACTCTTATCGGAGGTTTTTGTTAAAATTGGGTCCTATTCATCTACTTGAAAAGTTTTGAACAAAAATTGTTCAGATGACGCAGCTGAATTAATCGATACAAATTCTTCACACAAAAGAAAATAGTCATTTTATGTGCCGGCACAGTGAACGTTATTTGCTTTCATGTCTAACATATGGGTCAAAAAGTCCTGGAACAAAGCAATAAAATTACAATTTTTCTCAAAATTCAAATGTATTCATCTATATACTCTCCTTCTACAATGATACAATCATTCTAACAATTCTCTAACCTCGGTTAGTTCCACTTCATCTATTGGACTGATGAACATTGAAGAAATTGGGGCAACCTTGTATATATTCGTCATATTAATGGATTTTGCCTGAGACGGCTGCACTCATTAAGATACCTTATAGAAGCTGAGGCAAAGTAGCTCATCAGCGGAAAGGGTGCTCTCCTCATTGCGCATCTGATCTTTACCAGCTTCTTTATTTTCGATGTCGTAGTCAACTGCGTCATGTATTAATGTGCCACAAATGTATGGTTGGTTAATGGCAAAACAACTGATTTTGGTCGACCTTCACGAAGCTCGTCACAGAGTGAAGCATGGTCCCAATAGAATTCATTATACCAGCGTTTAACAGTGGCCAAGTGTGGAGCTTCATCACCAAAAGTCCAAGCAAGTTGATAGCAGTACTGTTGTCGAGTTACAGTACATTATATTGAAAGGGGTCGCTTGACTTTGCAAGCCTTTCCGAAATGCGACCAAGTTGGTCTGTTTTCATAACCCTTCGTTATTCATTTCCCAGTAGATATAGTTCCCTTACAAAATTAAGAATCTCCCTGGGAGCTCTGGCTATTACTTGTGCGGCTCTAGCTTGTCGCTACCGAAGTGTGTATGTCTTTGACGAGCAATTGCGATGCAACTGCAAAGAATATGTTCGGCAGTTTCATCGTCAACTCTAACCTCTTTAGACATTCTGCATGTTGCCGTTTCCGATTTGCCCATTTTACTGAGATGGTATCTCAGTGGGCAATGTTCAGTAAGGAGGCTGTTGTAGTCCTCAGCTCGTCCTTAGAGAGGCCGAGAAGCTGTTTTGCCTTCTTTGGCGAATAGTCGATGAACTTCTTCGCTTGCCTTTGGCCTGGAGTTCCAGTTCCTGTCGTCTGTGCGGCTGTTGTCGAGTTAATCCACGTCGAATATCGTAAAAAATCATCGCACGAAAATGTGCATGTGAATTCCATTATTTGTCCATGTTGAATTTTTCAAAAGACTATAAACAAAACTCATTCGTCAAGGTGTTGTGAGTACGTTCAGGTTAAAAAATGTCAAAATGCACAAAGCAGTTATCGGATGGGATCTGTCAACAGTAAAAGTGCCAGAGACGCAAAATTTAAAAGGCAACCTAAGTAGGTACCTCCAAATGCAGCTTCGATAGAACAGTGGAGTGCAAATTAGCACTGAAACAATACGATAATGTCTCAGGGAATTGGGTTTGAGGCCTCATGTTGCATGTCATGTTGAGGTCCAGCTCTAACCGTAGCATATCGAAGAGCACGATTGAATTTTGCCAGGGAACACGTCAATTGGTTGGAAGCTGAATGGGAGAGAGTTTCGTTTACAGGTGAGTCGAGATGTTGTCTTTTTCATTGGGATCGACGTTCTCTAGTATATAGACGTCGAAATTAGAGATATGCCCAGTGCAACTTTTTACCTATTTATGGTTTTGGTGGAGGTGTGAAGAAGAATTTCCTTGAATATCCGCAGTGATCTGGTCATCGTAAAGAATGAAACCCTTAATGGTCAGAGGTACGTTACAAACATTTGAGGAGAATATATTGTACCATTCGCGGCAACATATGTGGAAACTTTTTGTAGCAGACCTCACCAAGCTCATATCGTTAGGAACTACCTTCAACATCAAGAAATGACTTGAATGAAGTGGCCTTTACGAAGGACTCAATCCCATCGAACATGTCTCGGACATTCTCTGTAGAAGATTAAGAAGTCAGCTACCGTGAATGAAGTTCTAAATTTTACATATTCCATTATTCAGTTTTATTTTAATTTCTATGAGTACCATTTTCATTTCGATTGTTCTCAAGCATTCCTTAGAGCTGGTGTATTACTGGAAAAATAATTCTTCAACATATCTAAACTTTTTCTGAATGAATTTCAATTTTCAATATTGAACTTAAATTTCTGAGCGCAGTGTATTTCAACTGAATTATCGAATTTATTTAAACATACTCTAAATATGCGTGGTTCAATCTCTGTAATATTTTTGCTGAAATGGAGTCGTTATTCTTGATGGTTTATAATCATATCGAAGACACAATAAACAAAACTCTATTTCGAAAAATAAGTAAACTTATATTGTTAATTATAAAACAATATGTTGTTCACTCAATATGTCACGGTATGAATTACCGTGAAACAATATTTGTGACCTAATATCTCAATATCAAAGTCGATATCCTCGAAATAAAATTTGTATTTTTAGGTTGTTTTCGAACGCGAACTTGAGTTCCTTCGAGAATCGAACGGAGAGGTTTGTTTACAACAAATTTATATTCGTTATAATCGAGTAGGATAACAGACTGCATTTAAAAACGCTTTGCTATTTTTAGACCACAAAACATTGGCGTAACCAGATTCCTGTTGCTCCGACGTAAATTAAACTTTAGTTCATGATTGGCAGAGATTAGGTGTTTACTTTTATCAGCTTTTCTCAGCGTGAAGAAAGTTTTCGTAAGCATTTAGATTACTTCCCTTTTTTAGCTCAGGTAGATGTTTCATTACTAAAAAAAGAGTAACAAATGCGCAGATAAATTTCATGACTCAATCGAAATAGACACTTGTTTTGGTATTCAGTAAAAATATATTGAGACTTTAATATCCTTCAATAAATACAACAAGCTGAAGTGACATGTCAGTGTATATTTTATTTCTATACGGGCTGAGCCTTTTTAATCTATGCACCTAAATACCATCTCAATAAGACAAAAATTGTTCCGGGCAAAGTGAGGTCACTTTCCTGTAATAGTGATTTTAATTTCAAAGTCGATCTTCCAGGTCTTTTGGGGTCCATGAGATTATTTGGAAACCCCTAGTTTTCATTGCTTATTCTGAAATTCAACAACTTGCACTCATTGTTTCAACAAGGTCACTTTATATCATCGAGTGATTGATTCATCATTTATTATCAAGTTTCTGAAAAATCTTTCAGACAAGTATCTTCAAGGACGATGCAGTTCATCTTTACTATCGTTGACTTGGAAGTCAAGGTAAACTTTAAAAGAAAAGTTGAGGATATTGATCACTTCTTAAATGAGATTCAAAACAATACGAATTCGTAATACTATTTACAAGCTGTTTGATTTAATTTCTGCTAGAAATCATTATGTATGTAGTGAGTCGAGAGTAGGGCTAGGTTCAATGTTGCCTCTGTACTTTGTGTGGCCTTTGATCCAATAGAGATATCGTTGGTGACAGCCGCTCTTGTCAGTTCCTCGTA
The DNA here is from genome assembly GCA_013387265.2 of Cryptolaemus montrouzieri. NCBI lineage: Eukaryota > Metazoa > Arthropoda > Insecta > Coleoptera > Coccinellidae > Cryptolaemus > Cryptolaemus montrouzieri. Next base: position 60,315,797 of record JABFTP020000062.1, read on the forward strand.
GCATTTCCATGTTATTCTGAATGAGATTCTGTTTCTCCGTAGGGATGGTACCTATTGATTATTTACTGACTGTGTAGATTATAAAAGTTTTGCCACTTCATCTTCCTCCGGACTATTTTTGACGCGGCTAGAGTTAGACCAGTCAGCTATGTGTGATTCACACTGCTATGTGCTCTCTATAGCCTATGAATAGATAAGTAGATATTTAAATTCAGTGTTGGCTGATTGACAGCCCTGAAACTGCGACTTAGTGATCTATTGTGACCCACTCTGTCCTCAATTTCACCTACAAACTCCATCCTTGTTGTAAAGGCTATAAGCTTTGTTGGTGAGAGCTTAATAAGCTGGTGACAGCTTCAGTTTTTTTGATCCAAAGTCCTCAAGACTGATCCTGTCCCCAGCTGGGCGTTCTCACATGACGTGTTCCATTGATTCTATCTCCTCCTCACATAGTCTTCATGAAGGGTCCTCGATCAATCCTAACTTATTAAGGTGATTTCTGAGGCAACAGTGCCCCGTTTATATGGCAATTTCAACACTTTGCTCTAACCTGGAGAGTTTAATCCACACCTTGGCTCTCGTAGTGAAAGGTCCACTGACGGCAAGCCCTGAGTATCTGAGACCTGTAAGGTTCAGCCAGTGCTCTCGTACCTTCAGGTCCAATCACCGCTTATTTATCATTATTGCGTTCTTAAAGAAAATTCCAAGCCTAGGCTGCTGTCTGTTGGATCCCAAGACTTTTCTTCGAACGGCCAATAAGTCCGCCTTCTCATTGTTCGAGTGTTTTGGTACCGAAATCAGATGGATCCTATTTCTTTTCCCCATTTGGCGAGGGGTTGAATGACATTCCTGTACAATAAGTGACGTGCAGTTGTCGGATGCCAATGCCTGTCTATAACCCATACACGTTAGAAGTTAAACTCCAAATTCTGCCCTAGTTTGCTGTTTTACGTATGGTTTCTTGAAAACAAGCTTGGTTGGTTTTTGTCGTCTCTTGCCTGCAACACCTCAAATTGAGTCCGATATTTCATTCCTGAAAATAGATCAAGTAGCTGCAGAAATAGCATGATCTCCAGAGCTCGCGTGAGTTTTGCGCACATTGTTCCAGTTATGTCTAGGCAGGCTACTCTCTCCACTTGACTGAGCTTCATTTCAGTTATCATCTGTTTGCCTATAGGCCACCAGACATCAGCTTCGTGGGTTATCATAGGTCTTATAATAGCAGTGTAAGTCCACAGAACAATTTTGGGTTTATTCCTCAGATAAATTATCATCATGAAAATACCTTCAGCATGTACTCAAATATGCCATCGATCTTGATCAGCTAGTAAATTTGGTCTTATCAGAAAAAAGAAATAGGAGTTTTCTTGTATAATATGATTCCCAAACCCATTAGTGAACTTCAGTTCCCATTTGGATATGATTTGGTCCGAAATTTTCAACTCATAGTCACAAGATAGGCATAGTGTCCAAAGGTTTTCAAGATTCAAGAGATTTGAATATGATCATTTCGATTGAAAATGATAATTGATGAATTTCAGATATTCGTGTTCTCTGTAGCAGCAATACAAATTCAAAATCAAAAGTGACCATAATGTTCATTTAAGATATTTTGGAATTTTTCGTCGTGGACATGGGTTTTTCTGGTGAATAGTGGTTATGGTGGTTATCTTGAATGATGGTTATGATGGGTATCGATATGGTTTATCTATCAGCCGCCCTCGAAAGAACACTGTCTATGTCCACGTTATTGTTTCTGAATAATGCCGAAATTGAGTGAAGTAACTGTGTTCAATATTCAAAATTGAAGTTTTGAATTCACATTCCCAAAGTCACAGCAACAAACTCCGAAATATTATTCGAGACATTAAATATTGCCCTCATTGTCGGCATGTCCCGGTTTTGAAATAAGTATGCGGGATGAAAAATCCGGTTGTCATTTAAACATTCATCATAACGCTCAAACGGACTGTGAAGGCTAACCTTGAGTGCAAGGAAATCAATACCGTAGATCGTCCAGAAAAATATTTGCTGGAAAGATTTGTTTGAAGCTGAATAATGCAAGATAAATTAGTCATTCATTTAGATGAACTTCATTTGACCTTAGTGAGATAATCAGTGTAAGTTCGTAAATACTATTTCCAATATGAAATCATTAATTCTTTCAGAATAATCAATATAAACTAGAAGTTTCCATTAGAAAATCTTCATTAACCCCAAAAGACCTTGAAGGTTGACTTTGAAATCAAGTTCAGTAGTACAGAAAAGTCACCCTCTTGTCCTCAACCATTTCTATTGGAAGTGGTTTATCCGAAGAGATGTTATCTGACATTAAAATTACCCATCCCATCTTAAAATTATATATACCCTATGTGTCCTAACATGCGGCAAACATTGATTGATTGATATGACCCCTTATGTACTTTTTTGAAAAGGTTCGTATCAACCGAGTCGTGAAATATTTACTATGCCTTAACATACAAGATACCTTGTAGGCAGTTTTTACTGTCGTGATTTCGAAAAGATTGAAATTATGAAATTTGGTTTAGTACAATCACTTTCCAAGTTCAATCCCAATTTGAGTTCAGAATTTGAAAATTTTCCTCAGAAGCCAATTATATTTGTTTTGACGTTTTCGTTGTAGAATATGGATTTCTATGTGAAAAAAGCTGGTTTTAAACCTGGCAAAAGCTTTCACGCCTTGGCAAAGGAATATAGACCTATCAGTCCAACTTCGTTTATTCTGAAGACGATTGAAAAACTGATGATAGGTACATGGGGGAACCTCTTCACGTCAATTAGCACGCCTATCAGTTAAGAAAATCATGCGAATCAGGACCACCTCGTGGGCAAACTGGAGACTGCTGAATCAAGAAATTACTCTAGCAGTTTTTCTTGACATAAGGGGTGCTTTTGATAACACCTCAAGAACATCAACGGTTAAAGCACTAGATAGGCATGGCTTTAACGGCACCCTCTGCAGGTGGATAGACATCATGCTTATGAACAGAAAAACTTCAGGCAAACTGTTTGGTATAGCCGGGAGATTGCACATCAATAAAGGATGTCTGCAGGGAGCGGTTCTCTTTCCAACACTGTGGAACCTGGTAGTGAATGATCTCCTGAGTACTCTAAACCATAAGAGCTTCTATTCCCAGACCTATGGCGATGATATAGTCATGGTAGTGACAGGGAAGCAGATCAAGGTTGTATAAGCTCAGATGAGCTCATACAACCTTTGAAAACTCTAGAGAACTGATGCGACCAAATAGGGCTAACAGTTAACTCAGACAAGGTCAAACTAATACCGTATACATTTATAAAAAAGACTGATGGTATAATACAGCCAATTTTGTTCGAAAGAGAGTGGAATTCAATGATGAGGCCAAATATCTGGGGGTAATCCTGTATAAAAGACTTACATGAAATTACCACCTTGACCAAGTCATAAGATAGGGGTATATACTTCGTCATGGCAGGCCATCGTCAATAAATGGGGACTAAATCCAAATAATGTACACCCATGATGGTACACTGTGCTCTTAGATGGTGCCAAAATTGATGCAGAGGAGGGTTAGGAAGAAGCTGAACAAACTTCAAAGAGAAGCCGGGGTCTGCACCAGAAGCACCTTAGGATCAACACCAACCGCAAGCCTGGATGCTCTCTTGAATTTACTTCCTCTTGATATTTATATTAGGGCTGACGTTAGAAAAGTTTAGGTAATGATACGATGACTAAAAACTTACAGAGACCAAGAAGCATAAAACAGTGATAGATTGAAACAATTAGCTCGGCTCTGACAATCCTAAAGACTAAAATTGGTATACGGTCGGATTCAAAATGGAAAAGGGAACTGTGTTTGAAGTATAGGAAGAAACCCAGAATGTCGGCTGACAATTGCATTGAGGGAGGGCGTAACCATTTTTCAAGCAGAAGTATATGCCATAACAATCTGTGTTCGTGGGAACCTCAGAAGACACTATAATAACAGTTGGGTTTCCCTTCCTTTGACTGGAAGGAAAACCCGACTGAAGCTCATATGGGAATGTCTGCACTTACTGACTAAGCTGGCGAAAGGGAACAAGTTAACTTTGCTTTGGGTGCCTGGGCACAGTGGGATTGCAGGAAACGAGGAGGCAGATTGTTTTGCCAGAGAAGCCGCCAGATTTATTGGTCCGGAACCAGCATGAAAGCTACACGCTGAAGGGTGGGTCCTAAACCCGGGCATATTCGAACCAAATATGTGTGGGAAGGACCTAGCAAGAAGCTCACTAAAGAAACTTTAAGACTGAGCAGAGAAAAACTAAAAACCTTTAGAGGCCTAATAACTGGACATGGTAGAAAACACTACACACAATAGGTATATATGTAGACTATGCAATGAAGAGGAGAAACAGCCTATCGCATTGTAAATGAATGCGAAGCTCTAACCTGAAAAAAGACGGAAAAGACGGAAAGCTAAGTGAAAAGGACCTGATAAATGGGATTCTAAACTTTTTCATAGAGACAAACCTGGACATTCAGGAATGAGTGTTAACGGAGGAAGGAGGCTAATTGCCTTGAATAGTTGCAGTGGTACCGAACTTTGAAGACACGAGATACATAATATAAGATGATCTTAGTTCAAATCGATAGTGCAGCCAGTTTCCAGAAAACTTCAAATTAATTCAATCGACAATACTGAACTTTCAAGACGCTAGGTGACGTTTTTCTTGATCCTCTGATAAATGTAAATTATCATCGTAAGATAGAAACAATAGTCTATGTAATAGATTTCTCCAAAATATAAAGGCTGTGACCTTAATATGTAATAATTCATGAACAATTTACAAAGGGACAGCTGATACCGATCTGATATATCAGACGCAAAATGTTTATACGGAAAACGATATTAAAAATTAAGATGAATCATTTCAAAATCAGGAGAAAAACAAAAATAACAAATACCAAAACAGACATAGGATCCATAGGATTTTTGATATTTCATTTTCAATTCCTTATTATAAAATCACTATTTGCTCAATCGCGAACAGTGACATCATCAAAAAATAATTAGAAATTGCTGAGCACTGTAAAGAATGCAAACATGTTTATTTGCTTTTCATATAAAGTATAGAAGTTGAATTAGACCGAATCAGGAATATTTTATTATTTACTATTTCGATAACGCATAGTTCCTCTATTATTTTTGGGATGTGGAAAACAAAAGGATATATTGAGGCACTTTGTGGTCTGCCACAGTATTTTGATACGAGACTTTGTTTTTCATGCGATATCGCAGATTATAGTATTTGGAAAGTAACTACTCAACATTTCAAAAACTCTTGGTTTTTGGGTGCTATCCAATATTATGTCTTCATTCTCGAAATCAATACAGGCGATCTCATGTACGGTACCCTTAATTAATCTTAAGAACGCCTAATCGTTTATAAAATTGGTTCTAACTTACGTTATCATGTTATAGCGTTGGAGGCACGGTAGGAGCGATAGTGACCTGCCCCTTGGAAGTAGTGAAGACCCGCCAGCAGTCCTCTCAAAATTGTTTCCGCTTCGTTGGTGACCTGCCACCTATTGCTCAGGATCCGGTACCCGGTAATAAGACAACATGCCGCACATTACCCCCCATTACTGGCGACAATGGCCACCAGAGGCGTAGGTTCTGGACAACTGCACCTCATTGCCGACCTCAAGTTGTGGCTCTTTCAGGTTACGCGCCTCCCCAGCCGCCACACGTACCATCTATTGTGCAATGCTTGAAACTCATCGTCCAACATGAGGGACCCATGGCTCTCTTCAAGGGTAAGTTGCAGTAGTTTGTAGGATGACTAATAAAAGAAGTGACTTGTCAAAAAGTTCCGGACTAACTTATGTTAATACGTTTTTGTCTCAAAATTCGAAATTATTCATCTAAATACTGCCATGTGAGGTCGTTCACGCTCAATATTGTCACTCTATCGGTCAAGTGAGGCTAAATAATAGTCACTGTTGATCGTCTGACCTTTTTTCAGATAGTCGATGAACAATACTCCATGCGCATCTCAAAATACAGACGCCATAACCTCGCCAGCCGATTGATCACATATCGACGCGAAAACCCTTTTTTATCGCTCCAATCAACGCTCAGATTCATCAATTCGTTGTTGTTTTTGATTCACTACGGACAAACACGGCACCCACTTCGAAAAAAGTTTTTTCATGGCTAAATGTTCTTGGAAAATGCTGAAGTCGGTGTCTTTTGATATCTTCAGCATGTCAGTTAACTCCTCTAATTTCACTTTGCGATATCCCATAACAATTACAATGCGTAAAGAACAATTTGCGTTTAGGACCGAGCTTGGAACCAGATGTGCAATATTTTCGATGCTCGTTTTGATCGAACGATACTGGGTCATGAGACAGAACGTCTCATCTGCATTATTGACTTTAGAAGAGATTTTGACAATATTAACCATGGACAGCTTCTAGAAATGTTGAAAACTATCGTCTATTGATCGCAGAGAGTCAAATTGAAGATCGACAATCAAGAATCGGAATCTATTCCAATAAGGAGTGGTGTGAGGTAGGGATCTCTCTCCGATGCTCTTCAGTTTATATTCTGATCACATTTTCGAAGAGGCTCTGAGTGACAGCAAGGAAGGAATAGATATTAATTCAAATATTACTCAATCGTGTAAATAACGTATGCAATCGATTGGATTATCACCAAAGAAATTAAGCTAATGAAACTCAGCAGAAATGAACAAACAGACGCAGCAATAAATTTTGAAGGGAAAAATATTCAGAGAGTCTACAGCTTCAAATATCTCAGTAGCCTCATCAGAGCGGATACAAACCCAGATGTCGAGATCGAAACAAGAATCGCCACGGCTAGGACAGCTTTCATGAAATACAAAACATTCCTCTGCACAAGCCTCACATTCGAACAACTCTGTCACTATGCCCAAAATCAAGAAGAGTTCCGGCAAATGATCGCTAGCCTCTGATCTCAGAGCTGGTTCCTGAAGAAGATAAAAATTTTAACCTTCCCGAGCTCTCTGCGTCTTTGGTGGTCGTACGAATACGTTTGAAATCAGCATCCCCTCGGCAAATTGTTGTTTTCGACCCATTATTTTTTTTTATTTTATTGAGATACGAAACTCGTTTTGATTCATTGTTTACAAATTCACAAATCGCGTCATTTAATCCTCAATATTTCGAAAACTACTGAAGGACACCTTTCATTTAAAGGTTGGTACTACCTGAAACAATAGCACGTTCCATATTTCTGGCGCCACCTACTTGTTCGTCCCGGGACTTTTCGACCCATCTGTTATGTCGATTTGACTCGATGAATCTATGTCTGGTCCATTGCCATGTACCAAATGTATAAAATATTTTTATTAAACTGGTACAGTTCCAAACAACGCTCGAATCATTGATATATTGTTATTTTTACTCATTTATTGACAACAACCGCAACAGGGTTTTTCTTGGGTAAATGGACAAGCAGATTAATGAATATTTCAATTCATGTCTTGACAACTGTCAGCTCTCTCATGTAACCTTATAAGCAGTAGCACACTTTTGTTATGGTGTTGTGGACTTTTGTAATGGTCACAATTGTTGACTTTTACCGACCAGCACGCTCAGCATCATTCATGTTGATCAGTTTGAAATCAGCAGACCACCTCTAGACAAATGTCTTGATGAAGTACAGTCTAAATGTAACTCGTCCATTCATTGCTTTTGTTGGAATTGTGTTTTCCCATTGAACACGATATTCGGATATGTCTACTATTATCGAAATTATAAAAGTGGCGTCATTACAACCAATTTAACATGTGAACTTGTTTGCCTTGAAATTTTGACTTGTCTTTTGAAGGTTAGTACTTCATTAATTTGGTGGATTTTTCTATAACGATGCTACCTAACAAGGAGTATCACTACTTGACTATAGAGATATACAAAAAATATTCGTTATACTTCATAAAAAATCGTTTTTGAGAACGAAAGTTACCACTATAAAACTGCTCACAGACAATCAAAGTTACGGCGCAATATTTGTGTTTGTGGAATGAGAAAATTGTCCTGTAGGTATACGAGTTACCTGCATATCTCCGTTTCAGAAAGTCCGATCAACCTCTATGAGGTACGTACGTAATCAGTGTTTATGTACTCCCTGAATACTTTCATTATGCGATTGTTTATAGTGTCTTTTTTGTATTCGTTGTATTTTGTTTTTGGGTAGAATAATCAAAATAACATTGGACTCTAAAAATAGTTGTGGAGATAGCATTTGGGATACGACCATGTGGGCAAAATATGTTATAAACTTTACAAAGATGGTCCCTTGTCTGTTGATAGCGACCCAACATCTAGGCGGTCCTCGTCAAAAACAGACGATAACATCAAACATGTGCGAATGCTGAACATTTTTTTATTTATTATAAAGTTCAGACAATCAACAATGATTATTAAATCGAAGTTCTGAAAAAATCGCGTGACGGAATGAAAAGAAAACGGAAGAAATATGTAGATATGTGAGACGATTTTGCCATTATTCTCGTATAGTAGATTGTATATGAACGCTATTGAAAGTTTGTACTATATATTGTACGAAACTTAAACTATTGGAAATATGTTGCTCAAACAAAAAACATTGCCGTCTGTTCACAACAATGGGCTGCTGTTTAGCCTATTTCCTGCCTTTTCTTTCTTGCATTTACACCCACATAATATCATTTCATGGAATTCTGGCTGGGAGTGTAAACAATATTTCGTACAAATCCAATACAGAAATATTGACCGTCTATGGACTGCCTTCAAAATATTGTGCAACACACTCACGCAGTATATTCCGTTCAATTTGTTATTGAACATCAAAAGTTCCAAATAGTCAACGTAGATTTTATGGCATCAACAAAATTGAACATAGAATGAATGATAGAGAACAGATAAGGTTATCTAATAGCGCAATGCTTTGCAAATTATTGTTCTATTCTAGGTTTAAAGCGTAAACAACATCAGATATAATAAATTTTCATAAATTAATTCGCAGTATCTCGTACGAATATTTAAAATACCAGCAAATCAAGCGATTCGACGTAGAAGTTGAATATTATGCTATTCAGCCACTATGAATTTTACCTAGGAGCATTGTAGTTGTTGGACCAAAGCTTGTGTTTGACATTGTCTAAGTTCGTACAGAGCACATTTCTAAGCAGATTCCACCATTTTATAGTATTTTTGTGACCACTAGGCTATTTGACATCATGGAAAATATACTACACATTATGGTCGTCCTATCGGATAATATATTATATGCCATGTTTGAGTTACTTCTGATACATTTTTATAATTTTGGTTAAATTAGGTATGCATTCTCCAAAGTTCGGATGTTCCTGATTAGAGTCTTCCTCTACCTCTATAACCTTAGAGTAATTCCTCAACTAATCAATATAGTAAGCAGTTCCTCCTTAGACTGCGTTCTAGCCATTCGATTTTCCATTTTCTTTATTACCTTAGAATATTCCTTCAACTAATCTATATAGTAAGCAGTTCCTCCTTGGACTACGTTCTAGTCATGTGACTTTGCATTTTCCTTTTGTATTTGAAATTGATCCATTTTCATTCGCTATTTTCAATACGTCCTCGTTTCTTATCTTGTCCACAGTCATAATTTGAAACTCTGAGTATTCGCAATTTTTTTGCGAAGTTAAAAGTTGAATCATAAATCAAGTTTTGTCCATGACAATCTTGCTTTTCATTTATGATGTACAACTAATATTTGAATGTAATAAACTAATAATAATATCTTCTAAAAATTTGAAGTTATTTTTCTACATAGTTGTTGAGATTTCAATATCATTTTAATGATTAACAGTGAATAGATCCAATGTTTATTTTTATTTTATTTTACATTTTCCATTAGAACAACTACTAGAACACGTGCAATAATAATATAATTGGATGATATGCAGTTTCTAGCACTAAATTTTGTTGCATCTTACACCATATTATAGATATTATTTCACATCGAAGTTATAATGAATATAATGTTTTTCTGTCTCTTGAAACAAATTGTAACAATTTTTGCCTTCTGCAATTTGTTGGGCGATAAATAAACAGTTTGTGTGGACTATGTATAGATCTATTTGTACACCAATTTTATTCAAAAATATATGAAAAATTATATTATATTAGCTGCACTATGTTATTAACTTGTTTTCTTGCTTGTGGCGTCACACAAGTTTTACTTATGACTATTAAAGCAACAGCATTTTTTGCAAGTTTCTGGAACACAGTATCTATATACTATTTATACTATATTATCTAATATAATATAAATTGAAACCGTTTTCCAAAATTAGTCAATAGGATTATTTTTATACCAGTCATGAAAATTGTAAGAGTGATGTAATAATTAGGATATCTTGTTGTTGTATATATTTTGTATCAGAATTTTCTGAATATTTGAATTATCCCGTAGTATTTATTTCTTTATAATCATACCATAATAATAGATAATTTACTTACCCAAGTCTATTTATCTATTGCTGGAGTTACAGCACTTGATGGGCCATTGCCTTTATCAGAATGTCCTTCGATTCGATCCTTTTCTGTTGATCTAACAGTTGAGGTTTTACAGGAACGCTTTGTTGATCCATGTACCATCGCCTCTCCGGGAGAGGCCCATTTTTACCTCTCTAGTTGGCACTGATCTCTTTTTGAGATTGCATATTCAAAACAAACTTCCTCGGTTGAGCTGTTCAGGTTTTCAATAATGTTTTTTCTCCTTCAAAATGAAGTATTTGTGAAGAAAATAGAAGCAAGAGCTTTTTGTCTCATTAGATTCTCGATAGCCATGTTACATGCGTTAAAAACATGGTATTTTCAGATGTATGCCAATGATGTATTCAGAAATGTTGCAGACTTGTTTCATTATAGCAGTATATTGTAGCAATGCCAATTTTCTCAGAAAAGACTCTTCAAACACTAATAAAACTTTCTCAGTTCGAAGTCTTCATCAATTGATAAAAAGTAACATTGATTATCTTGAATTTCATGCAATGCTTTGAGCTTCAATATTTGCTTTGGACAAATGTATATAGCTTCAAGCTGACTTTCTTTATCTAGGCCTGGGTCCCAATTTAGTAGGAGTAGCCCCCTCCCGAGCCATCTATTTCGCCACCTACTCCCAGACGAAGCAGCTATGGAACAGAATTCTACCCCCTGATTCCCCCATAGTACATGTATGTTCCGCCTCTTGCGCAGGATTTATGGCCAGCACCCTAACTAACCCCATTTGGTTTGTCAAGACGAGACTTCAGCTAGATTTGAACAAACAGAACCAGATGACTGCCTTCCAGTGTGTACGCCGAATATATGCAAAATCGGTGAGTTTGAGTCAGTATTGTTTTTTTTTTTGATAAATGAATGAAAACATTTAAAATATATCTGATCAAAACGGATAATGCCACTCTTGCAATAAAATTTAATCCGTGGATCATGAACCAATTATTTTACTTTTATGCCAATTATTAATAATGCATGATATTTTGTTTTTATTTTAGTATTGAGTAGTCTTTGATTTTTATGTAATTGTAATTTCACTTCATTGAAACTTATTTGTTCGCTTATTCAAATATTCACTTATATGTCCGTATTTGTTCGTTTATATTTTTCATATTTGCAGGGTATTCTAGGATTTTACAAGGGCATAACTGCGTCCTACATGGGAATTTCTGAAACTGTAATTCATTTTGTGATATATGAAGCCATCAAAGCAGAGCTTATTTCGCACAGGACAACTGGTTTAGAAGAGAGATGCTCCAAAGACTTCCTGGAATTTATGTTAGCTGGAGCTATTTCTAAGACTGTAGCATCGTGTATTGCTTATCCCCACGAAGTCGCAAGAACAAGACTCCGTGAAGAGGGTACTAAATATAGAAGATTCTGGCAAACTTTGGGGTTGGTATTTAAAGAAGAAGGTTTGAGGGGTACCTATAGAGGACTTACGACACAACTAGTCAGGCAGATACCAAACACTGCCATCATGATGGCTACTTATGAGGCTGTTGTATATATATTAACTACTAGATTCGGGACAGATTTTTATGATAAAGATGATGATTGAGTTCACTTCTGCAACGAAATCTTGTCTTCTTACCTTGGATTGAGAACGAAAAGTGCTCGTTACAGAGCATTTGTGAAAGTTTGAAGATTTTGTAAGAATATATTTGCATACACTAAACAAAATGCGGCATAAACGTCATTTTTCTCTTTCATTTTATTGCAGAAATGAAAGAAATATATATAATATTGGGTAAAAACATGATTTTATGGAATATAAAATAAAATCTCATATTTGTTTTTTCAATTAATGGAAAGTGAGATAGATATTTAGATTTTTTGTGGCTACCACTTGATTGTTTTTACAGTGTTGGTCACATTTTAAGGCTTTGTGATGTTCAAGAAAAATCTGCCTAAATATGTTTATGTGAAGAAATGGTTCCTGCAATGAATTATAAATAGGTTGGAATTAATATGCTTATGAAATTTTTATTTCTTTTCATTACAAACATTTTTGTGTTTTCAAAGTTGTCTCCAAATTTTTAGTAAGATAATATAAATATAATAGAGTTCTGAGAAGACATTCCTTTGGTACTGAATTTTTTCAACCATTTTAAGGAGGGCATATTTGGAATTGTTGAGAACTATTATTGATACTACTAAATGTAAGATAAAGTTAGAAACAACCAATTTATATAATGTGATAGGTATTTGTATATGTTGTATGATAAATTTTTCCATTTTTAGTTATAGCTGTTTTGAGAAAATATATTATTTCATTGATATTTTAGTGTTTATTTTTAGTTATGTTTTAATATTTTGGGTCTTGAGTATTATTTGAAAATTTATTGTAATTTTCTGTTTGTCTTCTTGAAGAATATACTCAAATGTTTGATGATGCTGTTAGCACAGGAATTTTATGTTACATTGAAGATATTTCTTGATATTTCCAAAATTTCAAGATATCTAATTGCTTTTGAAAATGTGTACCTTCTGTTCAATAAATATAAAATTGACAAGTAAGTATTTGATCTTTTATATTGAGATGATCCCAAGTCATGAATAGGGTTAAATGGAGAACACACCTAGTTGATATTTATGTGGTTTTTCGAAACTATCTGTCCCTCTCATGATAAATTGTTGGCAGATATAAACTTCAGGGGTGAATTTCATAAAAATACTGAGGCACTGATTTTCTACTTGTAACTGAAATTTGAAATATAAATTTTCATGAGTATAATCTGAAAACAGAAGCAAATTTCATAAAACATTTCAACCCATCTTCAAATGTGGTTTTTCAAAATTTACTATACACTATATTCTTCGTCTGTAAAGAATATCTCGAACACAATTTAGAATATCTTAAACAGAATTTTTTAATGTTTTAAACATAAAAACAGAAATTCCATACAAACTTTTCTATCCCTTTTCTGCACGACTTAGAATTTTAAATACAATTTTTTTTCTCATTTTCAAACTCATAGAATTTCCATACATACTTCTACCCTCTACTTTGCAACCTTGGTGGTGGAACTTTGAGAAAAATATTTTTATTCGTCTCCCAAATACAAGGTATTGCTACAGTAAATTTCATTAAAATCCTTTCAGTGGCTTTACCGAGGAAGACTATCGAAGTTATATTTATAATATTGGTATACAGTTCCGTTTTCATCATGAGGGCACTTGCCCAGGCTGGCTCAAAATGCCGACATATTCGCTTAGGGTGTAGAGAGATGAAAGTCTAAGAAGGGCATAAACTGTTGTGTGCCTGGGAACTTCTGTATAACCAGGACGGCCGTTTTGTTCTTGGTATGGATACTAACAACGTAACGAAACGAACATCACACAAAAACGGCTAAACATTCTGGTTAAAATTTGATTAGTGAAAAGTTTATATCCATAAAATAAGTATATAAGGCAACGCTCATCCAGACAAGTGTAGAGATGGTTGGGTTTCAGTCAGGTCATTAAGTAATATTTGTTTTGGCTTTGAATATTTATAAGGATAATTGAGTTATATATGGTCGTTTTTCTATGCAATGTTGTGCCAAAGTGAAATCTGTTTAGTTTTTACAAATATGTGAATGATGTTCCTTACATCTAATTCTAAACGACCTGCCCCTTTGATCAATATAAATTCCTTTACAATTGGGACATGTTAGTTTATACCTTCTAAAATAACCTAATTTTCGAGTTTTATCTTTGGCATTGAAAGATATATTTGTTAGTTTGGTTGTGGATTTGTAGGCTAATTTCACATTGGGGATTTGGATGCTATTTGCGATTTTTTCAGAAATTTGGCCGAAGTAGGTTAATGAGGTATATATCTTTCTTTCTTTTCTTAGCGTCTTCAACCAGCAAAATCTACCCCTGTACTGGAGGAGGGGACGCTCTGAACTCAGCCCTTTGGCTATGCACCCAATCTTATTGTGCATAAATTGGTAGTGTGTCAGGTTCCTGGGGGCGAAGTGTCTAGAATCTACTATACTCGGCAGCTTTGTAAACTTGTGACAATTAGTAACAAGTATCTATTTTGGCTAGGTTATTTTTGGGTTGAATATCAGTGGTTGAGAGAGTCATAATAGGGTATCTGGGAGTCTGAAAGGTTAACACTTTATAGAATCATATCTAACTTGTGCTACCTCGATATCTAAAAGCGTTACTTCTGTGTAAAGTAAAACTATAGCATAATAGAGCTTTGTAGGAACTGAATGATCAGATCATTCACTTCCTGAATAGGAGAGAATATACAATAAACAATATTCAAAGGATAATTGAAATCATATTTTAACAAAGTATTATATAATATGTCAGAGTTAAACGAGTTTCTTTGGCAACCAAAAAATATATGCTGCAAATCACCAAGTTCTCCACAATCACACAGAGGAGAATCCTTCACTCCTATCTTAAAAAGGTGAGCAGGGGTTGAACAATGACCAGATCTCATTCTGACAAGGGTTGTTATGAATTTTCTAGGTTTCTTAACGTTCAAATGCCATGGTTTCTTATTAATATTTTTGGCTGGGGTCATAGATGCATAAGTTGCTCCCTTTATCTGACCAATTTCGCGAAACTCATGTTTCCAGTCGTTCCACAAAGGTTTGTTATAATCAGGCCATAGTTCTTGTGGCCTACCTTTAATTTGAGCCGGTTCCGGTAATAATCTACCCCTATTTGCTAGTATGTCTGCGGGGTCATTGTACAAAATGTATGAATGACTCGGTACCCAAATACATGCTATGTGGAAACCTAGTTCTTTAACGTGTAGTAACGCGTTTATGACTTTAACCGTGATTATATCCGTATTGGCAGAATGTCTACCACCCTTAAGTTTCTCTAAGGCACTCAAGGAGTCCGAAACTATAAATACTTTAGAAATTTTTTTTGATATCATAACCTGTACAGCTCTGCCAATAGCATATATCTCCGCGGTCATGATAGCCCAATGATCAGGCAATCTGCCACAAGTTTTAAGCCAACCAAAATCTCCAATTCTGGTCTAGTTATGATAGGTAAGGATTTATTAGATTTATTTTATCGCCAAGCAACGGTATTTCAGGGGAAGATCACCACTTTCTGCAAAGATAATGTTAGTAGGTGTAGATCTCATTAATCCCAGCGCTACCCTGAGAGATGCCTACTGTATTCTGTCTATCTATTTCACCAATAGGTTCTTCGCACTTCCTCCCAAAAGGATCCCCCATAGTCTAGGTGCGGTAATATAAGAGCTTTGTAGACTGTAATCAAAAAGGCAGGGTTGGATCCCCAGGATGGTCGACATAGACTTTTCAAGATATTCGGTTTCTGCGTAGCTTTCTGGCACATACTAGAGACATGCGCTACACTTGAGTTTAGGGTCTAAGGTGAAACCCAAGTATTTGATGTTCTGAACCCACTGGATATTAACTCCATTAATGTTTAAAATCGGTAGGGGAAGAGTAGGAGTACGATGTCTGACCATCAGCATAGC
The DNA here is from genome assembly GCA_013387265.2 of Cryptolaemus montrouzieri. Classification (NCBI taxonomy): domain Eukaryota; kingdom Metazoa; phylum Arthropoda; class Insecta; order Coleoptera; family Coccinellidae; genus Cryptolaemus; species Cryptolaemus montrouzieri. The sequence continues at coordinate 60,331,819 of JABFTP020000062.1, forward strand.
CGAAGATTTGTCTGGGGAAATGTGCAAGTTCCTCTCGCCAAACAATTGATTTAACCTCTCAAGAAATAGTCTGTACATCGCCAACCATCGCGGAAGAAACCCTGATGGCAGTAATGAGTATAGATTGAACAATAGGGGGCTGAGTACAGAACCCTGAGGGAGTCCCACCACAGCATATTCCGGACCAATAAATCCCTTCCCATCTAATATTTGTATACATAGTTATATACATGTTTGTGACTGTCGGAACTGTTTTGAGGATAAATACTGTCTTAAGCTTTTGACAAATGTTTGTTAGACACAAGTTTGTCTATCACTGAAGGAGAAAAGCCGTTATTTTTTGCGATAGTTTCAACTAATAAATTTCTTCATTGAGATTTATAATGGAGAGAAGTACTATGAATTATAGAATTGAAGGCATCTAATTTATGTTGAATAGGATGAGAGGAATCAGAAGGAATGCAAATGTCTGTGTAGGTAGGTTTACGATATATATCGAAGGTAAGAAGATTGTTTCATCTAAGAACAGTTAAATCTTAAAATTTAATTTGATTGTTGATTTCTTTTTTCAGCAGCGGCTCAGTCCTAAGTTGTTGCTACGTCAAAGTCATCTTTAAAGAATCAACTATATAATATATATATATATATATATATATATATATATATATATATATATATATATATATATATATATATATATATATATATATATATATATATATATATATATATATATATATATATATATATATATATATATATATATATATATATATATATATATATATATATATATATATATATATATCTCACATATAAGAATATTGGCCTAATGTTTTCTGTGGCGAAATTCTAATTCTTTGCAATGTCCCAAGTAATATTTCAAATTCCTTTCAATCTTTCTTCCTGAACCAGGAAATTACACCAAAACCAAGAAGTTTTCATCCCTAATCTCTGGGAAAGCATGTTGAGCTCAATATTCCCATCTAACGCCAATCCTTCCTATATGGAGGCTATAGCCTGCTGTCTGGAACTCTGCATATAGGTAACATCTCTTCGGAGGTGAAGTTCATAGATGGCTGTTGATAATACAGAATGCTATAAATTTTTGGTTCCGGTTGTTTCTTCCTCATTTTCAAATACTACTAGCAGCTGGCTGCAAACTTTTTCAGAGATATCTTACAATGATAATCCTTTTGCGTACATTTCCTTCTACAGCGTAATTATCATTTTAGAGATTTCACTACCAAGAGTGAACCATACCACAACATATTCAATACGGTTGCATAAAATTTGAGAAATCGAGCAATTTTAGTATCTGTCAATATAAATTTAGGGGCTTCGGTAAAGAATTCAACAGCCCTGCCAAAACTTTAGTCCTGGTTACGGCCACAGCAGAATCTCCGCTGAAGATGCTTTAACTCAGTAAAAATTCCCCCAGTTTTCGAAGTACACCGTTCTGAAGATTTTTCTCCTCTTAACCGTGAGACAAATAGCCTTAAATATCTCTCATATATACTCTCAAGAGAGTGTAGTATCAGTGTAGTATTTTTAGTAGACTTCTTATGATTTATGTATTCAACTGGTTTGTAACACTTTGCATCGCTTTTTGTATACTTACTAATACAAGTTTCTCTAGATTCTTTGATTTGAGTACTCTAGGGTTATTTTCTTTTCTGGTCTGACCGTCTTAATCTTTCTATAATGAATAGTCTATAATTCGAGGTTAAGTTTACTTATCAATTTTGATAAATTATCGTTACTGCATTAGTTTGTTTCAAGAAATTTTAATTTGTATCCCAAGAAAATTTTCAATAAAACACATCATAAGTTCGAAGAATCACTTGCTGCGATAAGGAATGTGAAAAAACTTTGTGATTTATATGAAATCAACGTTAAGGAGTACTAATGGTAGTAGCATGGCACAGTTGAGTTCCTTCGATCATTTACAAATGTTGGATTCGAAGAAGGATTTATGAGGTTCAAATGCATTGAATTATCGAAAGATATATTTTGTTCCGTTGAAAATTTCCAGCTCTACCTTTTCATTAGAAGGTAATACTGCTTCCAGGTCAGAATAAATATCGAATTGAAAAAACGTAAGAAAAGAGTTCATTATGATATCGGAGCCCATATTCTCAACTTCAATCGCACACAACGATCTCTATGGTGTCTTTGTTAGGACCATCTTTAGCCGTCAGGTTTATAAGCTGAGAATATTACACGTCGAGCGTTGAATTCATAAGAATTGTAGAGTTTCCTAAGCAACTTGATTCTAGTTCATCGGTAGAACGGCAGATTTGAAACTTGTTATTGACAGAATATCGAATTTTGTTCAGTGCGCAATGCGTGGAGTAAAATTAGATAAGAGTGGGGACTCTGACGAACGAAACTATATCGTCCTGCAGCAACCAATCTTCCATCTAAGTAGTTTGCGCTTCTGGTATCTACTCTTCTTGTATTAATGTATCTTGAGTCGCAGTTCTTCCTCGTTTCTAAAATCTTTAACAAGTCTAAAAAAACTTTTACACTAGTAGGTACCTTAATTGTCCTCAGTATTTATCTTATTTTGTTAACCATGAATTCCTCGGTTGTTGCCTTGAAACTGACTATTATTCTGCTGCACGCATAGAGCACAAAATTATTTCTGTCATTGTGGTTATATGTCAACTTCAAATTGAGAAAATTATAAATCAGATCAGGAGAATTTTGAGTTAGAGGAGAGCTGTAAAATGGCTTCTTTACTGCGGTACAGTGCTCGAAGATTTTTACAAACTTCAGCTAAAAGAGCTGTTGAAGTTGAAGGTCCTTCTGCAGTCTCTGGTGGTCATGAAGGTAATATAGATATTTCATTTCAATGTGTTTTTCTAATCAATTAATCTATAGTAGTGTTACATAACTGAGCAATATATATTTTCAGGTGGATATAAAATCTGGAGAAATCTAACCTTATTCGTCGCATTCCCTTCTATTGCTTTATGTATGGTCCACTGTTGGTTAGAACACAGCAAGGCTCATGGTGAAAGACCTCCATTTGTGAAATATGACCATTTGCGTATTCGCACAAAACGCTTCCCATGGGGGGATGGAAACAAAAGTCTGTTCCATAATCCTCATGTTAATGCACTACCTGACGGTTATGAAGATGAATTATAATTATTAGTTTGAGTTTTTCTACTTAAGTTATGATTGACTGTATAGTTGTTTTGAATATAGTCGATAAATAGTAAGAATTAATGTATGATGAACCTTTGAACCATTGCGTTACTTTTGTTTAAGATGGAATTTGGTTTTTCATTTTAATTTTATGGCGCACTCAAAGACAAAGTTGAAACTATCAAAAACTTTTCTAGCAGTGCACATCATTCCTTCAGCCTATCTAAAATTGAGGCTAAGGATCCGCTAAGAATAGATTATTATTTATTCCGGTTGTGGAAGAAGCGAAATATTTGGGGATGACCTGGGTAGTAAACTCACGTGGAATTCGCACCTGGAAAACACATGCCCTATGGGCATGTCAAAGGACCTGTGGAAAAAAGTGGGGTCTTGCCCCAAAGCAACTCCAGTGGCTATATGTGATGGTGGTTAGACCACGTATTACGTATGGCTGCATTGCTTGGTGGGAGTGCAATCTTAAGATGCAATGCCAACTTAAGCTCTCTAAATTACAGAGAACAGCCTGCATGATGATTACAGGAGCCTTTCGCTCTAAATCCACTGCGGCCATGGAACTGATACTGGGCCTTGCCCCTCTTCATCTTGTGATAAGAGGAGTGGCTAGAATGGCTTTCTACAGATTCCATCATCTTTCCTGTAATGAAGCGGGTAACTTTGGCTTTGTGCCTGGCGCCCTACAGTCCGAAATTGAGAACAATGAAGTGCTGAGTATGAGGTCGGACATAGCAACACCTAAAACCAACATGGAGAGGCCATTCCAGATCATCATTCCCGATAGACAGGAATGGATCAGCTCCAAAGACCGTCTACATGAGGGTCCCTGTTGGTACACGGATGTCTCAAAGACTGCGAAAGGTGTTGGAGCTAGTGTCTACGGTCGAGGTGCCGCCAAGGAACATTCGAACTGTCTTGGTGGGCATGCGACTGTCTTTCAAGCAGAAATATTCGCTATTGACCACTGTGCTAACCTCTTGCTTGCGGGAGGATTAACAAATAGATCAATTAAAATCCTCACCGATAGCCAAGCTGCACTGAAAGCATTGGCATCCGATACCTGTACTTCACTTATGGTGCAGGAATGTCGCTCTACCCTTGCCAAACTAGGAAAGCGGATCAGACTCTGTCTAATATGGGTTCCTGGCCACTCGGGCATTTAGGGAAATGAGAAGGCGGACTCATTGGCCACTCGAGGAACTAACCTGGGGTTCATAGGACCAGAGCCTAAGTTGGGAATTCCCCTAGAAACTGCAAGAATGGAAAACAAACGATGGCTGGACTTGAGGGTACGTGAGCATTGGATGAGCCTCCCAGGTCTCAGACACGCTCGACGTGCCATCAGTGGACCTTCCACTACAAAAGCCAAGGCCTGGCTTAAACTCTCTAGGCTGGAACTGAGAGTTTTTACTGCCATATTAACGGGGCACTGTCGCCTCAGGAAACACCTAAATAAATTAGGATTGGTTGAGAATCCTTCATGTAGGCTATGTGAAGAAGATATAGAATCAATGGAACATGTTATGTGCGAGTGCCCAGCAGGGGACAGGGTCAGGATGGAAGAACTTGGATCTTGCAAACTGAAGCTGACTGAGCTTATTAAGCTCTCACCCACGAAACTCGTATCCTTTACGAGAAGGATGGAGCTCGTGGATGAAATTTAGGACAGAGTGTGCCACAATAGACCACTGGGTCGCAGTGGCCAGGCTGTTAGGCAGCCCTCACTCAAAGATAATATCTAATCTAATCTATCTATCTAGGAGTAGATTAATTAATAGTTGCTTTTGGAATAATAAATGTCCCTCCTATAAAAAATGCTTTTTGGTAATAATTGTCAAACTATGAAATATGAAGATGTAGTATCGTTTCTTTGGCTTTGTATATATTCTAACCTACTGCTTGCATATCTAATATAAAATGCTGTTCTTTACTTGTTTGGTATATGCTTGGTTTAAAGACGTTGGGATGGAGTTTGAAGTTGTAAAATGATATGACATAAAACAAGCTCTATGAATATTAAAAATGGAAGCAAATATTGTATTAAAACATTTTCTGTTACTTGCATTTCTTCTACTACGTTACGATTTTTTCTTAATTTTATTAACAAATTGAATACTAGTGTTAATCGCTGAAACGATTCGCTCAGAATCTATGTCATTTATAATAGAAAATTTCCCAACCTAGATCAGAGGCTGCTGCCTTGCGTATTCTTCATTTGAATTTAGTTTCAATGCCCCTAACTTGAGTATGGTAAACATGAACATTATAATTGTTGTTGGAATTTTCAACTCATATATAACTATATAAAACAATATTTCCAGCAGGTATGGCTAACAATATGAAATGGAAATATTGATTTAGCATAAGTCTACTGCTCAAAGGTCTGTCATTCAAAATCATGACGGCAACTTATTTATAGCTTGCTCTTAAGTAATAAAATTGCTTGCAAAATTCGCGCCATGTCAGATTATAACGTTAATTGCATTGAAATAAAAATATAAACAAAGCAGAAATAAGCAACATATCGATGTTCAAGTTCAAAAATAAGGAGGTAAAATTTCACGTAGGTGCAAAATTGTTTATGAGCTTTATGGAATAGAATTATGCGAAATTGATATTTCCGTTTCACAATGTTGGCTTCGCATACCACTCGTTGGTAGATTAGAGAATGTCCTATATAGACTTATAATATATTTGCTTAAAGTTGTAATATATGTTCGACAGACGATCACTTTTCTTGCTCGTTACCTCTGTTGACTTTTTGAATTGAACTCTGATGCTTACTAAATATTTCTCATAGATTGATCGATGACATTAACTCACAGTTTCATTGGCCTCAAATTATAAAAATTAACTAGCATCAGAAGCTCTTGAAGGATTTTCATGCACAAGATCATTTGAGGTTGTTGAGTTTTAGACTGTGAAAAAACTGTAAAAGGAATAACCTTCGCTTCTTTTCAATATATTGAAGATATTTTATTAGCGTTAAGGTAAAATTCCTCTGGAGTCTGCATATTAGAAAATTATCATCTGTCAACGTTAATATATTTTTACAAAGGTGGTTTTGATGAAAGAAGAAGAATACATTACTTTCTATATTAAATCATATGCTAGATTTCCGTCATTTGGCATGTCAGTTACATAAATAGGATGTTGTCAGATATTAAGCCTTTAATATTGCTATATGCTGTGAGTTGTAATAAGTTAGCTTCCTATTACATATAACTTGGTTTAACTCATAGGAATAGATGTTCATAGCGGCAACGTTGATGAGCGATCTTATGTGTAAAAACAAAACCTACACCAACCAAACGTAACAGTTAAACGAAAAGAAAAGAGAATAAGAGGTCCAAAGGACGAAGAATATCTGAGAAGATTAGAGCCTTGAAATTAAAATGATCAAATAAATCATTAATATTTTTATTTAATGCGTATTAGATAATTGTGCGAGGTTGTGAAGTGGTCTTAAGGACATAAGAAAGCAAGTGCGTATTATTTAATGTGTACGGAATAATTTGGATATTATAGGAAAAATTTCACAATCGTGAGGAAAATATAAAGAAATAAAATGGAATTAATGAATAATGCTAATAATTTGAGTGACAATGATAACGAAGCTATGGAAACACAAGGAAGGTAAACAAACTATAAACATGCACATACTTATAATTATTATTCATTTCTATTTATTTGAATTTTATCATTTATCGGATCAGAGAAGGTATACATTGAGAAGTTTGGGGTATGTAAGTATGTGTTGGACACAACCAGTTCCATATCATGATTAAATATTATCTAAGGGAATCATTCATAACTTTATCTCTTGCTTATCTTCAAAATATTAAGTTCAAACATTGTTTGTATTACATTATTAAATGCGCCTTGAATTCATTGCAATTCCAAGCTATGAAAGTAAGAATTTCACATCTACTCTGTATTATTATCATAAATATTTGAGAAGTTCATGATTTCCATTGAAATTGCTGAAAACTACCAGATAGTTCATATGAAAATATGAACAATTTCTTAGAAATGGTTTTTAATATGAATTTCAATTTTTTATTCATGTCTTGATTGAAAGACTCTCAAATTTGCATTGTTGAACTAATCCTGATGTTTTTTTAGTCGCTTATTGTTGAGATGTGCTAGTCAAAATTCTTTGGATGAAAGTTCCCAGAAACATGTTCCAAGAGCTGGAACTAAATTAAAACCTCCATACAGAAATAATTATCATACTCAGAAGGCCTTTGAAGTTATGAATACTATGAGAACGTAAGTTTACAAATGATTATTAAACTAAGTACTCATTATTATTTTATAATCTCATTATTGTTTTCATTCAACCTGATTTTGATTAGAAATATTTCAAAACTTCTATTGCGTCAATATTTTATCAGAAGTATGTTGTTATACTATTTTTCTACTTGCGTTCTGCTCTTCAAACCAATTAAAACTTGTGAAAAATTAAACAAAACAATTATTTATCTTGATTGAACTCTTTCTAATGAAATTTTTCCCATCTATTGGTGAAGCTGATGCCTTCTATAATGTTATTTAGACGACGTTGTGGATTGAGATATTGTCGATCGCAAATAAGTTTTCATCAGCTTAAGCTATCTGAAGGATAGATATCAACTCGTTGATTGAGGTGGAGGCAGGTCTAAGAAGAAAGAGATTGTGTGTGGTGTCCCTCAGGGATCAATCCTGGGCCCAATTCTGTTCATAATATATACGATGATATCATCTCCAACGTAAGATCAGACATTACGAAATTGTTCGCCGATGATATCAGTTTTGTGAACAAGGCTTGTAACTTGGATATCTCCATAAAAAATCAAGAACCGCGGAGGATGATGCGAAAAAATGGCTTGAAGCTAACAAACTGTCCCTGAACAGAAATAAAACTCAAGAACTGATATTCAATACGAAGTGGACGGGTGGGGCTAGGACTTTCAATATTGGGGTTCTTGCTGGATGAAATGCTATCTTCACAACCTAGAGGATATACTCTATTGTAGGATTAAATGAGGCTTTACTTACCTACCATGCCCATTTCCATAGTGTCGCCACATATGGTATAATCCTTTGGGGCGCCTCAACGGACGCTGATAAAGTATTCCTAAAACAGAAAAAAGCATTGAGAGTGTTGGCACGAGTTCCCTCCACCTTTAGCTGCAGACAACTGTTCAAGCGCTTCAACATACTTACTATACCGTGTTGTTACATGATGGAATGTCTTACTCACTTCTATAGAAATACCGAAAAAAATCAAAAACATGCCATGTTTCACGAGCACTTTACGAGCATCCGTGAGAGATATGTACTACCAAGGCATCGCTTAAAGAAAACTCAGAACTCATACAATTTTATTAGAACCAAATTATACAATAATCTACCTGATTCTTTCAAATCCCAAAGTCCCAAGCATTTTCGGAATAAAGTGAAGATTATGATGGAAAATGCGTTTTATTCAGTCGGTGAATTTCTGGATCACAATTTTTAGTTTTAGATGCACGTTTTTATTTTGTGTGTTTCACTTGGCAGATATCAGTTCTGTGTAGTTTTAGTATTTATTATATTATTATTGAGTATTTTTAGTATTCATAATTGAATATTTTAGTGTATATTTTTAATTGTTTCATTCAAGCGGAAATATTTTTTATTGACTCATTAGATGACCTACCTTATATTGTATTTTGAAGGTGCAAATGTATATCATATCATATCATATCATACACTCATTAACGAATTTTTGATTTTCTATACCAAACCCTGGATAAATCGTGATGTACAGCAAATGATCATAGTACAAGCATAGACACAGCCATCGAGCGGCAACTCATATAAAATATGTGCCAAAATAATTTCATCAAAATTATATCAGCAGTAACACTTTCATAAACATATAACAGATAGCAGTAGGTGTCTGATCACCTGTCAAGGATTCGTTGGGAGTTACATGCACTGAAGTATTTGCTAATTGTTTTGGATGTAGCATTGTGTGCTTTTTGAAAACCTTATGATGTGTAGATGTTCACTGAATTGGTTTCTCGTTTGTAGACCAACTATCATCCTAATAAACTCTTTGTGAAGGAACAATAATTTATGTACCTTCCATTTTGTTTGGGGCCCTTTCATGAGCCTTTTTGACTATTAGATATAGCTTATGAGTGAAGGCTGCCTAGCAGCCCGCCCACTACGACCCAGTGGTCTATTGTGCCACACTCTGTCTTAAATTTCATCCTGGAGCTCCATCCTTCTTGTAAAGGATTTGTGGGTGAGAGATTAAAAAGCTCAGTCAGGTTCAGTTTGTAAGATCAAAGTTCCTCCATCCTTACTGTGTCCCCAGCTAGACACTCGCACATAGCATGTTCCATTGATTCTATATCCTCTTCACATACCCTTCATGAAGGATCCTCAATCAATCCTAACTTGTTCAGGTGATTTCTGAGGCGACAATGCCCCGATAGTGTGGCGGTTAGAACTCTCAGGTCCAACATAGAGAGTTAAAGCCGAACCTTGGCTCTCGCAGTGGAAAGTCCACTGAAGGCAAGTCGAGCGTGTCTGAGACCTCAGAGATTGATCCAGTGCTTACTTACCGTCAGGTCCAACCATCGGTTATTTCCCATCCTTGCAGTCACGTTGGATTGACACCTGCTGCTTTTTGAGAAGACTGTCTGCTCTCTCATTTCCCTGAATGTTCTGATGGAGTGGGTACTAGAATATTGTAACATTGTTGTGCTAAGTTGTAATACAGATATAAATGTAGGAATCTCTGTAATTCCTGAAAAGTTTTTCTTGCACGTATCGGAAGAATAATGTATACTTCGCGTGCGTTGTGGTGACATTTTCTCCTAGGTCCGTTCGAATGTTAACCCTGAGGTATGGATTCTAATGCCGGTATCCAATCTCAGTTTTGAACCCGTCTACGAACTACCAAGTAGACCTTACTGGACTAGTAGGGTATGGGATGTTGACCAAATCTCTTTTGGTGGTATACGACCTTAAAGTGTTCGTCAAATTAAGTAGAAGCTGTCATATGATTCCCTCTCATGAGGATGCTAAGCGAAAGGGGGATGTCCAGATTTTAGGTTTCTACCTCCTTGCATATTCCCTGCCCACAACCTCTATGTGGTCCACATTGCAGCTTCCTCCGTCATGACATGTGAAAGAAGGAGGCCTAGCAAACACTCAATAGAAGCTGTGTGTTTCTATCTCAATGCTCCGGTAACTGTTAGACACATTTGCCTTTGGACCTTGTTAATTTCTTCTCGCTTAGTCCTCCATATGAAGGGCGCTTAGATTAGAAGCGGTCTGATCTGTGTTTATCATTATAATTTCTGCTTGAACAACTGTAATAAACGAGCCAAATAGAACTGTTTGGACAAACTTTAAGCCTTGACACTGAATGCCAACGTTCTTGCGGAGGCTTCAAAATAGTGTGGTGTAGATTATAGGGGACAATAAAATGACCTAGACGTGGAAACGTAAGTGTTCAAGCACAAGAATTAGCTTCAGATGAACGAGTAATTGTGTCATTAAACGAATAATTATAACAGCTGATACGACGAATATCGTTTTGTTTTCTATTTCGTAACCCGCGTGTTCGATTTTCCTCTCAGATACTAGTTCCTGTTTGAATATTATCATGATTTATGTAAAGTATGAAATACAAATTGCGTTATATCAGCCGAGTATTTTCATTATTTATATGAAATTCATGCCTTGATCAATGATTTTCAGCCAAAATCTGCTTTGTGATGTCACACTAGTAGCAGATTCAGTAGAAATTCCAGCTCATAAAATGGTTCTTTCTTCCTGTTCTCCTTATTTTTACGCCATGTTCAACAGTTTTGAGGAGAGTAAACAAGATCGAATAACGCTCAAGGAAGTAGACCATCAAGCTCTTATGTTGCTCATTGAATATGTTTATACATCCGAAGTTCTCGTTACTGAAGAAAATGTTCAAGCGCTCCTACCGGCAGCCAATTTATTACAGCTTATGGATGTTAGAGACGCTTGTTGCGATTTCCTACAAACGCAGTTGCATCCTACAAATTGTTTGGGTATTAGAGCTTTCGCAGATCTCCATGGCTGTTTAGATTTATTAGCTCATGCGGAGTCTTACATTGAACAACATTTTCCGTAAGACAAATCGAGATTTAAGTGACAATCGAACTAATTCAAAATATTTTTAGGGAGGTTGTTGAATGTGAAGAATTTTTGACTTTGACTCATCAACAGGTTTCAAAGTTAATATGCAGCGATAGATTAACTGTTCCCTCAGAAGAAAAAGTAAGAATTATCTATGTTTTATTTAATTTCAAAAGTGTTTTAGCAAAGTGGGCTACGAATAAATAAATAAAAATTTGAGTATATAGACTTTCACTTTCAATTTCATTAAAACTTTCAGGTATTTGAATGTGTAATAGCCTGGGTGCAACACGATTTGGAAAATCGCAGAAAACATTTAGCTTCGTTAATGGAACATGTTCGCCTTCCCCTACTTTCCCAAGATTATTTAGTACAAAGAGTTGAGGAGGAACCTTTATTGAAAGTAGATCTTCAATGTAAGGATTACCTCATTGAGGCTTTGAAGTATCATCTCTTGAAAGGTGATGGTAAAACAACGTTTAGGACTCCGAGGACGAAACCGAGACAACCTGTTGGGCTGCCTAAAGTTTTATTGGTATGTAAAATTTTGATACTTTTATCTTTATTATTGAAACATTATATTAATTTGATTGAAGTTCCTTTTCATAAGATAAGATTTTTAGAAGATAAAAAAAATTAATAAAATAAAAAAAAAACTTTATATATATATTTATATTTTTTTATGACTTTTCTTTATATAACAGGTTCATAATGTTTTAATGACTCCATTACAAAATTAAAACATGTTGAATTATTATATCAACTCTGGAAACATTATATTGATTTGATAGAAGTTTCTTTTTATAAGATGAGATTTTAAATGATAAAAAAGTCATGAAATGAAAAAGTTTTATTTAAAACATGTTGAATTATTGTATCAACTCTTACCTGATAATTATATAATTATTGCCTAATATTAACATTATAAGACTGGTCTATAGAGAGTGTATATAGTTGGCATCAAAAATGTTTGGGCGGTAATTTTGAAGGTAATCTTGGGGAAAAAGTTCCTATGAACATGGGTCGGTAGACGCTTCATTTTCAAGATGAATTTGGTCGAAATTTCGAAGAATTTTCAATTTTTGTATAATATCTCTCGGTTTTTGAGATAATTTGCGAAATTGAAAACGTAGGTATAACACGATTTGATGTTTTGAACCGATTCGAAAATCGGCAGGATGTTAGTTTTTTGGTTCCCTTTGTTCACCCTGAAACTTTTTCAGTGCGCCAATACATCTCATTTGAAATGATTTGGTTCTTTAGTTTTATTTGAAAATGTTGTCATGGTATGTCCCCTCGCCTCTTGGTATGTTCTTGCTTGATGCAGGTGTCTGAGAATCCTGCACACCCTTCATAGTAATGCCGATAGCTAGCTCTGGTCCTACAAATCCTTCAGAGGAGACTTTCCTTACTGATAGATCAGATTTATCGTTTCCTGCAATGCCTTTATAATCTGGCACTGTGCTCCTTACTACCAGTTTTCTGAGATATTGCAGACGTTCCCATATTAGTCTAGATCTGGTTTCTCTGTCGTTCAGAGACGCTGTCCTTGAGGTTGGTGATTCGCGTGTTCATGAGACCTCTCCCTATACACTCTTGGACGCAGATTTTTATGGCATACTTTTGATCTATTGTGGTACATATTGTCTATCCCCCTTTGCAAGGTATTTCCGCCGTAAATCATATTTCTTGGTTTTCCATGGCGCTTGGGATAATGACATCTGGTCATGGTGACTTGGATGGTGCAAATTGGTTTACAGTCTAAAGTAGTTGTGGTAGGGTTGCAGTCCTTTTGGGACAACTGGAGTCTTCTCTCGTTATTTCCTATTTTTTTTTGGTTAGGTGAGGAAAGAGTAGTTGTGTTCTCTTTTTCTGTTCTTTCTGAGTTTGAGAAGCGCGTTTGCATTAAATATTATAGTATCACAGTCATTTTCAGTGAATTCCCCATTTGGTTTTTGTAAGTTCCCTATGGGGGATTAATTGGACCCAGTGTGTTGAGGTAGCAATTACCCCTTGCCGAGTACACCAACATTTTGGTCAATTCGCAGAAGACCTAAAACAGAAAATATTCAGCCGAGAAATGGAGAAAATTCCAATGCTATAAGAGAATACCAATAGGAAGAACAATTTTCATTTAATGCATGAATAGGAAACATTGGCTATTTTTTTATTGGTCCCTTCTTTTACCACAAAGCCTGAATGGATCAAACTGTCCAGTTTTTTTACCAACAGTTTTCAGAAGGAATTTTACCAATTTTGCTTAAAATTGTACCGCTTCTATTAAGATATCGTCTATATGCACTATGAAGCTACAGCGCATTTTAGTGTTCTGTTTCAGAATATTTAAATCAACAATTTAATAATCGCTGTGCAGACACCATCGCATGATCTCTTAGATCCCAAACCTCAACAGACTGGACTTCTTTCTATAGGACCATCTTTACATTATGTTATCCAGTTTCTGAACGATCCAATTCCTTATTTTGTTTATGTAAATGTTAGTCCTCCTACCTTTATTGAACCTATAGTAGGTGGTTTATGATATCAATAATAATTACATTTCAATTTTGCATTGAATGTTGACTCATTTATGAGCTATACTAAATTTTATGCTGTCATACTTTATTGTTTAGTTTTCAATTGATTGGAACTTGTGTGAACGCTTATCTATCAATAATTTAATTAAACTCATATTACTAATCTTGCCATAATTATGTGTTGACTGAAGTTCATTCATTTATTTTTCTAAAATTACCACATAAAATCTTTAAAGTCAATTATGAATCACCCTGTTTCTTGGTTTCTTCTGAACATTATAGTAACTATCAAAACTGCAATGTTCAATATTATTTGATATTTCAACGAAGAAATAATGAATGTTTTCTTTAATTGAAAATCCTTCTATGGAAACTGAATCGATTATACTGTAGATGATTAACTGCTTTATGTATTGAGTGATATAGATCAAGGTATTGTTTTTTTGTTGCTATTGAAAAAAATATATATGATGTGCTCAGAATCAAGTGGAAAAATTGAATGAAAAAATTATCATTATTAAAAACAAACAGGTTGTTGGAGGTCAAGCACCTAAAGCAATCAGAAGCGTCGAATGTTTCGATTTCAAGGAAGAAAGATGGTATCAGGTAGCCGAAATGCCAACAAGGAGGTGCCGAGCTGGTTTAGCTGTTTTAAACGGAAAAGTATACGCAGTTGGAGGTTTCAATGGATCGCTCAGAGTTCGTACAGTAGATGTATACGATCCAGCTCTAGATCAATGGACCAGTTGCGCAAACATGGATGCCAGGCGATCGACTTTAGGTGTTGCAGTGCTAGGTGACCTGATTTATGCTGTGGGAGGTTTTGACGGATCTACCGGATTGAATACAGCGGAAGTTTTCGATACCAAAAAACAAACGTGGAAGATGATCGCGCCAATGTCTACTAGGAGAAGTAGCGTCGGCGTAGGAGTGCTCAATAATTTATTGTATGCGGTGAGTAGGATTTTTATTTTACTCTAAATTCGTTGCTCGGCTAGCTTGGTACGAGTGATGTCTTTTATGTTTTGCATGCTTGGTCATAGACGAGGACACCATTAATCAACTGTCAGTACTAAAAAAGAAGCTCTATGTATAATATAAATCCGAAATTTCAGTTCTATGCGAGATGTGTCTTAGCCACAACAAAATGTCAAAGTTGACAAGTTATTAGAGAAATGGAATTAAACCGTGAGCATTTTCGTACAATAATTATACAGAGTATTTAAAAAAGACACGGCAATATTTAAGGAGGTGATTGCTGAAGTCATTTCATGAAAAAAGTTCATAGTGACATAGCTCCGCAAATACTTGAGATATTGAGGTAAACTTTTGGGGGTGTCGAAAACTTTCAAAGACGCATAATTTCAAATACGAAACAATATTTTGCACTCCCCAGAGGCGCACGTACGGGTATCGGCATACGCATTGATCAATTGGCCTCTATTCGTATAAATAGTCGATCAAAACATATTCGAATATGCCTCCTTCGGTGTTGCCAAATACTTCTTCAGAAATTCGGCGAGGAGGGGTGAAACGCGTTACGAATCGCAATTATTAAGTAAAATTCCTTAAAACACAGTACTTGTTTTTAATGGGGAACCATTATTAGTTCGCGCTATGAAATATGATATTGTGAGATAGTTTTGAAACCGGGTTTGCGTCAGCGTTCATTTCAAGAGAAGTGGAATCCTCTAGTGTCGTGCTTCCCTAGGTTTTAGTACGTGTCATTTCGATTGAAGTTAACTCCAGGACTTTCCTACACATTTTTCGATGTTTTATAAAATAAATAAATTTAATTCACTTCTGAAATAATATTTATTGAGCGAAAAACTGGAAAACCTTCTCCAAAATTGGAAATGTTCTTCTTAGGAGGTTTGAGTTTAAAGTCTATCCACAATTTTTGAGCATTGAGTTAATTTTTTTCTTCAATTCCATGCTTATGATAGTGTTTCATCTCTACGTAAATCTGAATAACTCTGTGGTTTCAGAAGTTTCAATGCTATACTGATTTTGATTTCGTATATTTCAATCATGAACAATCTGCATTTCAACAACTTTGGGATCACCGAGAAGTATGCAAAAATTGGTTCATGCTGTTAATTGCATACAGTTTATAATTAATTTAGCAACTCGCGCAAATAAAATCTCTTATTTAGCAGGTGAGATCTTTCTCAAATAAGTGATATGTTTTCGATGGTCCAAAAATTATTATTCTTGTCGGAATAATACTTCATGAATCATGGAAAACAACCAAGAAATTGAAAACGAACTTAAAACTCCAAGAATATATTTGGAATAGGCTCTATTCATGATTTCGGAATATTATACGCCCCTTTCCAAAATCGAAAAGTAAAATGAGATAAGTTTCTCATGCCTACCTCTAAAGTCCTTTCGGAAAATAAAAAAAAGGATTCCTCGAAATCTGGATATCTGAAAAAATGTCCAGTAAAACATTTGATTCGCATCATTATGAAATAATAGAATGTGATGAACTTTTTTAAGGTGAAAAATTTGAGAAAAATGAAAGTACGAAAAAGTTTTCTTTGGAATACGTCCTCTGCCAAAGTTACCCCTCATGCCTAAGTAGCCCTAATTTAGGGAACTGAAAGAAAACTTCGTGATTCTCTAATTGACCCGTTTTTCTTAGAGATTCAAGCTGTTCAAAAAAAGTTCAGAAAAGATTTCTTGAAATAATTTTGCAACTGTTTATAATTCATGCTGCTTTTTTGAGTGATACTCGTCACAACACAAAGGCGACTATTGTGAAGATACGCGAAGTTCTTAGAATATCATTTCCATATAGCTATTTATTCTTAATGAGAATTCACATGAACTTTTCATGAATGCATGAAAATATTACAATATCAGTGGCAATCTTTAAGTTATGTGAAGAAAACACATTCTCATTTCCAACAACATTCTTACCGAAAGAAAAACCATGAAAGTAAACGAATTTTGATAGAGCCATGAAGAATTTCTAAAGAGCTTTGTAATGTGGTATAACAAGTAAGGGGTTCAGTGGTTCCTTTCTCACGCAGAGAGATAGTTAAAGACATTATTGGTAAAAACTACGCTAACAAATATAAGCCCCATTCGTATAAGACTCCATAAACAACAATTGCATAGACCTCCTAGAAAAGGAGATCAAAATCTATTTTTATTGTGCTTAATCTGTAACTGTCAGTTTTGATTTTGAATTCAGTATTGTGTCGGGTAAAAAATATGAATTAATCTGTTTCTTCCTTGAATACTCTCATCTTCAGATCACTAGAATATAAAATGCGTGTAAATATTCTACCTTCGCATGGCAAAAATATATCCAGATGAAGAAGTCTGAAATATAGTCGAAAAACTTAGGTTGATCAAAATATTTTCCGTTCGATTTCATTCCGTAGAACTGAGAGGGTAGAATTGAAAAATAAAAGTATTCAATGAAAAATTTCGTTCGAAAATCAATTAGGTTCATTCTTTTTAATGTTCATTGATTACCTCTTAATTCGGAACCAAGTATAAAGTGTACAAAGTGCTCATTCATCGAAAATGAAATCAATATCTTGAATTCTACGTCTAATATTTTTGTCCTTGGTTTTCGTATTATGGGATATTAAGTTTCTCGATGCAGGGGGAAAGAGGTAACTGTAGACTAAATGTTTTTGCTGGTCACTAGAGGAAATGGATTCCATAGAGAGAAAATTAATTTTTCATGATACAAAAACCGTTGCCCAAACCATTGACGAGCACCCTTAGACCAACAGATCGTGGACTGTCAAGATATTTCGTAATACTTTGTCGTAATAGCGGAAACTTATTAGACGATTTCGTATCGGAGAACAGAAAAACTTGTTTAACAGTTTTTAAGTCCCGGGAGGATACCCCATTCTAGAAAATTGGGGACGCATCAAAGCTACTGCAGTCAGAAGTCTAAATAATGGATTGAATCCAAAAAAAATTTATCTATTTCCTATATGGACATTCTGCTTTCTTTAGTCGGTTATTATTCACATTTAAGAATGTTCAAGGAAAATACAATTTCGTAAACATTCAGATATTTCAAAATTTTCTGCATGTATTACTTCTCTCAAGATGAAACTAGTTTTTTGCAGGTTCTTCTGCTGTCAATGAATAAACTATACGGAAAACGAACCGTCATTTATCTAGGTACCCATAAAGACAAGCAGTTGAAAATTAACTGTTCAAAAATCGGGTTCAGTCGAATAATTTTCATCATCAAAATGATTTCTGTTAAGTTATTGATTGAAAAAGATTTTAACATCTTATTAAATTCCGTAGGTCTCACCAGAAGGAAAAAATTTATGAACCTGTTACCTCATAGCAAAATCTTTCTTAAGAAGTTCTCCAAAACTCGTAGGGACAGGACAAATAGTTTGTAAAATATCAATCCTTTAAATCACACTGAAATTTGAATAACCTAACGTTATTCAAGGAGTTCAATTTTTGAAAATACTGCAAAGTGTCCTGAATTTTTCGTAGTTCATGTTGAAACTTTTCATTCGGTAACCAAGCAGGAATAATATTATCTAATTTTCTTAATTTGATTTGAAAAGCTAAATAAGTTCCGCGCTCATCATACCGAGAAAAACACTAGGAGTTATTCTCTAGTTTTTTTGATGAAGAAATACCATACGTATACAGTCACAGTCCTGTGCGATTGTTCAAAAAATCTTAAAACATTTTCAATTTTTTCATAAACGATAGAATGTGAATGTGTTATGAATGCCACATTTTACTAAAAATTAATACAAAGAAATTAAAATATATAAATAGAATTTCAAATAGATCCCCATTTCGAGCTTTGAAGGTTTCACAACAAGAAAAATTTTTGCAATTTCAATTTATTTAATCGCCCCATAGACAAACGTTATTCTCTAGATAATTTCAAAAGACACAATTCTCCATTCATAAGTTTTCCTTGACAACAACCTAACAGAATTATTGCAAATCGATAATGATAACAGACTATAAAAATATGAGTCAATACTTTCTTATACAATTTGACA
Organism: Cryptolaemus montrouzieri; assembly: GCA_013387265.2. NCBI lineage: Eukaryota > Metazoa > Arthropoda > Insecta > Coleoptera > Coccinellidae > Cryptolaemus > Cryptolaemus montrouzieri. The sequence goes on from JABFTP020000062.1 coordinate 60,350,699, forward strand.
CTAACTATACCCACTAGCCTTTAAACCGTGTTGCCAAATTTCCGAGGCGAAAAAGTTTAAAACGGGTTTGGAGGCCAATAGGACGATATTCATATTTTGCTGTATATGCGTATATGTCGGTGGCGCCCGCATCAAAATTTGAATCTGAACACCATAGTATATCTGAAAATGTGTGGCGTACCAATATGCCTCCGAGCTAAAACTTGGATATGAGACCCTAGCATTGTATTGAACTCGACCGTGATGATATACATGGAGATACCATTTGGCCTCCAGATTTTCGCATTCGCCTCCGATTTTTGAAGCGAGTTAGTTAATAATGTTATGCAAATCGGAGGTGTATATATATATATATATATATATATATATATATATATATATATATATATATATATATAATATATATATATATATATATATATATATATATATATATATCAATATATCATTATCTTTGTCTTGAATATATTCAAGAAATTTTGAATATTGAAATAATCGTCAGAGGTATATGGTTCTAAGTTGTTGAAATAATCCTTCGCTTCTATCTAAACGTTCTGTGGTATGTGTGTTATTAAATATTGGTTAGCTCCTTCCACTGTTGCATTCTTATCATCTGGAAGACATTATCATTTATCGCACATGTTGCAACATACTAGCCACAAATGAAATAAACTGGCAAACTAGTACTCTATGCCATTATTATAATTATGTTGTTTCCTGTTACATGAATAATTATTGTAGATATATAATCTTTGTCTGGGAGGTACTTCCTAAACACTTGCTCGCATTGCTGTTTATATCTACTTAGTAGATAGATAGATATCATAATTTCAATGAAATGAAACTAAAGTATTTAGATTTTCACTATATTAACAAAACTATGACCGGTTTCACCACACTGTGGCCTCATCAGATAGATACAAACTAATGAACAGAGTTATTCCTTATATATTAGTCTTATTTCCTACTTAATATTACAATAGGTACAAGAGGTATGTTGGAAAACACATCGGAGTTGCTTACTTTATGAATTGAAAAGATTGAGTAAAGGAAAAGGATTTAGATCTAATTGACTATTGAGTAACCTACCTGATTTCTTTTCTTTGATGATCTCTAAAATTTCCAATAGATTGAGTTTTTGTCTGTTATTTTCATTGTGTAAAATTTTGAAATTATCATTAAAGTTATGGTTTTCTTCGAGTAAGCGATTAGAATGATGGGAATCTGATTTATGATAATTAAAACTACGTACTAGGATTACCAATATAAGTTAAGCTGTTGTATTTTGTGTTAGAACTTTTTATATTTGTAAATACTTCCTGGATTGCTTTTTGAAATTTTTGCGTGAAATCATATTCTCAATCATAGTTGGACTGTAACCGTTATTGACTGCTATTTGTTTAATTATATTTTGATCTTTTATAAAATTATTTTGTGACATTGGGATATTGATGAGTCTATGTACCATATTATTGTTTGCTGCGAGAATTTAGGTTCAAAATTAGCATACTGTTGAATGATGTCTATGAGAAAGCGTGAAAGTTTTGCAGCTGGAGCTTGAAAATATGAAACTACTGATCTAATGGGATACCCATTAATACCCCAATGTCACAAAAAAATAATTTCATAAAAGGGCTAAATATAATTGAACAAATAGCAGTCAATAACGGTTACAGTCCAACTATGGTTGAGAACATGATTTCACGCAAAAAATTTCAAAAAGCAATCCAGGAAGTATTTACAAGTATAAAAAGTTTTAACACAAAATACAACAGCTTAACTTATATTGGTAATCCTAGTCTAAAATTAAAATCATTCCTCTCGCATTATAATTTCAATATAGCATTCCGAACTGATAATTCTTCAGGCTGACATATCAAAAACTGCAAATCTAAAATTGATAAAAGTAATAAATCCGGTGTTTATAAACTGTCTTGCGAGGATTGTAATAAAATTTATATTGGTAGAACTTTCAGAAATTTCAAAGTTAGATTATCCGAGAACAAACGTAGTTTTAATTATCATAAATCAGATTTCCATCATTCTAATCACTTACTCGAAGAAAATCATAACTTTAATGATAATTTCAAAATTTTACACAATGAAAATAATAGACAAAAACTCAATCTATTGGAAATTTTAGAGATCAACAAAGAAAGTCAATTAGATCTAAATCCTTCTCCTTTACTCAATCTTCTCAATTCATAAAGTAAGCAACTCCGATGGGTTTTCCTACATACCTCTTGTACCTATTGTAATATTAAGTAAGAAATAAGACTAATATATAAGGAATAACTCTGTTCATTAGTTTGTATCTATCTGATGAAGCCACAGTGTGGTGAAACCGGTCATAGTTTTGTTAATATAGTGAAAATCTAAATACTTTAGTTTTATTTCATTGAAAATATATATATCGATTTTCATCAAGTAACGACCTCCTCAATCAAAATAAGATAGATATCATATGAGTGAGGGCTGCCTAGCAGCCATCTACTTATAAGCTATTGTGAAGTCGATCATCAGAATATCAATCTCATTGAAAATCCTGGATGTTCTTGTAAAATAAAACTAAAGTGTTCAAGTTAATTTTCGTTTCAATATAGATATGGAAAATATTTGTATTCGCTGATACTATGAAGCTACAAAGTTGGATTAAATAATATAAATAAAATGAAACACTTCAGTTTGATTTCCACAATGTTTATTTTTAATACACACGAGCGGTTTCGACAGTTACGTCATTTTCAAGCTTATAGAGCTAACAATTATGAGAAAGAATGTGCTAACTATACCTATTTTGAATGTTGAGTAATTTAATTATAGTTGACAATTCAGAATGGGGAATTTTGGGTTTTTTACAAGGTTTGTTAGTTTCCAAATTTTCCAACAGACTCATTGTCATCCCTTCAATGCATTTGTAGAGAAATTTTAAAATATCTAATATAATTATGTGATTTGTATATTCAATATGTTCAAAAACTGCTGATTTGTTATCTGATGAAAGATGTTCTTTGAATCTAGATTCAAAATGTCAACCTGTTTGTCCTTAAGCTGTTGGACATTCTTTGCATTCTGTTCTATATATTCCAGACTATTTGAATTTATTAGTTTTTTGTTTGGAATTGAATAGTAACGTGCTTATGTTAGGGCCACTGAAAAAGGAGGTTATTAAATTAAATGAGGAAGTATAGTTGCTGATGTTCTTAGAGAGGGGGCAATGTAAGTTAGACATGCGTATTTATTTTCTCGTTTTTCTGTACTGGAATATATTAATTCTGAAATTTATTTATGTTTTTGGCGTTTAATAATACTGTTTATCCATCAACAATATTATTAGTTAGGTTAGGTTTGATTTTTGAGACACTGAACAAATAATAGTAGGTTAATCATGTAGATTTGATATGTATTTTTCTGATAAGCCTTTATTCGTGATATTCATTGGCATTTTTAAATAATACATACGATTTTCTCATACATTCAGGTTGGTGGTTACGATGGCGCCTCTCGACAATGCCTAAGTTCTGTAGAATGTTATAATCCAGAAACTGATACTTGGCTATGTGTACCAGATATGCTTTTCAGAAGAAGTGGCGCAGGTAAGCAAGCTTTAGGTGATTTCGATTAGGAGTAATAATCTTCTAGAGTTGTATGAATTCGAATATGATGTTGCGCATCATTTCGACATTTAATTTTTTTGTCAGGAACTATAAGAATTGTACTTTTGATATGTTGACTGAAAACTTTTCTCATGAAACGTTAAAAAATTCTGAATCTGTAGAAAGTAACAATCGTATTAATTTTAATAATTACCTTATCTTTTTAGGGGTAGGAGTGTTGGATGGAATATTATATGCAGTAGGAGGTCATGATGGCCCCCTCGTCAGAAAATCAGTGGAAGCTTACGATCCTGACAAAGAAACATGGACTTCAGTGTCAGATATGGCACTTTGTAGAAGAAACGCAGGGGTAGTCGCAATGAATGGGCTTCTTTATGTTGTTGGAGGAGATGATGGATGTTGTAATTTGGCTTCTGTTGAAGTTTTCAACCCCGAGAAAGGAACTTGGGCTATGTTGCCTAGCTGTATGGGTATTGGACGAAGCTATGCTGGCGTTGCTATTATAGATAAGTCCATATGAAGGTCACTTGTTGCTGATGACAGGAGCGTTAGTGCATGTTCTAGTTCGGCAAGGTAAATTGAATGCGTTTTGGTTTTTTTAGAGATGGATGGGACGGTCATTTAGAATCGACTAATCAGCGTCATCCCTAAATGAGTAAATTATATTTTTATAATAAAATCATTCAAATCAGTTATAGTTTTATAATCGAAAGTACAAGAGAAATGCGTATTTTCAAAGAATAATTTCTTTGCATTTTAATGAATGAAACTCAAACTATTTCAATTTAAACAATGAATAAATAAAGCAAACATGCGAAATGCAGCAAATTCAATCATTAATCATTTATTACAGTTCGAAAAGTTTTACTGGAACGATTATTTTCAGATATGCAAACTACGATGAGAACAGCAACGCTGAAGGTGCTGTGGGATACGATAATCCCCAAATGGCTTCGGAGAACGCCTACGCACCTTTGCCTAACGATCTCGACATCAGCAACTCGGAAAATATTTATGAAACGATCGAAGATGTTCGTCAACAAATGCCTCAAGTTGCCGAACAACCAATTTACAATCCCTTGTCAGAAGTCGCCAGCTGTAGTACTTATGGGCGGATTGGAAATGCCTATGGCCGTATAGACATTCTAGGTGCATACATTTCATAATTAATAAATAACATGATATTTAATCCTTTTTTCATAGTATTCTTGTATGTTCCTAAGTTAAATTGAATGTAACAGGAATTTCAATACTTCATTAATGTTGGATATTGCCTTGAAAAAATCAATGAATGTTATCTGTCTTGAGACTGATTGTTACTCTTTCATGTTTCCATAGGACATGGTATAGGAAGAATAGAGCGTCATCTATCCTCTTCTTGTGGAAGCATCGATAGTAACCATTACTATGCCTTGGAAGGTTTGCAACCATCGCGAGATGCTACTGGCAGGATCAGTAAAGTGTCAATTCAATGGCTGTTAGCAAACAAATGGTTGCCGCTGTGGGTTGCCAATACAGATACCGGTAGAGATTATCGTATCATAGATTTTTTACTGGCTCAACGTGAAAACGAAGAAATTTATGAAGAGGATGGTACGCATAATGATGTTGGTGATCCTGCTCCACTTGCAGGCGGGAATGGGAATGGACGTCCCCCATCTCCACAGAATGGCAGTAATATGCAGAACCCTCCACAGCAGCAGTAAGAATTGATTGTAAGTAGTTTTGTTTGTTATTTTGTTTTTGTTGAAATGTTATCATTGTATCCCATGTTAGGGAGTGCAAATTGAAAGAAAAATTAATGCAAAAACCGAAATACTTCAAGGAAAATCAAACGGTTATTTGAGATTCAAATGAAGAAGCAACATGCGACTGGATTTATTGCGGCTGTTTAACACGCGACAAAATTGTCATTTTCTTGTATATATGAATTTTCGTTCGCCAAATCGGTTTCATTCCCCTTCGTCGTTGTTATTCACGATTGAAATGCTCACGGAAGAAGTTTTAATGACAGTGGGGGACAGAGTTTAAGAAGGACTGAATGGGTGATGTCGTTTGTCTTGGGATTTCCCCAAGCCAAACAAATCAGGAGATATTTTCCAAAGCTAGGCAATTGAAAAAGAGAAGGGTATTCATTTGTATGGATCAAAAACGGAATGATTACTTTAAAAAATCTGAACTTAGTAAAATAGAAATAGTAAACACTGTTGAGGATGTGGAAGCTCTTAATAAAAAAACTAAAAAGAGCCCAATTAGAGTAATGTATCTGAATATACGTAGTATTAGAAATAAGGTAGATGAAGTTGAAATTCTGCTACAAAATAGAAGACCTAATATTTTGGTCCTGACAGAAACCTGGTTATATTCCAACGAAACCTCAAATATAAACTTTAGAAACTATGTTGCTGTACATTCTTGTCGTGAAACCCGTGGAGGAGGTGTGGCTATATATTTACAGAAGGAAATAGACAATCATACAATTTTGCATGAAGATGGCGAAAATGATAATAATATACTCATACTGCATTTATGGGACCTGAACCTGAAACTTGGGGTAGTATACAAGCAACCTGAATCAGGTATCCAGCCCTTTCTTGATAAACTAGATAATTTACTCTCTGTTCACAGCACCATGATACTTATAGGCGACATGAATATAAACCTCCTTGCCAGTAATAATACAAAAAAGAATATATGCAGGTCATTAAGTCCAATGGCTATAAAATACATAATAGTATACATGAAGACGCAGCAACACGAGTTGATACTAACAATAATACAAAAACTATAATTGATCATATAATTTCAGACATTAATCTACCAAAAGAGATCCAACTAGAAGACCATCACATCACTGATCATAAAGTGCTGTCTATGATCATACCGGCTCCCTTACAGAAAAGGAAAAGCAAAAATATAAAACAACCATAATTAACTTCAGAGCTCTAAAGGAAAATTTGAAAATGAAATTGAGACTACAAGCATAGAATCTTTTGAGGACCTTATCAATACTATGAAAAGACAATTGAAAAGCGCTACTACAACTACAGAAAAAACTTACACTACCAATATAAATGAAGGATGGTATACAAAGGAGCTTGATACTTTGATTAAAAGGAGAGACAAGGCTTATACACTCTATAAGAAAAACCCTTGTCTCACTGTCTGGAATCAACATTCAAGGATCTTCAGAGGCAAGTCAACAACATGAAAAGTCATAATAAGAAAATTCACAATCAAAGGTTATTCGAGAAAGCCGATGGTTCAATCAAAAACAATTTGATATTATAAGCAAAACGCTCAATCCAAATGATGCAAATAAAAATTCAATTAGGTCAATGAAGGATGAAAATGGAATTGTACACCATGATGCAAGCACTATAGCTAATGTACTTGCGGATTACTTTGTAAAGATTGTTGAAAAAGTAAAAATTAATCCAAATCATGCCAATTATCAACAGAAAGTAACAAATAAAATTGCATCTATGTATCTTAGACGAACATCTCCTAAAGAAATCGAAAATATTATTTCTACTTTAAAGTCAGATGCCTCGCAAGGACACGACAATATAAAACCTAAAATTATTAAGGAAGTGAAATCTCTGGTTGCTCCTATAATATCCAAATTGATAAACAAGCATTTGTCGGAAGGAACCTTTCCCAATGTTCTAAAGATAGCAAAAATTGTTCCGATTCATAAGGATGGTCCGAAAACGAGCCATAGACTTATAGACCCATCTCTGTGCTAACTGCATGTTCGAAGATCTTTGAAATTGTGATGAAAACAGACTGCTAGAACACCTAAGTAATGTAAATTTTCTGAACACTCATCAAAATGGATTCTTGAGTAAGCGCAGTACACAGACTGCCATAGCCACTATAACAGAATATATATGTGCAGAAATAGACAAGGAAAAGATGTGATGGCTGTATTTTTGGATTTGTGTAAGGCGTTCGATGTTGTGTGTCACGGTATTTTGTTACAGAAGTTCGATAGCATAGGTATCAACAACGCCGCGTATAAGCTTTTCAAATCGTATCTACAGGAACGAGAGCAGTACACTGTAGTGAACGGATGTGAGGGGAGAGAGTGAGAGTGACAAGTGGTGTGCCTCAGGGCTCAGTACTCGGCCCGATATTGTTTCTAATATACATTAATGATATATGTGATATAGGACTCAATGGTAAAATAATACTCTATGCCGACGACACGGACTTTTCTACTCGGCTCTATACAGGATGTATTTGAGAGGGCACAGGATGACTTGGAAAAAATCTCAAAGTGGACTGATAATAATAGAATAAAACTTAATGAAAAAAATGTACATATACTGTCTTTGAGTCTATTAAACCAGATAATTTCGAACTTTTCATCAACAGTGTCAAGATAACCGAGAGTACAAAAACTAAGTATTTAGGATTAATGTTAGATAAAAATTTAAATTTTAGTGATCATATAGAACATTTAATAGCAAAACTTCATACTTTTTCATACATTCTTAGAAGAAATGCCTTTCTGTTCAACAAGAAAACTAAATACCTGATATACCATGCACATGTTGGATCAATCCTAAATTATCTCGCTGCATTCTGGGGACAGGCAAGAAAGAGGGATGTCTATAATCTGCAGGTGGCACAAAACAAGTTGCTAAAAATATTGTTCCACAAATCACCGACAACACATACTGAAGAACTCTACCAAGAGCTTAATCTACTGAACATTGACAAAATAATAAAACTAGACAGTGTTAAGCTTATATATAAAATAAAAATAATACAGTAAATACAGACATAGACATTTTGTTGAATAGTGACATACATACATACAACACAAGAACAAAACAACACATACATATATTACCTGCAGCGACAAATACAGGACAGAAGAAACTAACATATCAGGCCGCTTTATGGTACAACAAACTTCCACTTTATATCAGAAGTGCTACTTCAAATGAAAAATTTTCAGCTATGGCGAAAGAATTTATTTTGAAAAATGGGCTGTAATTTATCAAGAGTGGTTTATTTTTTTTTCTTTTTCTTCTGTGTGATTTATCTGTGATTTAGAATTAAGGATTTGCTTTTCACTGAAACTTACTTACCTGTTGTAGATTTTATAATCTTTTGGGTTAAATAAATAAATAAAAAAAAAAAAAAGCCCTTGGCTCGTAGTCTCACGTGTAGGTTCAAATGAAGATTTTGCGTCTTGGAATGTTTGTGGGAGCCGAAAAGTTGGGTAATACATTGGATCTAAGTTAAAGGAGCTCTTATTGAGTTTGTATGATGCTTCACATTATCTTGAGTAAGAACATTCCGCGAGTTATTCGATGGTTAACGAAGCTTTGTAATCCCTATTGCCTTTGACGTTTTGTCTATACATCTGAATTTTTAATTTTCTTCAACATTTTGATATTTCGATAATATGAAATTGAAATATCTGAAAATGTTGCTTTTCTCCTCTTTTCTGTAGGGTACCAAACGAAAACTATTGTATATAATGAAAAAATGGTTTTATAATCAAACATTACTATATCTACTTTCAAAGTATCTAAAGATAATGCCAATTAAGTTGAAAGAAATATAATACAATTTTCCGTAAAAAAATTATTCATTATTTTTAAAACATCCCTTCGTTTATTTTAACTTTCCGCAAGGTAAAATGAATAACTGATCTCTTTCATCACTTCAATTAGAAACTATCAGTAACATAATTTTTCTTCATATTGAATATTTGGATAAAGTTACTGCAAAAGAACCATATCGAATTTTAGTTTAAGTTATATATATTTTAGGATTAAAGGTTGACCTATTTAAAGGCGCGCCCCTCAAAAATATTCTTTATAGTTACATTTTTATAGTTAATTATCCCATTATTATTATTGCAGGAAGTAAATAATTTTTTTTCAACTAAATAAAACAATTATGTTCAAATTTTCACTACACAGTATGTCTCAAAGTAAACAGGACTTTCCCAATAAGGATGCTTTTGGTTGCGCCACCTGTATGTGACTAGTGGCGTTTGAAAGGTACATATTTTCCAAACTTCCAGTTAAAATTTCATGACATTTGGTTCACTGGAAGTAGAATTCTTGCGCTTAAAGTGAGAGTATGTTTTGGTAGTCGATACAAAATGAGCCAATATTAAGTTTTGTTCAAATCTCGGTAAAACCTTTTAATTGATACAGAAAGTTTATGGTGACGATAATCCATCCCGTGGCAGAGTTCATGAGTGGTATACGCGTTTTGAAAATGGTCAGGAAGATATTAATAACGACCGTCACATTGGCCAGACGAAATTCGCTATTACTCCAAAGAGCATCAAAAAAGTGCACGAATTTCTCAAAATTCAACCAAATTCATCGATTATCGCATTTTGACTGAGCATTTGGACTATCGGAAGATTTGTGCTCACTTTGAGCCACACAAATTGACTGATGATCAAAAATTGCTCTGAATCCAACACTGTAAGGACGTCTTTAAAAAAACAGAAAAAGACGAAAACTTTGTTTTGAACATTGTGACTGGTGACGAAACGTGGTGTTCCAAATACGACACGGAAACAAAACGACAAAGTGCCGAATGGAGGCCAGAAAACGAACCAGCAAATAAGAAATCTCGATTTGAGAAGTCAAAAGTGAAGGCAATGCTCATTTGTTTTTACGATCCGAAGGATATTGTTCATTATGAGTTCGTTCCACCGGGCCAAATGGTTACTGCGGTATATCATCTTGGTGTTTTGAGCCGTTTGTCGCATTCGGCCGGAATATCGTGAGGAATAGAGCTGACATTTGTTGCACGATAATTCGTCATCTCACCGATCGACGCTGATTACTGATTTTTTTACTAAAAATCAAATTTTATCGGTCAACAATTCCCCATATTCGCCGGACCAAGCTCCGTGCAACTTTTATTTGTTCGGGAAACTTCATTTACCAATGAAAGGAATGCGTTTTGCTGATATTCGGCCATCCAGAAGGACGTATACCAACATTCTCCGGGCTAAGTCGGCCAAGGACACCAAACACTCATTTGAAATGTTACTTAACCGTGCAAAACAGTGTATCGAAGCGAAAGGAGACTATTTTGAATAAGGTAAAAGAATTGGTATTAAAACACGTACTTAACTAAATAAGAAGAAAATCCAAACGGGATTGCCCCTTTAAGCATTTGAAAAGATTAAGTAATGGTGACGAATTTGGACCTCACTGACTATTGAGTAAATTTCCGGAATTTTTCTGTCAATTGATTTCCAATGCTTCACACGTTGAGGTTTAATCTGTTATTGGCATTATGTGAAATATCAAAGTTACTATTGAAAGTGTGGTTTTCTTCTAGAAGATGATTGGCATAGTGAGAATCTTATAAATGTTTATGCTCCGATGTACTAATATTCAAATTTCTAAAAGTTCTATCGATATAAATTTAATTACAACTTCCACAAGAGTGCTTATTTACACCTGATTTGTTCACTGTATGTATTTTAGGTTTGAAGTTTTTAATATATCTGGATAGAGAGTTATCCGTTCTGAAAGCTATATTAATATTATGAGCTGAGAAAATGACTTTCAATTCAGAGTGGGTTTACCAATATAGGATAATATATAATATTTTGATTAGTTTTTCAAAAATCGGAAAAACCTCATTGATTGCATGTTGAAATTGTTTACGAGGAAGTATACTGCCAATCATACTAGATTTATAACTAATATTGACCGCTATTTGTCCTATTATATTGAGCAGAATGAAAACGAATAAACAGAAAAATTCTGGAAATTTACTTAATAGTCAATTAGATCTAAATTCGCCACCATTACTTAATCTTTTCAGTTCTTAAAAGATGCAACCCCGTGTGGATTTTCCTCCTGTTTAGTTAAGTATCTGCTTTAATACCAATGTAATATATAAGGTGAATGATGTGCCTTTTTGAATTTACTACTTATCTGAAGAACCCACATTATAATGAAACGCGTCATAAGTTTGTCAATATAGTGAAAATTTGAACATCATTGTTTTATTTAATTAACAGTCTCCTCAATTAAATTGATGAATAAAATTATTGAAAACAAACAAATTGTTGGAAATTTGAGGACGACAAAGAGAAATTTGTCAGATCACTGTTTTCTCTAGAAATAAACTCGAATATGAAATTGTTGCTCTGATTTTAGCTTGACTATTTTTTTCAGGTTTATTTGCACACCACCAAACCTCAAATTAGACTACAACTACCTGATTTTAGAATCTAAAAATTAAGTGAAGTTATTGAAATGCCAAACTCAATAAAATGGTTTTATATGTAGAATTAGTCACTTGCTATATAATATCTTGTAGTAAGACACTGTCACGGCATCATAGAAGAAGGAAGTTGAATCTATTTTCTCGAAATGAAGGTTATAGGAAGAACTGTCAGTAGTTAAATCATGTCACCATAGATTATAGTGTCTAACAATAAGGAAGCCTCATTCTCATTATTGTTCTTTACTTATATTTGTCAATATGTGTGCATATATTTATTTGACAAATCACGGAAAATTTAACCACCCTATTTTATATGGTCAAAGTTTGAAGAGATATTAGTGCTCATAAAAAAACTTGTGGATACAGTAGTTGATTTGAATACTGCAACCATGAGCAAAATGAAATTAAGGTTTCCTATAGGTGGAAATCATCAATGATTAGTTAATTATTGACTGGAAAATTCTTCCTGGAGAAGTTGCTTTGTCTCTGAAATACTTTCTTTATCTCAAGGGAATGTTCAATATTTGTATCAGCTTCAAGATTTATTGACCTTAAGACCTAAAGGTATTAAAAATCTTATATAGAACCTTCAATGTAAAAACAATAACTCTACCATTTAATCATCTTTTATTATATTTCATAAAGCTTTCCACATAATTTCTTTTTAGGATATTGTGATATTTTTATATTAAAGACAGACAGAATGTGACTTATTTTGAATGCTATTTTTGTGACTGAATGTAGGAAAATGTTAATTCAATAAGAATAAAACTTTTTTAGTATGATGAAGATCTCAGCTTGGTATCTTTTGAACTAATATCAAATTAATTTTTTCAATTAAGATAAGTAAACCCCATGTCAAATTAAGTTTTGAATTTTCTATGAAAATTCTTTGTATATATTATTTTCTCGAAATTCTTTATTTTTCTAAGGAAAGAATTTTTATGGAGCGATTGGGCAACTCACAACTAACATTGGAATGATCACATAGAGTTATGTATGTAGAGTTTTTCCTTCATAGTTATAAATTTGGTAATGCTTCAAAAAATGTGATGAAGTAGTTATAAGAACTGAAAACGATATGCATATTATATGTATTAATGTACATTCAATGACAAATAAAATTTTATGTATGTTAAATGTTATTTCAATTTCATCAATTATTTCACGATCTATAAGTATTCAAGTGTATTCTTCTAAAAGTACATACTATAGTAGTGTTCTAAATCATCTTTGGTATCTCGTACTAGACCCATCAAAAGCATAAGATGTTCATTAAGTTCTTTATTTACACACAAAAGAGAATTAATAGGGCCATTTACACAAAAATAAAAAAATAATCAAATAATACGAGAATTAAAAGAAAGTTACCAACATATCACAACACCTTTGACCAATAGAGCTTCTGTAGATGAAATGTTAATTGACAGCCACTCAATTATATTCTGAACACATTTTGTATATTGGCGGCTAAAACATGACATTGATCTTGAGGTCTACAAATAAAAGAAAGAGTGAACTCTATAGGAAAGACGGAGCACGGTAAATCTTAACTGTCTCAACAAAAACGCAACACCTTCATAGATAAGCCGCTACAAAGAAGTACACGAACTCAAGTGCCGTCGCTTCTTTAAAGAAGCTATATTAAACCTTTTCAATATGATGGAATGCATATGCTCCTCTGAGGATACACCCCATCCTCATCCTCAAAGCCAGATATTTCAGAAACTTTCTTTGGATTTGTTCTAAGCTCACCAAATAATTTTCATAAATCGGCGAGCAACGTCAAAAGATAATTTGCAGTCAAATAATATCTCCAAGTCGCAAACATATTCAACCCTATTCTAAACCGTATTATTAACACAGTAGTCATATTTTATGGGATAATTTTTTAGTGTAAGTTATTACACAGCATTTATTAATATTAAGCTTCAATCTATTGCGATTACCACTACTTATACACAGAATCAACTGATTCTTGTAACTTCATACAGTCCTTTGGTCTTTCTATTGCAGTATACAATTCAGTTCGTCGGCGGAAATCTGATACTCCACATCTATTGCTTGAGAAATGTCTTTGATAAAGATGAAGAAAACAAGTGGACCAAGATTTGAACCTTGTGGCACACGAGATGATGCCACAAAGGGTACTGACCTGAAATCATTATAGTGGATATACTGAGTATCCTCAGTAAAGTAAGATCTAAAGAAAGCAGTAAAACCAATATTATGTCATGGATAATGCTGTCAAAAGCTCTGGTGGAATCAGTGTACACCATCTCAAAAGGCGTAGAAAATCCACAAATCAAAGAAATGAACGGTTGTCCGCAATCTCAGCCCTATTATCTGACTCAAATATGGGACAAATTTTAGATATTTTCCAATATTCTGGATGAATTAGAAGAGTCAGGGAGAGACTGAAAATCTTAGTAAACTGGTCAAGACTCCTGCATCTTTTACTATAAAAAGGGGGATACCATCTGGACCCAATGATAATTTATGCTAGTCTCCTCGCAGTCCCAATCTCATACTCCTCACTGAAATTTGGAACTCCTATGGAGTTGAAGTTCAGTGTCGAGCGATTCATATTATCATTCTCAATAATGTTTAATAATATACTTGCTTTCAAAGAAAGTTGCTGCCAACAATGTTCAAAGGATCATCCATAGTTTGATCCTGGAAGGACATTGATGTGGGAATGGAGCAAGTAATTTTCTTTTTATTTAAAAAGTGCCGAAATGACTAAGGGTCTTTTTTATATGTTCTTCTATTTTAGTGACGTATTGAGAATAAGCCGTTTCAATCATCCGACTAGACTGACTTAGCAAAACTGTAAACTTCCCACATTAAACTGTGTTATCAAATTGCTTCTCATTTTTTCGACTATATTTATAAGCCGAAGGTTTTATTTATTTCTCTATTATACCATTCAGGAAAGTTACGGTTTTTTCAACCTATGGCGATCAAATATATGGCTCAGTTCATCCAGAAATCTCTACCAGAACTCATTTACATCAGTAATCGACTCCATCCCGTCCAGGCCAGCAATTCCAAAGTCATGGTAAATCTTATTAAGATCTGCTCAAAGTTATAGCATCTAGATGTATTATCTTCGTTTACCATGAACTTGGTATCTTCAACTGGAGCAAACCTTACATCTACACTCAAAGCTGGATGATAGAATTCCTCACTAACAAAGGGGCATCCATACGTTCCACAACCCAATTGAAGTTTGTAAATACTAAATCTGAGCATCTTTGATTAATGTTATCTACAATGTTAGATTGCTGTAGAGAAAAAACATTAATAAAATCCCGAGTAGATTATACTTTTGGTCACACAGATTACACAGTTCCACAAAAAAAAATTCGAAAAATTATGCCAGAACCCAGACCAGTCTTACTATATGTTTTTAGGGTGGCTGAAACCAAATCCGAGGTCTAAATCGCTCCATCACGTCAGGATTTTTCATAACCTCAAAAATAAACTCCAAAAACCATATAAACCAGGCAAACATTAACTTTCGGTAATTTGATTGAGGAGGTCGTTACTTGATGAAAATCGATATACATATTTTCAATGAAATAAAACTATGCTATTTAGATAGATAGCATAGTTTTATTTCATTGAAAATATATCAACTTTCGGGCTTTATAATCTTAAAAACCGCCTAACCGTTTTAACCACGAAGTCCTATGACTCTGTAAACCCAAATACTAAATAACCCGATAACTTCATAACCTCAAAATCTGACCCAGAAACAGTGATATGCATGTGTTACTGGAATATTGCACTAAATGGGCTGTTGCCAACTGTAAAATTCCCATATAACCTTATAACTTGACCCTTTAAACCTCCTTAACTTATGCTTTAAACCCCGCTAACTTTCAAACCCCCATTACCTCATATAGTAATTTCCGAATTCGTATAACTTCATATATTCAGTTACCCAGCGGCTACTACGGGATCTTTTATGTTATTAGGTTATGGATGGGCTTCTCAATGTACCGCATAATGCCATAACTTCGGAATTCAACCAGCAATAGAGTTCTAAAGTACGTTTCCAAATTGCGTGATGTTGAACTCCCTAATGGAATGTGAAAAAAAAACAAATTCTCTCAAAAAAATTTTCCGTATGTTTGCAATCCAGGGCACCTCCACGTGGTTGGTGGTGGGCAACGGAGTTCATCCGTGATCCGGCCGAGACCCTGGATAACGGCTTGCATGCCGTCATGGCAAACATACGGAAAAAGTTTACGATGCAGAGGGTCGGATCCTCAGTGTCGGCGGCTAGCAAGCGGGCTCCCAGTCGTCGTCATCCAGCAACCGCAGCTTTGTAGAGTTGGATTCCTTGGCCTCAAAAAGGTTCGAGTATACAGAGTTTGGGGGCTACATGGTTAAAAAATTATGAGGTCTTCAAGATTATAAAGCCCGAAAGTTAATGTTTGCCTGATTTATATGGTGTTTGGAGTTTATTTTTGAGGTTATGAAAAATCCTGACGTGATGGAGCAATTTGGACCTCGGATTTGGTTTCAGAGACCCCAAAAACACATAGTAAGACTGGTCTGGGTTCTGCATAATTTTTCGAATTTTTTTTGTGGAGCTGTGTTATTTAATTTGAAATTGGGAATATTAAAATCGCCTAGTATTTATAAACTTTCAACCTGCAGAAATTCACATAACACGAGAAATTCAAACAGATTTCAAGAATCAAGTGTGGAACATGATGTAGAAATATAGATTACTAATATATAATTTATAGGTCCTTGAAATGGCTACAGCATATTATGTTGATATATAATTGAAATATTGTATGTTTATGACTTCTTCACAACAATTTCTACACCTCCACCCTAAAGATGAAGTTTGTTACTAAGAAACACTTAATATTCTTGAACAAACAATTCCAAATCCCGCATTTGGTCCGCCATGTCTCCATCAAGACATCCAAGTCCCTCTGAGGGGAGCTAGGTAGAATTGCTCACACTTGATGTTTAACCCTCTTACATTTTGGTTGTATAGCGTTATTTCTGTTTTGTTTATCTCAGGTGGGGAAAAAAGTGCTACCTGGGAAATCCCAGATGTAAAGGAATGCCAAATCTCTAACAATACTTAGTTCATTGCTAAAAGGTATGAAAATTTGTGTAAACTCAAGCACGCTATTTTAGTAAGAATCTATGGCAGTATCTCTTCAACACCTCTGTAATAAATTGTAATCTTACTAGCTACCTTCCAATATTTATAGTGGCAATATCAAAATAATAATCTTTATTTACATAATAAATGTAATGACATATAACGCATTCGCATGATAATCAACTCTTTAAAATACTCAATTTTCAAGTGCTCTTTTTAGACGTCATCGAAAAAGTAGAGTATTCTTATGTGTTCAAGAAAGCCCAAAGTTGATACGCTCATTGTAAATGTTGTTAGTCACTGATTAGATAACAATTTATGACAAAATTGTTGAATGAGGCTACCATAAGCTTATCACTGAAGTAATTGAAATCTCCAATACTCATATATTTTATATGAAATCGTATTTATTATTTTTACTATATATAACTCATCTAGTTTCTGTAGTATTAGTAAGTTTTTAGTAAGGCAAGGAACACGATAAGTAAGTAGTAACAAATATGATTATCTAGCCTAATCTCAGCGTATAGAAGTATGCAATTATCCAAATATATCAGTGAACAACTATCAAACCAATTATATTGCATTCGAAATTGTAAAACGAAAATCGTAAAATTATAGGTAGGGTTTTGAAGTGCATCTAAATCATCTTGATCTGATATTTCGGGTGTCTACGCGTAGCCCCTCCTCTGCAATGACAAGCGTTTCCCGTTCCAACCGTAGGCGTGAGGAGCTTTAGTACGAGCTTAGAGCGTTATAGGAACGTATATTAATTCCATGAATAGAATTTCATTAAACGATAACTTTCAACGTAAGAGAACGGGTTATTATTGCATAATGTATACTAAATATAACAGATTTCTGAAGAGATTACCAACCGAAAAAACATGACACCTAGGAAAACGGGACTTGGTATATTGGGTAAGGTCCAATTTAATTGAAAAATCCAAATTTGCGTGTGCGTTATTTAGAATGTTGATGATCAGTGACTTTATCAAAGAAATTCGAGTTGCTTTAATTTGTAAACTACAATATATGAATAGTAGGTACTGTGGGAATATAGACCGTTATAGTATTTTGTTGTACTTATACGTTTTACTTGAACTGAAACCTTAGACGAGTATAATCCACAATGTGCTCTTTGTTCCTAAATTTTATTAAACAATTTTATGAAAACCTTCTCTTTTAAAACGCCATTTTGAAACCATACATGAGAAATTACTCAAAAAGGAGTCACAATACTTTGAACGTCTTTTGGAAGATATTAAAAGTAGGAAAACATGATAAAACAGTTTTCTGGTGCGAAACGAAATGAGAGTGCTCTAAAAGCTTCTTACAAAGTTAGTGATTTGATTATAAGGCTGGTAAAAATCATAACATTGGCGAAAACTTAATTCTCCCTGCCACGGCAGAAATTATTTCTTGCATGTTTGGGGAGAAAGAGGCAAGCTGTATCTGAACAATTCCATCATAAAATGATACAGTTTCAAGGAGAATTAGTCATATGGCGTATGACATAAATGAACAACTTATTGGAGTAGTTCGAGGTAGTCCTTGCTCTGGTATACAACTTGATCAAACCACAGATGTCGCTGGCCAAGCCCAACTGATCGTTTTTGGACGTGGCATTTTTCAAGGTGAATTATTTCATTAAGTAAGACAAAGACTGTGAGTCAGTATGTATGGATGGTGCTGTGGCTATGAGCGGCCACAGCACAGGGCTTGTAGGCCATATTAAAAAGGTTTCAATTGAATGTAAGTTCACTCACTGTGTTCTTCACCGAGAGGCTTTGGTGGCTAAGCACGAGTGTGAAAATAGTGAACCATAAAAACTCTGATGAACTTAAAGATGTCCTTGATCAGAGTGTGAACTTCATAAAAACTAGGCGGGCAGTGCTTCTGATATTCTTTGTATAGAAGATAAAACTGATGCATTGTAAAAAGATCACTCTCTGGGGAAAACGAATAGAAAATAACAACTGCGATCCGTATGAAAGATTACATTCATTTTTGCGAGATGATGAGAAAAACATATCTGATTTCATTGAACTCAAAACGGCCAGCATTTGAATGCATTGAAGATTTGCATAAGACACTTTCCATCTTTGGAGTAACATTATGACAGAATACGTGATCCCTTTAAAGCTGATGCAATGGGCACTAACTTGACTACATTTCAAAAGGAGCAGCTGATTAAATCCTCATGTGATCTCAAGCTGAAAAATAAATATTTGACGAATGGTACTACATTGTTGGATTTCTGGATCGGTATTGGGAAGGAATACAAGGAACCATTGCTGTTAAATTTCTTGTTGAGCATTCCACCACTTTTTGTGAAGAAAAGTTTCTTAAGTTCAATTTATCCTAAAAGTAAATCTAAAAATTAATTGTTGAAGATGATTTAAGATTGTATTTAACTAAGTTGAATTTTGGGAAAAAGGGAGCATTTTTTGTTATGAGAGGGTACCTAAAATGTTTTGTGGGTATAAAAGGGTACAGTGTCTAAATGAGTTTGAGAACCACTGTTCTAGACCATCTGAAACGTTATCATCCTGAAACGACAGACGATTTCCTGACTTAATCAATTGTGTCAGATTGACGTTCAGGAATAAAACAAAAATATGTGAATATGATATGATTTTTTAAAATCAGAATTGTTTATTGTAAATTATTTCTATGTAAATTTTCATAAACAGTTAAATAATCGAAGTTACATTGTATTGCAATGGCAAATGATTGGTTCAACCACTATTGCCATACAGAATTAACTCGTAAAACTATCGATACCTTCAAACTTTGAAGTTCGGTCTAAATTCTGTGTTAATTGTATAGATAAATTCTTTTCATTAAATAATTATAGTCATTTGTAGTAACTTTATTCATTTTGGTTTACCTGGTACATTTGAATTGGTATTTATGCAATCAAACTGACCTCAATTGAGCGTAACAAATTATTGATATACAATTCCGAAAATATTCGAACTTATAATGGTCTATATTATGAGTATCTTGATCATATCAATTTTTAAGTATAAAATCAAAGATACTATATGCAGCCAGGTCACATGATCATTTAATTGTAAACTCAAATTTTAAGAGAAACAAAACATGTCTTAAAATGTTTATTAACTCAAAATATATCAGTTAACAAAATCATTATCTAAACTCCTATAGATTTGTATATCATAAAATATATATGAATAAACTATAAAACCAATATTTCAACAGCCATCATCTTCATTCAAAATCTTCCATTTTCACAACAGTGAAATTTTAGGCGTTTCATAGCCCTTTCAAATAAGAATCCAACGGGGTTTCAGCCACAGTTTCGAAATGGATTATTTTATTTCAACCCAACTGACTGAGACACTCGCTCGTAAATAGTCCATGACATGGCAGCCATGAGTGTGCGTCTTAACATCCTAGGAACTATACCTTTAAAATAACCCTTAACTCCATATTTGGTATGAATGTATATGGCAGCAGACCAAATGCCACTGAACTTGTTGGGATACAATTGCATTTTAGTTTTTAGAACATCTGCAGGTTGTGTGACTAGAGATGCTAGAATACCTGCTGTGATTCCACAAGTGAAGTGAGCAGGGGATGCATAAGGCGAGTTTAATACATCTGTAAAAAAAAGAATTTTTTTTCAAATTTCCATTGAGTGAGAATATTTTGCATTTTCTTAAATGTAATTGACATGACTGTTATGCAACATAGAAACTACCAAACTTTACGATGAAGGTGAATTATTACCATAATAAATATTCTTCTCTGTAGGAAAAGAATAAGTATCATATTTCAAAAGTAATCAGAAATATCTTAATGGGTAATTCACCACTCAATTTTCAGACAAAACGTTCACTTAACTATATGTCCTTTTCGCAATTAAAAATAAATTGGTTAGTTGTAAAAATATCTCCTAATTTTCAAGTCAGTTTTGTTTAAATTTGACAGTATGATTGAAGCTGGTAAGGCTCTAATTTACACCTAACCTAACCGATATTTTCGATAATAGAGTTATACACATTGACTTTGTGCTTTTAAAGTTTTGTATCCCAAAGGAAAGATGGAAGACACTATTCTAAGGAACACCGTGTAGATATATATTTAAAACTGATATCGAATACTCGAGTCGGCAATCTTTTGCAACTGAAAAAAAAACTTCTAAGTCAAAGCAAACCAAATATACGAGAATTTAAGTTGCATTTAGCGGCACTGTCAAGAGTGCTAAAACAATAGGACACTTCCTATTGACCTAAGAAATGGAATTTGGCGGAGAGCATATCCTAAAAACTATCAATCTGTAATTACAAAAAAGACTTTTTTGCTATAATGAAGGTGTTCAATATCTAATAAACACGCAAGTATTCGTAGAATGTTAAATATCCCTTCCTAAAGTAGATGTTTTTTTTTTGATTCACTTTTCATATTCAGGGTCACCTAGTAGTAGTATAATCAAGTAGGACGTCATGAATAGTTTCGATCTTTTTTGAGCTCATCAGTGTTGCATACCCATTCACAACATCAAGCCAGACCGTTATCTACTGGTATTAATTCGTTGGAACGCATGAAGTACATTTATATGTATACATGTACAATTGGCGCCCTCCGAAGAACCGACACAGAAGACTACCAGTGCTACCGAGAAACGACGAAGACAAAAAGTAGATCAAATCAAGAAAATTTCAAGAAACTAGAGTAGTTTTATTATTCATCGCAACGCCGCACACTGTGCCTGTTAGTTGCAGTGGCCAAAATCAGCTAAGCTCCAGTACTTGATTTGCTGTACAAGATGTACATTATATCTCAATTTCGAATAAACACGTGAATTTTATCGCTATATGCGTAAACACATTGAAGACCTCCAGTGCAAAGGGAAAGGAAAAATACGAAAATAATGAACTCACATTTTTTCAATCGCGTTGGCGTATAAAGTTGAAATTAATTATTAATTGAATAAAAAGCAATGTCTTGAACCACAAGGGAGAAAATTCTAAAAATGTTAATTTTTAGTTGCTAAACAGAAAAAAATCATTTATTTGTTATCAAATAAAAACTCCCCATTCCAGGGGATAATATTTCAAATTATATAACTCTTGGTGAATGTGTGAATGTGGAATGGTGATTTGTGAGGAGAGGGAAGAGCATAATAGCAATGCGATACATATGAATTTAAACAATCAAACACCGTTTCTTCCAATATTAGCAGTTTTTGAATGATTTAGTTTACGGTGTTATTGATCGCCGAAATAACAGAAATCTTTTGGGTATCGAAATTCAGCAGGGAATTTCACAGTTGACATCGATAATATTCATCAATTTCAATCAAGTTGTACTTGATATACCTATTCCTATTCTCAGTAAAGATTTTTTTAGGTTGTCACAAAAAATTAAATTTCTAGAGCATTTGTGGCATTTGTTGTTTTGTAGTTTAATCTTTTTTTCATCAATATCTGTCCCAGGAACATATAACAAAGTGTTCTTTATATTTTATCCCGAAAATTAACAACGAAAAATACTAAAAGGTGACGAAAATGTTTGTTAGATCTGAAAGAAATATAAAAAGACAATGGCGCACAATTTTGTTTTAACAAAAATATAGGATGCCACTGATGTTCGACACCTTGTATATTCTATAAGGAAGCATTTCTGGACCTATGTTTATATGAACTTTTTGCCTTGAAATTGAATGATGAACAATATTTCAAATTATGTTCAGGTGTCCCAAACTACTTGATTTTTGGCAATTTCATTCATATAGATAACGAAAAACCCACTGAGGGTCCCAGGCCCCTTGACTTTTAAGTAGTGAGAAATAGTGGAAATCGTTTTCCAATATCTTTTACCGTTTTTCAGATATCGGAAGAAGTTTACATTTTAGGAATACAAAAAAAATTCGTGAGTGTTCCAAACTAATAAATTTCCTACAGGCCCTATTTAAGACCAATGAAATGTTTCACTCGAGAAATTCTGGAGATAACACAATTTTCTTACTCCAAATGTGAACCATAGAGAATATAATTTCAAAAAAAAAAGGAAAAAATCATCAGGTTTTCAGAAATATATACGTTTCTCTACGTTGAAAGTTAAATATGTTAACTATTTAACTTTCAACATATAACCATTTTTCTCTATGTCAAAATCAATAGAATTATTCTGAGAATATTTGTGAAGAAATCATAGAAACAAAACTCCAAATTTTTTAACAACCAGGACCAGGTGAAGTTCGACTTATGCTTGTAAATTCACTGCGCAGATTCAAATTTCATCTTTCCCAAATCCTCAAACAAAAAATTCCAACTTCTTAGATAGTTCTTTTTAATCTTCTGTAGAAGTAGATGAAATTGCCAAAATCAAGAAGTAATTCAGAACAGATGATTGTAGAAGTTAACTGTACATGCATTTCTGTGATTTGAAACAATTGAAAATTTTAACTAACCTGTAGGAACAAGCTCTTTGGTCTGAATGTAGAACATGAGATAAAGGCCAGAAAATGGCGCATCTCTGAATAAAGTAGGCAGCAATCCACAGGTCATTCCTTTAAAACCTTCTTTGTGGTATATTTCTTTGAGAGCAGATCCTACGCTGCTGTAATTGTAGACTCCACTTTCATAACTGAAATCAACAAAGACGAGATAAATTTCAATAATTGTAAGTTTTTGAATGTATAATTTTGTCCCTTGTTTTCAGAATAAATTTATACATTGAAACTGAATGGAAACACATGTAAATTATCAGTTAACTGAGCCTAACTTTGTTCAAACAAGTTTTACTGAGTTTCTTAAATTATCCGATGAAATGATTAAACAAATTGAAAAACTGCAATCAAGCAAATATTGAACTGTATAAATTGACCAATATTTCATCGGAAACTTGCTTCATTAAAGAATTTATGGAACAAATATTATGAATTCCTATTTCTAATGATCCTCTTAACAACTAAATACTATCAATTTCTGATACATATATTGAGTATTAATAGCTATCTAATCAATTTTGTTTAAGTTTAAGCAGATTTAAGTAGGACGACTAATTAATCAGTTAAAATTAATAACTTCAATTATCTTAGCATCCTATTTACATACCGTGTTTTGATAACTGTTATTGGAATCAACAATGCCCCACTGAAGCTTCTTGAAGCTACACCCAAAGTTACTGCTTCCAGAGGTCCAGGAGACCTATTTTCAAAGAAGATACGTTTCATGCAATCTAGTGTGCAGAAATACAGGCCTACTCCAGGTACACATCTTGTAAGGGACTGGAAAAATTCAAATAAGTTAAAATAAAGATATACATATATTTACATATAACTTACAGGAGTCATTCCTCTCCATAGTCCTTTGATTTGTTGTTGCTGTAATATGTCAGCAAAAATATTCAACATACTTAAGGAAACATGGCGACCACTGAAATAATGGAAAAGAATTAGTTACTATTTTGAATTGTAGAGGCTTTTACTTGATAGAATTCCATATCAAATAAAAATAAATCAAACGATTTAGAATTCTACTAGGATAATATATTAGCACAACGCGTTTCGACACTCTGTGTCTTTCTCAAGTGTAAGGTTACATACTACAGGTATTCTATACTACAAATAGCAATAAAAACTAGCTTAGGGAAACTCATTCAAGTGCTATCAGGTATTTCTGGGAATAAGTTGAGTAAGGGTGACTGATTTAAATCTAGTTGGTCATTAAGTATATTCTTGGAATTTTTATATCTGTTAATTTCGAGGGCTTCAAGGTAATTCAATTTCTGGCCTTTACTCTCTATATGTAAAACTTGGAAATCCGGATTAAATGAGTGGTTGCAATCTAAAAGGTGATTTGAATAATTGGAATCTGCTTTTTTATTATTAAAACTGCGTTTATGTTCCGATATTCTAATTCCGAAATTTCTACCGGTACGGCCAATATAAAACTTATCGCAGTCTGGACAATTTAAACGATATACTCCGGATTTATTTTCTTTTTAATTTTTGTTTTGTAATTTTAATATGTCCACCCAAGTTGTTTCTTATTCTGAAAGCTATATTTAAGTTGATATATTCAAGGAATGTTTTAAGGTTTCGCTACTTTTACGGAAATATGTTAGACATTTATAAGATTCATTTTGTTTTTCTGGCCGTGGATATACTTGTTCAATGGCTAATCTGAGTTGTTTCTTTTCAAAATGTAATTAATTATATATTTTGGGTTATATCCATTGTTAAAAGCAATTTGTTTGATTAAATTCAATTCCTTCACGAAATTTTCTGTTGATAGAGGTACGTTGAGGAGTATATGTATATAACTATTGAAAGATGCAACTTTATGCTGATAGGGATGTGCTGATGACTTGTGTATTATTATGTCGGTGTGTGAAGGTTTGTGATAAATTGAAAAATTGTGTTTATTATTAGATCGAGTTATAGTTGAATCTAAAAACTTATTGAGCCATTCTTCTCGATTTCTGTTGTAAATGTTATTTTTGGATGCAAATTATTAAGGAATTTTTCAAACATACTTAATTGTCTGTTCGTACCTGTAAAGCAGACAATAATATCATCAACGTAGCGGAACCAATATAGACAAAGTTTACTGAGTGGTTTACTATGAATTTCTTTTTCTAAATTGTCCATGAAAGTTTCAGATAGGATGGGACTCAAGGGGTTGGCCATTATTAACCCTGAATTATAAATTGTTTTTTCAAAAAGAAAGTAGTTTTGAGACAAACATGTATTCAAGAGTCGCATAATATCCGCTTTTATTAATGGATTTGTTCTATGTAGTGTAGCATTTGGTTTACAAGGTTATATGGTTCAGATGGTGGAATGCTTGGATAAAGGTTTTTGACGTCGAAAGAAAGGAATTTACAATCAAGTGGAAGGTGTATGTTTTGAATTTTCTGAATAAGGTCGAAACAGTTGTGGATGGCATAGTTTGCTTGAAAATTGCAAAATTTGTTTAAAATGTTTACAAGGAATTCAGAAAGTTAATAAAATGGTGCTGTAGTAAAAGAGACCACGGGTCTTACAGGGTTTCCTATAATGTATTTTCATCAAAGAGTAAAGTTGAGGGGATGAGGATTGGCCGAAACGATTGTTTATTGAATTTGTTAGTCTGATTTTAGGTAAAATTTAAAATTTGATGAATTTATGAAATATAGAGTTTTGGTAAGTAAACCATACCTTGAATTGTTTATAATATTTTGGCCTTCAAAATTATTTTTGGTTCTTAATATTAATAATTAATTTAGAATTATTATATATTTTCTTGATCAAATTGGCTGACTGATCAAGACTTGATCAAGAAAATATATAATAATTCTGAATGACTATTAATTCCAGATCACAATATTATAAAACAATTAAAATAAAATCAATTTCTGAGGAATTCATTCTTTTCAAAGCTGATAAAGGCAATACAGTCATAGCAATCAAAAAGAAGATTACGTATCAAAAGTCTATCTTTCATAAATTCATAAAATTTCGAAATTTTACCTAAAGATCCGACTAACAAATTCAATAAACAAAAAACCTTAATATCGTATCAGCAAAATATCAATTCGTTTCGGCCAATCCTCATACCCCTCAACTTTACTCTCGATAAAAATACATAAGGAGGAAACCCTGTAAGACCTGTAGTTTCTTTCACTACAGCACCATCTTATTCACTTTCTAAATTCCTTGTAAACATTTTAAACAAATTTTGCAATTTTCAAGCAAAATACGCCATCCGCAACTCTTTTGACCTTATTCAGAACTTACACCTTCCACTTGATTGTAAATTCCTTTCTTTCGACGTCAAAAACCTTTATCCAAGCATTCCACCATCTGAACTAAACACCTCAAAAAGTCTAGGAACACTTACCAATATCTTTAAAATATGAAATTGATGATTCGAATTTATAGAAATCTTTCGGTTTTTGTTAGGATGTATTGTATATTATGTATTCTCAAGAAAAGAAAATAATATTTGACTTCTCCAAAGCACCTATTATAAAAAAAAATTGAAATTTGAAAATGACGAAATTTGGTAAAATACAAAAAAATCCTGAACTAATATTTTCGAAACGATATGGAAGCACTTATATTTTTCAGTACCCAGAAGGTCCACCTCTGTTAGTAATGACACTTTGGCATCGTCGCGGCATGCTCAATATTAAATTGTCTATTACATTTTGGCCTAAGTCATTCCAAGCCCCCTGAACTGCTAATCGAAGCTCTTTTTCATGATGGAAGACGTTTTGACGCAGGAGATTTCTTTTAGGTGTCCCACACATGCTCGATGGGATTCAGATCTGGGGAGCAGGATGGCCACGGTAGAAGATCGATATCATTCTCTTCAAGAACGTTCAAGACAACTCTTGCACGATGAGGAGGGCATTATCTTGTAGGAAGAGTGTATTTTGACCCATTGTTTGGAGATACGGTACCACTACAGGTAAAACTATCTCATTTGCGTAAGAATTTCCCATGAGGTTGTTCTGTATGCAAACGAGGTCAGTTCTTCCACCATGGCGTATACCTCTCCAAAACATCACTGATCCGCCTACCTGTCTAACAACTTCTCGAGCATGCTGGAGACGGTTTTGCTTTCCAGGTTCCCCATATTCAAATTCTTCCCGAATCGCGGGATAATAACTAAATCTAGATCCATCACTGAAGAGAACTGTGGCCCACCTCTCTTGATCCCAGTTTACGTGTTCTTGGCACCAAGCTAAACGAGCAGCGCGATTTCCATGGGTCAGCCGTGGAACTCTTAAAGGACGTCTGGAGTGGAGTTGACCTTCATGCAGTCGATTTCTCACAGTTTGGTCGGAAATTTGTACATTATGAACTCGTGATAGCTCTTGAGCTAATTGAGATGCTGTGCTAGTACGATCTCTTCTGGCTTGTAAAACCAAAAATCTATAAACGGTTTATGACACTTGGGCTACTTCCCAGAACCCTGGATACTTCCGTGCCAGAGCTCCCAGCTTGGAGCA
Organism: Cryptolaemus montrouzieri; assembly: GCA_013387265.2. Lineage (NCBI taxonomy): Eukaryota > Metazoa > Arthropoda > Insecta > Coleoptera > Coccinellidae > Cryptolaemus > Cryptolaemus montrouzieri. The sequence continues at coordinate 60,378,665 of JABFTP020000062.1, forward strand.
TGCCAACGGCTCGTAACATCTCTTCTCTAGTCAAATGTTGTCTTTCCATGGTCCAATCACAAAACTTGAATTTTTATTTGTGCTACAACAGAAACAAAGTGCCAACTAACTGATTTCAAACACTGAATACATGAAATGATTATAAAGCAGCGTCGCATCTGCTGCATTTTTAGTTTTTATAAAAGAAAACTGAAATCTGTTGCGCACTCTACATAATTTGGTGAGTAATTGATGCAGGTGTTCATTTCTTAAAAAAATCATTCATATTGATCGTTCTGGATACGATATATCGATATTCAGAAGTGTTCTCTAGACTTTTTGAGGTGTTTATATAATTTTGTAAACCAAATGTTAGACTACAATAGAACAAATGCATTAATAAAATCGGATATTATGCGACTCCTGAATACATCTTTGTCTCAGAACTACTTTCTTTTCGAAAACACAATTTATAATTCAGATGAAGGGTTAATATTGGGCAACCCTTTGAGTCCCATCCTATTTGGAACTTTCATGGACAATTTAGAAAAGAAATTCATAGTAAACCACTCAGTAAACTTTGTCTATATTAGTTCCGCTACGTTGATGATATTATTGTCTGCTTTACAGGTACGAACAGACAATCAAGTATGTTTGAAAAATTCTAATAATTTGCATCCAAAAATAACATTTACAACAGAAATCGAGAAGAATGGCACAATAAGTTTTTAGATTTAACTATAACTTGATCTAATAATAAAAACAATTTTTCAATTTATCACACACGAAATAGTAATACACAACTCATCAGCACATCTCTATCAGCATAAAGTTGCATCTTTCAATAGTTATATACATAGACTCTCAACGCACTCTCTATCAACAGAAAATTTCGTGAAGGAATTAAATTTAATCAAACAAATTGCTTTTAACAATGGATATAACCCAAAATATATAATTAATTCCATTTTGAAAATGAAACAACTCAGATTAGCCATTGAACAAGTATATCCACCATCAAAAACAAAATGAATCTTATAAATGTCTAACATATGTTCAAAAGTAGCGAAACCTTAAAACATTCCTTGAAAATTTCAACTTGAATACAGCTTTCTGTACAAGATACAACTTAGGTGGATATATTAAAAATTACAAAACAGAAAATAAATCTGGAGTATATCTTTCAAATTGTCCAGACTGCAATAAGTTTTATATTGGCTGTACCAGTAGAAATTTCGAACTAGAATATCGAACATAAACATAGTGTCAATAACAAAAAGCAGATTCCAAGTATTCAAATCACCTTTACATTGCAACCACTCATTTAATCTGGATTTCCAAGTTTTACATACAGAGAGTAGAGGTCAGAAATTGAATTACCTTGAAGCCCTCGAAATTAACAAATATAAAAATTCCAAGAATATACTTAATGACTAACTAGATATAAATCAGTCACCCCTACTCAACTTATTCCCAGAAATACTTGATAGCCCTAAGCTGGTTTTATTGCTATTTGTAGTATAGAATATCAGTAGTATGTAACCTTGCATTTGAGAAAGACACAGAGTGTCGAAACACGTTGTGCTATTATATTATCCTAGTAGAATTCTAAATCGTTTGATTTATTTTTCTTTGATTAGTTACTACTTATAGCAATTCATCAGATAGAGATGTTTTAAAATTCAGCAAAAATCAAAACTTACTTCAAGGATACAGTCGTGGGATTTTGCATTCTGGTCTTGACCAGATCTAAAGGTTGGAACAGGATTGTAGAACATGTTCCCGAGAAGGATCCGGCTAAGAAAGATTTAACCATGGGATACTGTAAAGGAAATAATAATAAGAATTTTCAAATCAAAAACATAATATGCAGTATAGAGGCTTGGCACAAACTTACATTTTTTGAGAAATCCATTTTCAAAAGAAATATGAAAATTCAACCAATAAGATTGAATCTTGAATTTAAACAATCGTATCAGAATAGTCAGAATAATAGATAGGGTGAGCTCTGAATTGATTATCAACAAGTACATTTTCCATGTTTATATGAATAGAAGACATGTATAAAAGTGAAACTTGAATATACATTAAAATTTCAAAGCAAAACAGGTTTTACTCTATCCCCAGACTGCTTCAAATATACATAAAATATATGTAGCAATTTTCTTATTCAGAAAAACAGGCACAACACACTTCTAGGAGATCGTACGATTCTTTGGACCTGCCACTTCAGAGCAACAGTAGATAAATATAAGATAAGTTCAAGGGTCAAGATGATAACACATCCTTCATGTGAGGTTATCATTTAAATATACCCCCCAGGGCAATACAAGTAAACAATTTCCGTCGTAATCGCTATTTGTTGGTCGACTTACGTCTTGCAAAAATGTTTTTTTCTTATCGGCATCGCTCTTATCATTTTTAATAAAATTTTCAGAGGAATCTGTTGATAGGGAAAGAATTTCATGTTCTTGCATTTCAGACCATTTTATATCACATCAAAAAACTATATACGAGGAAAAATTATGTAGAATTAAATGAGTTATTTGAATCAACCATATTTTTTCATTTTGGCTATGTAATGTTTATAATTTTTAATGATAATTATTCGAACCATAGAAATAATATCCATATTTCTGGTGTCTCTGAACCACTATAGAAACGTAATAAGACATTTTTTGCGAAGTAAGTTTTGTAGTGTTTTACCATAATAAGTAGAGAATACTTGGAATTAAACATGTAATTTAAAATATAAAAATTCATTTTGAGATCGTACTGTCATAAATGAGTAACTGTCTTCTCAGATTAAGGTATTAATTTAATTTTATGAATACATGCTATTGAGAGTTCGAAAAATATGCATAACACCATATCCAGTTTGCAAGTCATTCTTTGAGTGGTTTAGCATATTAAGTATTCTCATTTTATGATTAGAATTCTTCAGAGGTTCTCTGCTTTTTGAGGCTTAGTGAGACATGACTATAGGATAGATTTATCCTTATATTTGTGAGCTTTTTTTTTGTTTTTATATTATATGCTCAAAATATATGAGGATACCAAGTGTTGGGATTTGCCAAAGGCATCGAATTGATATTTGGACTGAAGAAACATTTTTGATCTTGCAATCGTATACATTCAAGCTTTTTTTCAAGTATAAGGTACGCTCCTTTATTGAGATTTTTCCTGCTCCAGAGCAGGAGTTCTGTGATGTTCAACAATCATACCATGGCTGATGCTTATTTGCATATATAGTTATTACGTTTAATGGGTTTTAGAGCCAGAGGAGAAATATTTTTATTTCGGCTTTTCCGTTGCCTCTCTCTCCAATATCATTTCCAAACGACGCCAGGTGGCCATCAGATGTTAGTGATGAAAAATGTCTACAGCATTAATGACCGCTGTTTCTGTTAGACCGAGGCTATCGAGACATTCATTCTGAAGTGAATTATAGTTATCACAAAAGAACCTCTTGCCTCAACAAGGCAATTGGAAAAAATAGCTTGTTATAATAATTTTTGGTAGCTATATGAAGATTGAATTCTTGCCATTCTAGATGGAAAATATTTAGAAGCAATCATACTTACAGTTTTAGGTTCCATTTGGCGGTATTAGATATAAACTATGAGGGAAGTTAAAAAAGATTGTTTTTCAAAATTGGCGCACTTCCGAAGGTATATCAACTTCAAAATTTAGGCGATAACTGAAGTGAAAACATTTGATAAACCTTTATATAATTAAATGTATTGACGCGGGCATATTTCATCATTTCGATATATTTCATTATTATTGACCTGGGAAAATATTTGTTGATTATCTTGCTTTGCTGGGGGTTCTAGAGGTTAACGAATTGAGTTTGATGTTGAATTGAATATCACAGTATTTAATTCAAGATTATTTTTTTGGAATAATTCTGTTAAAATATTTATATACAGCATGGATCTACCACAATAATCAGGTAGTCTTCAAGCTTTATCACTTATTTATTATTATTTGTTTCCTCTTTAGATGTTTTCTGTCAAATATATGACGTTATCTACTTTTTTTTGTAATGGCATCGTATGACGTGTAATTCATCATTGGAAAGCTCTTGTTTTTCTCTGTACGTTCCTAGATTTTAGCGCGTGCCGTTTCAAAATGGCCACTTTTCAATTGTGAAATTGAAAGTGTGATCCTAGTAAAAAATTATTCTTTTTCGTTCTATCGGAAAAGTAAACAGGAATATTGTTTAACATCAATGAGGGACAATTTGAGAAACATGGAAGAATACAACAAAGAGCATTCAATAATGAAATAAAACTGATGTGTTGAGAGTAGAACAAATGAATATAAAGCACTCATCAAAGTAAATGCTTGAAACGGCGATCGTTTACAACTTGACAATGTCTAAAAACAAATTGTTTACGAATATTTTATTTTGAAGAATTATTTTTTTATTTTCGTTCTTATGAGGCACTTTAAACCTATAATATTTCTTAGTGTGTACAAAAAACTTCAGGATTTCAAACAACTTTATGTAAAGAAGTCCAAAGGGTTCATATTAGGTGACCTAGTTGGCCATTCAATGGCTATTCCACATGAGAGCAAGATATTCCTTAACATTTTTTGCTTGGTGGGGTGGGTTATTAACTTTTTGAAACCAAATTTCTGGATTAGGTATATCTGGGTTATTTTGACCTAGATATAGGTTAACTGAACTTGGCAAAATATCAAGCCGCAAAAAAATCGAAAAGATTTCACTACTGAAATGAATATAGTCTTTCAATATGGCGGTGCATATGTGAATTACTGTAAGCTTCTTGAGTCCAATATTAATAACTGATAGAATTAGAAACATGACCTAGAAAATAGCAAAAAGAAAAACGAATTTAAGCCTCTAACTATCCCGATTCACAATGAACCAGGAAACCGTTTTTCAAACCGTGAAATGAGAAATAGAAATATTGTCATTGAAATAGGCGAATTCGAACCTTCTTCACGAAAATCAATTATTAGAATGTAGGGATGATTTGAAAATCTATCCATCAGTTGAAAGGGAGTGATTGTTACATGAGCATTCCTCAAGTTCTCCGGAGTTTCAGAGTTTGAATTTCAGAGAATGAATATTTTTTTAGTAATTTCTTTTCAATTTATAGAAACGTTAACTTTTCTTCTTTAGCTGTACCTTCTTTTCTCGCTCTTTCATCTATTTTCAGAGTAGAACAGATGTTCTAACTGACCTTAGTAAAGAGTATGACCTACTCGTGAACTGATTATAACCCTACACGTCCTAGGAATTCCAAAATTAAGTCACTAAAAGATTTTTGGGGCATGAAGTGGTAAGTCAATTGAAGGAAATCAAATAATTGTTCTCGAATTGAGAGTCATATTAACCTTGTCTAAAGCCTCTTCGATCAGATAGGCTCATTTCTCCAGTTCTGCTTAAAATTCAAACCTGGTTGAAAATTATAAACGCTTTGGACCAACACTTTGGGTTCCATTTCATTGGATCGTTTTGATGCTAATTCGGAAGGTCAAGTAATTTTTAGTGTTGATGCTAGAAAGCTGGGAATTTCCAAACTTTACAGATGCAGACGCTCGAAGAAATAAGTGACAAGTTCATATTTTCGGTCTTTAAGGGTTTCCAGTGAAAAACCTAAGGCAACCAGTTTTCTTCGATACGATATGGCTATGACTCTCTTTAACGTCGTTCAGTTATTGTGTAATATCACCTGTCGATACTCGAACAACTTAGTAAGAGATTTTGAAGGAACATGTTTGCAATATACAACACTAAAAATTCCAGCAATGATACCAAATCAATAAAAATTAGAATTCATATTTATCAATTAAATGACATATTTTGCCGTTGAAAACCCCTTTTATGCGAACGTCAATATTTCATAGAGAAGAGGTCACGTGACCCTTTGACGCTCAAAACGGGCTTCAAAACGCTCCAAAGGAAAGGCACCTTAATGAGCTTGCTCTGCACATAAGGGAAGTTTAACTTAAACCGTAAATTGAGTTCCTCTTAAGGGTTAAGCGTCATCTGTACCCAGACTCCAAGTTTAAAATTGCCATATTCATATGTCATACGTACTAATGTAGTGTGAAGTGAATTTGAATTGTGGAGGCCGTTACTTGATGTAGATCCATGATATAAATGAGATAAAATACAGTTTAACTTGATCTACACTTTATTTGAAATCGACGACGTTGACACAGCAGCTTTATCAAGATAAAGCTGCTGTGTCAGCAAACGTCGTCGAATTTTTTCAAATAAAGTGTAGATCAAATTGTGAAGAATTAGTTGAAAAACGTGTGTGATTTCAAAATGTTTGAATTTAGTTGGGCATTGGATCATCCAAGTTCCATTGATACATGGGCCCAATTATAATTGAGATTGAAGGAGATGTGTAGATTGGCAAGTTCCTGAGCACATTGAGAAAGGATAGACAGACAGACAGACGTATTGATGTAGGCTTGTGCTGTCATTTGATAAACATATTTAATATATAATTTTTAATTGTTTTGAATTTTTGGAAGTTCGCAGTAGGTTACAAACTATATTTGATATTATGGGCAGTGTCTGATGTTTGTTGCTTTTTAAGTTATAAATAATGTAATGTAATGTGTATAGATGCTTTTGATATTATGAAAGACGATGAAACACTCATTATTTTAAATAGAGTACCAAGACAGTCGAAGAATTCAGGCCTCTATTCCTTTTCTGAATATTCATATTGATCAAATCAATCACAAATTATACACACGAACTCACAAATTGGAAATGATATATATTTGAATAAGCTCAAGAATAATTAAAGCAACAGAAATGTCAAATGCAAAATTTGAGATTATCCCATAAATGTTCAATAGGGTTTTGGTCTGGAAAGCAAGCTGACCAGTCCAAAATAGCGATTCCCTCTGTTTCAAGATAATGTCCGCGAGGTTGCTGGTATGCGGAGAAGCACTATGATGCATAACAGTGAAATTCTCACTGTGGGCACCTCGCCAGAGTCTCTCTATGGGCTTCAGCACTAGGTCCACGTAATTTCTAGCCGTTACACTCACAGGAAACGAAATCAAATCTGTTTTGCCTCCCAGCATAATGCCATCCCAAAACATCACACTGTCCCTTTGGTATTTCGGAATTTGTCTTGCTGTTTGGAGTCTAGCTTGTCTTCCACGACCCCTTAAAACCGGAATCCGCCGGTCATCTGATCGAATCCCAATTCTGGTCTCATCCGAAAAAGAACATTTCGATAATCCTCAATATTCCAATTTTGGTACTCGATATACCAATTAAGTCTGTTATTTTTTGTTGTCTCGTTAGCTCTGAAACTCTTAACGTACTTCTGCTGTATAAACCCCTTGAACGAAGTCTTTGGCGTATCGTCTCGACGATCCACTGATGCATGTTGCGTCCAGCAATTGCTTTTGGAGTATGAGGTGAGCCCCATTGTGGCTGCTTTATCCCTCTGTGTCACCCTTCTTCAACGAGAGCAATTATTTGACCCCTCTGCACATCGGACATTCCAAAGGCATTTTCAATTATGATTATAGGCTTTTTTAAATCTTGAAATTCACAGTTTCAAATCTCAGTGACGACGGAGTACAATATCTCGAACATGTGGTGATAATTCAACATTTCTTATCATACTATCCAGTTTTTTTACAACAAAAAACTTCATTCTTCACAAGTAGTCAAAGATCCATGGTTAAAAACAATCAATAATGTGAAATACCGAGTGATTCCATATAAATTTGGTTGTGTGTATATTCTTAGATCTAAAAAATATTCATATCAGGAACGATGAACAAGATAAGTTCCGCAGCTTAGTTAAACAACAAAAAAATTTTGGACCAAGCAACATACAGAGAGATTAAACTTGACTTAATGTTAAGCGAGGTTTAACTAAGTCACAGACTTAAAAAAGACTGATACAATCGGGAATCTCAGACAGTTAATTAAGCAGGTCAAGATAAAATATTGATTTGTTCCAGATTTAAGTAGTCCGTCGTGCTACAGTGTGAGGAGAGAAATTGTCACATATGTATAGAAAGTTTTCTATAATTGCAACAGCAACGACCAGAATTTTCGTATTGTCCGTCATTTTTACATTAGCCTAGTGTAGTTTATTTTTTTACTTTCCAGCGGTTGCTCTATTTGATTACCTACAGCTATTGATTTCATTGTGGCTTTCTCTAGGTTATCTTCAATACAGTAAAAGCTACTTATTCATGCTTCCCACATTCGTGTGTCTACTGCTGTCTTTCTTATTTAGTATCGCCTGAAAATATTGAAAAATGATTTATTCAAGTCAGTTGTTAATTCAGAAAATGATCTAAGTTCGAAATTGTAAGCGAATGAAATCATTTCAAAAGTTCATTCCTTGCCTTCTCTAATGGTTTGAAACATTACCTTCAAGCAAATCGAGATTAACTGTTTTCATTTTTCCAACTTCCAATTTTATCTCCGGAATGACGTCAGCTCCGAAGCATTTTCAAGTAAAATTGAGATTTACGGTTGAACTCGTAGCGTATTTTGTTTCTTTCCACCCTTCAATACAATAGAAAACAATAAAACTTAGCTTTATTTCCGGTACGTAAACCGCGCGAAATCTCAAACGCGGGGTCGAAGGTGGGCTGCTGGCCGAGAGGCCGGTCGGATATGGCTATAGAACATAGAAACCAGCATGACGTCTCGGATTTATGACAGCGAACGGCCGCAGGAATGTGCCTAACGGCGGATTGCGCCACCTTGTGGCTCTGAGTGATGTCCTTTCGTTCTGATGACGGTCAGCTCTCAGGTCCGTTTGTCGTGAACATTCTGGCATTTCGGTGCCTTCGGGTTCTTCTGTCTTCTGCAAATTGCTTCGAGAAGAAAGAATTCGAGGAGCTCTTTACGTTTATGTTTATTCGTTATCTGGGAATTATTTTCATGAAATTATTGCTTTGCTATGTTATGCATATCGAAATTTCATGAGAGTTGATGAATCTGATGAACGTAGCAGTTTGCATTTAGCAAGTTGTTCAGCGATTGAAAGGATTTCACCTAAAACGATCATAGTATTTCATCTGTAGCTGTGTACTGTCTCGACTTCTCTAACCTTTGAACAACATTATACATGAATTTTAGTTAATTCTAATTGAGCTGCACGATTTTCTCTCACTAGGGGCTGATACATCCCAGGTCTTTTGCAGTAAAGATTGACTTCATATAACTTATTGACAACAGTTCTCCTTGAAATATTGAGGTTAAGCCTTTGATTCAGCTGATTAAGCAATTCGCTTTATAGTAGGGTTTCTACGGGAGGTTTGTCGAAGAAAGATTGTAACACGATGTTCACCTCCATGTCGTTCTTTATACTCCCTGTTGCTATATTCTGGCCCATGAATCGCAAAATTTAACGCTTTGACTAATGCCTATCGTTTGGGCTTTTTGTATCTGTGTTGATCTATTCTCATCCTAACTGCTCTATTCATTTTATAGTTATTATGTTATTAGGAAACCTTGAGAAAGCACGATTTTTTGCCTTGGATATTTGAAAAATTGAAAGAGACTGAATATCTAACCAGTATCATACAATTGCCTCTGAGCTATACCGATAATAGAATAATATTCTTACATTTTTGCCACGTGTGTAGTGTGACTTTCTATCCTTAAGCGACTTCAAAAAGGTGTGAATTTATTCATTTGTTTCTCTTGATAGCTTCTTGGGCCTGTTTTTCTGATGTGCCCATAAATAAATCCTCACATCTTGCACAACATCACCTTCGAGCCCAAGAACTGTGGAGGCAGAGAAAGCTATGTTGTACCTTCAAAATAGCTAAGGTTCTTGCAACAGCATTTTGAGTTTAGTATAACCCCGTCTTAGTTTTCGTTGGGACATTATGTATATGAATGAAAGAAAAGATGTAGAACATTTGGAAGGAATCATATTCACAGTTTCAAATTTCATCTGAGAGTATTAGATAAACTTTAAAAACGGATAGAACAATTCTTTCTTTCCAAATTTTCGACACTGTCGAAGGTTTTCTAAGCCCACAAAACAGCTAATAGCTGAAGAGAAATTATATGATAAACTGGTATATCTTTGAATGTTCTGACGAGGTAATATTTAATCATTTCGATATATTTATATTTATTGATCTGGGAAAATATTTGTTAGTCATCTTGCTTTGCTGGGGATCTAAAGGTTAAGGAATTGAGTTTAATGTTATCATGAATAAAACAATATGAAACTCAAGATTGATCTGTCTGGAATTATTTCATTATATTAATAATGCGATAGTTAATTTGATTTAAGTTCAATGTATTGGGGTTCTAGAAATATTTCATATGCAATAAGAGCACTTTCTGAATAGAATTTAGCCCAGTACAACTTTTCGCCAATCCACAAGAATGTGCACGAAATAGAAAAATTTCAGCCGAATAATCGAGCAAAAGAAGGTTTAAAGAAATAGTGCAAGAAGAGAGTACGGCAGGGTATATTTGGATGCTTTTTTTTAAACAGATATTTCGGTGCATCGACATTCACGTTGTAGTGATCCAGTCCTCTGATGTTGCAGAACTCTATCAAGAGTTTGCTTTCTTTTCTAGAACGTGAATGAATTAGTGAATTCGCCGGAGGAGTGCTCGAACTACCCGCATCATGAACCCCTCGAGGCAGTCCCCCCGGAGATCCGAATAGGAGACTATTTTAACTCCGGATGATTTTGTCCCAGAAGAGCTCATCATGCTTCGTTGCCAACCCTTCCCACCCTGGAAACCGCACCATCCGCCAGATCCCGAAACTTATCGCACGCTCTCGGTCCGTGTCGGAACGAGCATCTCTACACCCCGTACCATATCGGTCGGTGTTCCACAGGGGTCAGTTTTATCGCCCATCCTGTTGAACATTTTCTCAGCAGATATCCCAGCTGACAAAAATGTCCTTACTACTCTCTATGTGGACGATATTGCCCTCTTCTCTTCTAGTAACCATATCCCATACGGAATTTCACACATAAAGTGACATTTCTAGATTGGTACTCAAAATGGCGTCTAAAAATTAATGAAGCACCTTTTTATCCATGAGAAGGAGAGAGCCTCCAAAGTTCACCATTCATAATTCCAAAATTCCATGGAAACGCTCGGTCAAATATTTAGGGATCCATCTCTATAAACGTCTGAATTGGAACAAAAAAATCAATGCGGTCCGAAATAAAGCCAGAGCTGTATTTTATAAGCTTCAATCTTTTTTCCGAAATAAAAAAGTTTTTCCAAGAACCAAACTTCTAGCTTTCAACGTTATTATCCGTAGTATTTTGCTGCTCCTAAAAAGCGTTTCAGCAAATTAGAAGGAACCAAATTGCTTGAAATTGCTGCGCTCGTTGCTAAACATCCCATGGTTTGCGATTAACGTCGATATCCTTAAGGATTTCGAGGTACCCTCACTTACCGAATTAACTCTCAAATTAGCACGTAACTTACGTGAAAATATCTCTGAACACGATAATCCAACGATATCCGTATTAGCTAACTGTCAGCCCAAATGGTTCGATATAGTTCTTCGACCGTGCTCCCTAGCTAATTAAGTAGGTTCTCTTCTCGTATTGATATTTAAGTCACTCTCTAATCTCAGTATCTTTTATTTCTGCACTATGGAGGCTATAGCCTACGGTCTGGAACTCCAAGAGAAGGTTTTTAGTTGGTAAAAATCCGACATTGGCTGCCCAGTCCCCGGGGTGCATTTTTTCGGAGATTCTTCTCCTCTTTGTCTAAAAAAAAAGAACAAAGTCCCAATTGAATCGCCAACCTCTGCTTGGGGATGGCGTCATAAAAAGAAGAACTTTTTCGTACTGATAGAGATATTTATAATTCTATACTTTAGTATAGATTCTTGAAAGGGCTTCTTTTTTCGCTATACACCTATTTAGTAGGGTTGCCGTATTAAAAGATCTAAATCTGACGATATTGACATCACCGCAATAGAGAATGAAACAATTTTCCTATGAACATTACCATTTCGAACAAAAAGAATGATCTGATTTATAATATTATAATTATCATTAACATTTAAGACGTTGAATAGAGTATTATCAAATATCAAAGGATATTATGTAAAAATATAGCCAGAACAACTGAAAGGTTACTAAAAAAATTTCACTAATAATTTTCGGTATTTTTTATTCACGATTTTTGTGACACCTTCAACAAAACTATTCGAAAATTAATGTGAGATTTACTATGTTACCGCTGGGGTAGCATCCTCTGCTTTCATTTTCTTCTCGTTCCATGGCTGTAGCTTAGTAGATCCAGCAATTATAAAAATAATTCCAGTAGAAATATACACGCAACCTCCAATACAGAAGATCGTAGTCCACTGAGGCCAGCTACTCTGAAATTATCATCAGCTATTTTCATTCAGAATAATTTATTGCGTTTAATTTCTACTATTTAGCGTATTCAAATCGACAATTCGATCGGCTCGGTGGCGTGGAGGATATGACGTTCGTCCCCTGCTCAGAGTTATTTGGGTTCAATCCCCACAAAGTCGATTCGATTTTTCGGATTTTGGGAATCACTTGAGTGTCCATCTTACGGAGGAGATGAAAAGCCGTCGGTCCTGTCTAACAGAGATGTGTTGGAAATTGAAGATCCCTTCTTCGACACGAGAAGGATTCGGCCAAATTCCCGGGTTAGTGAAGTGACAGAATTCCCCGGCGTGTTATTAGCGCCGAAATGCAGAAATAGAGTACGTCAAAGGATCAAAAAAAGGGAATCGACAATTCCCCTCGTCCAAACAAATGATAAGAGCGTGATTCATCAATTACCAGGAACAATACGTTCCTGGCCTACATTTATTTGAAATCTTCCGAGAATCTGGGATCGGCAAACGTTCAAGATGCAGCTTGAGAAGAAGCGTGATTGTGTCGCTTAAGAAGTAAGCATCAGTACTCATTCAAACTTTTAACTTTCTCGCGAATTAGAATATTATCCAAACTATATCATGTGAATTCAGAATTTTTACGATGCAAAAAAACTGGGTTTTAATTTGAAAAATGATCAATAATGAGAAAAATTGAAAAAATATTTACAAAGAATATTTACATGAACATTAATATTGTCCTAGTCAATCATTTTCTCCAAGAACTAAACTGGAAAAAATTATGAATTTCATTCCCTACTTTGCACTCACACTGTTGAATAATATTTAGGTGACAAGTTTGGCGAGCGAGGAAGTCAAACAAGAGGGTGCAGACCACCAAACAATTTTAAATGATTTTTTATAACGCCACCACAGAAAGAATTGAACATCCTATAATGGAATGAAATTATAACAGTTTTCGTATTCATTGTTAAAACTACTTACCCCCTTTTCCAAAATTTTTGAATTTATAGCAGGTATTATGAAACCAGGAGTCGACCCGAAGCAGTTCATGATGCCATAAAGGGTGCCCGCGAAATTTGGTGCGAGATCTTGGGCGTTAACTAACATTGTTACTACAGCAGCCCCGTTAAAGCCCAGCATTATCACCAGAAAGCTAACGGCTAGTGCAGGACTTGTTCCAACGACTGTGTAACAGAATAGAGTTGCCCCAGGAAGGAAATGTGCTGTAAATAGTTTTTGAAGTTAATAAGCATGAAATTCCTTTATTGATGAATATAGTTTTTGAACAATTCCAAATGATATCTTAGTAATGATAATATGCGAATTTATATCTATATATGTCAACACGGTGGAGACCTTTATTCGAGGAACAATATTCAACCTCTCCTGGTGGAGCTCGTTTTCCGATCCAATCTTCAAAATCATCGTCAATCAGGGCCACAGTTCCCATAGTAGTGGTGCATATACAATTAGTTCGATAAGTTACGCACCACCGATCTTCTTCTTAATTTGTTCTGTTTTTTATTAATGGCCAGAAATCAGTGTAGATGTGCCAACTATTTTTTCAGCGTTTGGGGCCTTCCAATAAAGGTGGCCGATATTGGTTTTCCGTCTCGTACAATATTTTGACGTAGTACCCATCCTGTAGTGCCACCAACCGATAAGGAGGTTACTATCAGCACCACCGATCTTCTTCTTAATTTGGACCTCGAGGTCTGTTTTTTCCAGGAAATACCTTATTGTTCTTGTGAGATGAACTGCCAACTATCTTTTCAGCGTTTGGGGGCCTTCCCGGTGGCCGACGTGCTGTTATTGGTTTTCCGTCTCGTACAATATCGTGCTAGTCTGTGTTCTTCCATCCACATGTTCATTCCATCCTCGTCTGCGTTTTATTGCCTATCGTACAATATCTTCAGTGTCACATGTTTCTCGTATAACCTCGTTCCTAATTCTATCTCTGAGCGATTTTCCCGATATTTGCCTTAGCGTCTTCATTTCTGACGTTCTTAGAATTTTTTTGGTTTTGAAGGTATCCGCCCTAGTTTCTGTTGCATAGGTGGCGATATGTCGTACACACGATTCGTAAATCCTCGTTTCGAACGCAATGCTCTTGTGCTCGTTCTTCCATACGACATCTTTTAGGCATCCGGAAATCGCTGCTGCTTTATTTACCTGCTCTCGGACCTCTCTCGCTATATCCCCGTTACGAGTTATTTGCACCCCAAGGTATTTGAAGGAAATTACCTACTCTACAGTTTTATCATCAATTGCGAGCTTACATCTTCTTGGCTCCTTCGATATCACCATGCTCTTTGTTTTTTCGGTTGCTATCTTCATGTTGTAATTTTTAGCTTCGGATTTGAAAGCAATCAGGAGTCTTTGAAGATCATCTTCATTTTCCGCCATTATTGCTGCATCATCCGCGTAGCATACTATTTTTATTTCTCCCGTACTCGTCCGGTATCCGTTTTCTACTGATTTAACTTAGTTGATGATTCTGTCCATTATTAGATTGAACATATGAGGGCTGAGATTATCTCCTTGTCTTATGACAGGTATTTCTGATGTAAGGACTTTGAGATTTTATTTTCGTGGTGTTGTTGGTGTTCAGGTCTTCGATAATTTTAATGATTGATTCCGGTATCTGTTCCTCTCTCACTTTCTGCAGCACATCTTTCACTCTTACACGATCAAAGGCTTTTGTGAGGTCAATGAAGCAGATGTATAAGGGTTTGTTGTATTCCAGAGATTTTTCTACTACTTGTCGTACTATGAAGATTGCATCCATTGTTGTTCTGTTCCTCCTAAATCCTTGTGGTTCTTCGTTGACGTCTATCACTCCTGTCATTTTGTCTCGTAGAATTCCGGTAAAGAGCTTGGTTAGGATCCCTAGCAGAGTTATTGTTCTGTAATTTGAGGGAATCTTTTTGTCGCCCTTCTTGTATTTAGGTACAGAAAGGCTCTTTTTCCACTCTGTAGGCATACTGGTATTGTCTAGGATTTGAGTTAACAATGTGCAGTGCATAATAGATTAATTTTGACATTTATTATTGTAGGAATAGAATTGAAAACATTTGAGATGTTTTGTGTAAATTCAGAAATTTCGGAGGAAAGATATTCTAATATCGATTGAGCATCTTCCGAATGTCATAAAAAACGAAATGTGGATGCAATTGGATGGAGCACCAGCACACTATTACATTCAAGTTTGAAACGATAACATATTTCTGGATAAATGATGATGACATTATGAGTGCTTTTACTGTTACTACTTCATCACTAGATACACCAGGAATAGACACCATTTTCCTGGACAACCATAATCAGTATTTCAGTATCTATTTGGGATGTATTTATCGACCTCGACCCTCACACTTCGACCATTTAGTTTTCAACCATCTTCATCCAAAAAACATACTTTTTTTGTTGGTGACTTCAATTGTCCTGACATTTAAAGGCCTATTCATACTGCTTCAATGCCTTCAATTGGATCTATTTCATATACCTTGGCGGATATCGCATTGAATTCTAATCTTCAACAACTTATCGACAAACCTACTCGATTTCGTTCGGAAAATACTCCATCCCTCCTGGATCTAGTTTTCACCAATGACAGTGAACTTGTAAACCCAATGGCTGTAATTTATCAAGAGTGGTTTATTTTTTTCTTTTTTCTTCTGTGTGATTTATCTGTGATTTAGAATTAAGGATTTGCTTTTCACTGAAACTTACTTACCTGTTGTAGATTTTTATAATCTTTTGGGTTAAATAAATAAATAAAAAAAAAAACATTCACCTCCCATCGAATTGTCGGGTCACGTAGTTTTGAAGTCGACCATTCAGTTTGTACCGATAATCCGTTCAAGGACATCCATCTATCACTCTAATAGATTACGAAAAACTCAATGAGGCTGTTAATAGTACCAATCGGACCTATTTGTTGATTGTAACATTGGTCAGAAATGGTGCCTCTTTCATGAGAAAATTAAATCCTTCTTAACTTCCTGTTCTACTGCTAAAGAGATTTACATGGATCCTGCTGAACCTTGAATGAAACCTTATTTGATTGAAATGTTGCGCCGCAAGAAGGCTTTGTGGCAGTGGTATCTACCAAGTCGCAGACAGGAGGACTATACTTACTTCGTGTTCTAACAGGCCCATCAGCTCGATTAACCAAGCCAAAAAGCAATTTGAGTATGAACTTGCGCGGTCGAATAACAGGAAGAAGTGGGATCTTCGAAATCTTCGACCAGACCTGTCACCAGTGGTGTGCCTCAGGGCTCAGTATTGGGTCCTTTGTTGTTCCTGCTATACATTGCCGATCTTCCTACTTTCTTGTCGTCATCATGTTCACAGTTTGCTGATGATACCAAAATATATAGCTGTCCTCTGAATAACGACATTCAAGGCGATCTGGATACGATTTCTGAATAGTGTTCTGATTGGCTGATAACCCTCAATCTCGAAGAATGCTGTATCTTACATCTAGGCAAAAACAATCGTCACTTGCAATACTTCTTGGATGCTGGAGTCATTATGGAGTTCGCAGGCACTGTATGGTCCCCAATGCTTTGTAAGGATATGGAGTCGCTGGAAGCTTTACAGAGAAGATTTACTAGAATTCCCTTTGGCCGATCTAGGCCATGTAACTCTTACAGACTTAACATTTTCAAGCTATCTTCGTTCGAATCCAGACGTCTCAGAGGTGACCTTATAATAACTTATTGAGCACTCCATGGGTTATTCAACGTCGATTTGTCTCTTTTATTCCCGCTGAATTGTCAACGACCACTCCGTCGGCATGGTTTCAAGTTGTACAAAGAAAATGTCAAAGTTATTCAGCGTCAACAGTTCCTGTCCAATAGGATATTTTCGACAGAAAGGTTATTGCTTGCTTGCTTGCATCTTTTAACAATGTGCTCGGGAACTTAGCCCATTTACACAGCTGGACCTACAGTTTATAGTGGATTCCGAACCACTCTCCTAGACCGTGCAATGATAACTGCCACCACAAGGATTACAAGATATCTGGTCGTCGGAAGTTTATGCCCTCTTTAGGCGACTCTTTCAAATTCAGCACTTTTTGTTCAAGGACAACATCCATAACCTGACCCCGGATTCGATCCAGGAGCCTCGACTTAGTAGTTCCAAAGAAAGGTTATATAATGTAGTTTTTTATTAAGTTTAAAAATGATATCGTCCAAATGATGGCCCTGGCGGGCAACACATGTTTAGCCTTTCATGGAAATTCCGCATGATTTTCACAAGAGTTACAGGGGGCTAAATTTCTTCTTAAATGGCGGTTTTTAGCTCATCGAACGTCCTTGGACGATGTTTAAAAACCTCACCCTTGAGATAGCCCCACATAAAAAGTCACAGGGGCTCAAATCAGGAGAGCGCGAGGGCCACTGATCTGTTTCCCGCAAGGAGACAACCTGCCCATGGAACATCTCCTGAAGAATTGATCGTGTTCGACGGAACTGTATGCGCAGTGGCAACATCTTGCTGGAACCACACTATGTTGGTCGTAGGTTTCACCCAATTCCTCGATTTTCGGGCGCAAAAAATTCTCAACCATGCCACAATACCGGTCAGAGTTCACGGTAACTGTGACGCCACCCTCTTCAAAAACGTAAGGCCCAATGGTGCCTACTTTCGATACAGCACACCAAACCGTGACTTTTGGGCTGTGGGGGGTCTTTGGTGAAGCTCTCGGGGGCTTTTCGTCGTGCCCAGTAGCGAAAATTTTGCTTATTCACGCACCCTGAAAGATGAAAATGAGCTTCCTCGCTCCTCCATAAGATCCCAGTGGGAGGCACATGTTGAAGGATTGCCTGACAACAGTCCACATGCCTTCCCCAATCCTTCGGAGACAATTCCTTTGCAACCATGATCTTGTATAGGTGTAACCTGAGATCAGTATGCAAAATTCGTCTCACTGTTCCAACCGAAATCTGAAGAGCAGAAGCATGTTTGCGTGCCGAACGCGATGGACACTGCTCAATCGACGCCCTCACTCGAGTGATATTTTCAGGGGTTCTGTCGGTGACAGGCGGGCCGAATCTCTTTACATTCATTGTAGATCCTGTTGCTCGGAATTTTAGCATCCACGCCAATATTGTTTTCCGGTCGGGAACACTCTGAGAAGAGTTCAAACGATACTTAGTGTGGAAGGCACGCTGCGTCGCGAGAACAGATCCACTTGTTTTAATAAAGGTCTCAACAACAGAAGCGCGCTACTCACCCGACCAAGACATGTTTAAGACTGCAGTGTACACGATCTGACCTTCTAAACGAAACTAGCGCCACCACTCTAGCACCTCCCGTTCTTGTGCAGTGATTTTTTGAAAAGAGGGAGTTTGCCATACCCCACCCTGTATATATGTATTCAGTACGCATTATTTAAGTTGTCTTGGGGTTGAGTCTTATAGGCGTTGCCTCGACTCTTATCCATGTATTTATAATAAATAGACACCCGGTATATTATTCACTTATTTCTTTCACTTACAGAACAAGACGAATCCTTTCCTCACTATTGCCTTGTTTTTTATTATATTTTTTCGGAGTAAGAGATCTGTAGTAGTTCCAAAAACAAAACCCATTATAAGTCTGGCAAGACTTGGTAATGCTGATAGAAAACCCACTTTTTGAAGTTCGAACTGCAGTACTTCCGCCATGAACTTAGGCATAGATGTTACAATTAGATTCAGTCCCCACAAACTCCCAAATTGGCCAATTATTAGGGCTATATAAGGGATTGAAGTAGCCATCTTCAGAAATGGTGGTATTACCTGTAAGAATAGGAGTCCTGTAAATGATAAGGTAGTAACTACTGAATCTACTATATAAACACCTCAAAAAAGTCTAGGGAACACTTCTGAATATCGATATATCGTATCCAGAACGATCAATATGGATGATTTTTTTTAAGAAATGAACACCTGCATCAATTTCTCACCAAATTATGTAGAGTGCCGCAACAGATTTCAGTTTTTTTTATAAAAAACTAAAAATGCAGTAGATGCGACGCTGCTTTATAATCATTTCATGTATTCAGTGTTTGAAATCAGTTAGTTGGCACTTTGTTTCTGTTGTAAGCACAAATAAAAGATTCAAGTTTTGTGATTCGACCATGGAAAGACGACATTTGACTAGAGAAGAGATGTTACGAGCCGTTGGCATGCTCCAAGCTGGGAGCTCACAACGGGAAGTATCCAGGGTTCTGGGAAGTAGCCCAAGTGTCATAAACCGTTTATGGTCGCGTTTCAATGAAACAGGTAGCGTAGAAGAACGCCATACAGGTCGTTTCAGGATTACTACAGTCGCCCAAGACCGATTTTTGGTTTTACAAGCCAGAAGAGATCGTACTACCACAGCATCTCAATAAGCTCAAGAGCTATCACGAGTTCATAATGTACAAATTTCCGACCAAACCGTGAGAAATCGACTGCACGAAGGTCAACTCCACTCCAGACGTCCTTTAAGAGTTCCACAACTGACCCATGGAAATCGCGCTGCTCGTTTAGCTTGGTGCCAAGAACACGTAAACTGGGATCAAAGGGTGGGCCACAGTAGTGATGAATCTAAATTTAGTTATTATCCCTATTTGGGAAGAATTCGAATATGGAGGAACCTGAAAGCAAAACCGTCTCCAGCATGCTCGAGAAGTTGTTAGACAGGAGGCGTATCAGTGATGTTTTGGGGAGGTATACGCCTTGGTGGAAGAACTGACCTCATTTTCATACAGAACAACCTCACGGGAAATTCTTACGCAAATGAGATGGTTTTACCTGTAGTGGTACCGTATCTCCAAACAATGGGTCAAAATCCACTCTTCCAACAAGATAATGCCCCTCCTCATCGTGCAAGAATTGTCTTGAACGTTCTTGAAGAGAATGATATCGATCTTCTACCGTGGCCATCCTGCTCCCCAGATCTGAATCCCATCGAGCATGTGTGGGACACCCTAAAAAGAAATCATCTGCGTCAAAACGTCTTCCATCATGAACAGGAGCTTCGATTAGCAGTTCAGGGGGCTTGGAATGACTTAGGCCGAAATTTAATAGATAATTTAATATTGAGCATGCCGCGACGATGCCAAAGTGTCATTAATAACAGAGGTGGACCTTCCGGGTACTGAAAAATATAAGTGCTTCCATATCGTTTCGAAAATATTAGTTCAGGATTTTTTGTTTTACGAAATTTCGTCATTTTCAAATTTCAAATAATTTTTATAATAGGTGCTTTGGAGAAGTCAAATATTATTTTGTTTTCTTGAGAATACATTATATACAATACATCCTGACAAAAACCGAAAGATTTCTATAGATTTGAATCATCAAATTCATATTTTAAAGATATAGGTAAGTGTTCCTAGACTTTTTGAGGTGTTTATGAAGAATAACAGATGGATTTGTATCTACATTTCATTGATAATTCATTAATATATATATATATATATATATATATATATATATATATATATATATATATATATATATATATATATATATATATATATATATATATATATATATATATATATATATATATATATATATATATATATATATATATATATATATATATATATATATATATATATATATATATATATATATATATATATATATATATATATATATATATATATATATATATATATATATATATATATATATATATATATATATATATATATATATATATATATATATATATATATATATATATATATATATATATAAATATAATTAATTTTAATTTTCACGAAAATTACTGGTTCAATCAACAATGTCAACTCAAATTCCATAGGAAACGTAGATTATTCAATTCAATAAAATAAAATATCAGCGGATATTCCAAATTGTGAATGAATCTGAAACGAGTTGTTAAAGGTATAGGAAAACCAAATAAAGATCGTAATCTATTCAAAATACGTTTTAATAGAATAATGATGTTCAAATTTTTACAACATTGACAAACTTATGACACGTTGCACCACACTGTGGCCTTCAGATAAGTAGTACTTATTATAAGGATAATATAGCTTAGTCTGACAGAAAAGTATCCAGAAAATTGAAAAGAAAGGCAAAAATCTTAATCTACTTCAATATTTATTGAATTTTCTTCAAAATATGTACCATTTGAAGCGATACACGTGTGCCAACGTTTTTTTCAATCATCGAAACATTTTTTATAGGTGCCTCCAGGGATGGCCTTTAGCTCCTTCTGCGATTGTCTTTTATGACGTCTATGGAATCAAATCTGGCTCCCCGGAGCGGCAATTTCAGTCTGGAGAAAAGAAAAACGTCATACGGAGCTGGATCAGGCGAATAAGGTGGCTGCTCGATGGTATTTATCGAGTGTTTGGTCTTAAAGTCGTTAATAACTGTGGCTCGATGAGACGGTGCGTTATCGCCATGAAAAATCAACGATTGTTTTGCCACAAATCCGGTCGTTTAAGGCGAATATTTTCACGCAAACGTCTCGAAACGGTTAAATAGAAGTCTTTATTGACCGTTCGACCTTGCGGAAGGAATATTGAAGAAAGCAATCAGCATAGTCTCGATTTTTGAACGACTTTGGCGTTATGAAGATTGTTGGCTCGTTAGTGTGTCATATTCATAGACCCATGTCTCGTCACCAGTTATGATCCGTCCCATAAACGTGATCAGAATTCGCACGATCCAGCATGTATGCAGCTACCTGCATCCGGTACTGTTTTTGAAGAAAATTCAGCTCTATCGGAACGGGCCGAGTGGCGCATGGACAATTGGTTCACCAAAATCAAACGATATATAAAGCAAATCATTCTTTTGAATGTAATACTTTTATGAAATCCTGGAGAACCTCTCTGAGACTGTGCATTGGAACGGAAGAAATTCGTACAGAAGAAATAAAAATAAGGCGTGGAATATTTCAGAGTGACACGCATAGCCCCCTCTGGTTCTATTTAGCCATGAACCTCCTAAGCAACCTCCTCAACATCAGCGGCAACGGCTATGTTCTCGACAAAAACACCAGCACAAGCATCTGATCTTAGGGCAATGGACACCAAACTCAGGACTATGCTGACGAAGTACGGGATGCATCACCCTCAGTCATCGGTCAACCGCTTGTATATCCACAGGCGTGCAGAAGGAAGAGGCCTCCTACAGCTCGAGGCAATTCACGACGAGATGGTTAACAGCCTGAAGAAATGACGGGGACTTTTCCCCCCTTTATCTGTCAGAACCGTATATAGATGACAAAGTCGATGTGCAGGCACGGTTGAAGCGAACATGGATGTCCAAAGAGCTGCATGGTGAATACCCTGGTAACCTGGAGGGCGGCAGTGCTGGTAGGTCCAGGTCCTTGAATTCTCTTAAAGCCGGCTATTTATTTCCCGAGACTGAAGGCAGAATGCTTGCTGTTCAGGACCAGGTGGTACCGACAAGAGCCCATCTAAAGGACATAATAAAAACTCCAGTGCCTTCTGACCAATGCAGAGAGACCAATCAGCATATCAGCTCCGATTGTCCAATTCTGGCCCCTACTGCATATTTAAAGCGCCATAACAACGCCGCTAAGTTATATCATCAGGAACTTGCTCTCAAATTGAGGCTCAAGAAAGCTTGTGTCCAGAATTATCAATATGAGCCAATCAGTGTCATGGAGAACGATGAATATAAGCTCTACTGGGACACCCCACTCATCACTGATAGAAGAGTGGCCCACAATAGGTCTGACATGACCCTGTTTGACTGGAAAAATTAGAAAGCTGCACTGATAGATGTCACAGTTCCGTTTGACGAGAATATTGGGAAGGCCTATACAGAGAAGATAACTAAGTACCAGGACCTGGCTCTAGAGTTGAAAGAGATATACAAGCTCAAATCTGTTGCCATAATGCCTCTGGTTATTTCGGCTAATGGACTCGTAGAAGCACATTTGAAAGAGAACACCGAACGCTTGTGTCTCGATCCAAAAATAATATCAAGCGCGCAGAAGGAAGTCGTACTGGGCACAGTATACATAGTTTGAGCTTATTTCATCAATTCGGATTGACCTCTTGGCGGAAAACTTACCCGTAAATGGTGATAAAACAAAAAAAGAAAAAAATATATATACACTGTATGCTGAATTTATATTCCTTCGCGGTATCAGGTGGTGGTGCGGTGGTGGTGGCGAGTTCCTATTGGTCGGTGGCTTGACCCGTTTGCGTTGCATGATTGGCTCTGTCCTCGGTGTCTCCCTACTTGTGTCTGCGTTGGGTTCTCTTGTTCTTGCTTTTACAGGTTTCAACATAGATTTCCATATTGTTGGTGTGTTTAGGGCGTCATCTCTCCTGTTCATTGTCGTGTGTTTTTCTATTTCAATGGCTTCTCGTAATTTTCTTTTTCGGAGTTGTTCTATGTTGGCTACCTATGTAGTGTTGTCGTAATCGAGTTTGTGGCCTGTTTTGTGCGAATATTGAAACACAGCAGATGTACTGGTTCGTTGGTCTTCTGAGTTCTCATGTTCTTGTATCCGAACCTCCATTCTTCTATTTGTTTCCCCAATGTAGACGAGCTCACAGCCTGTACACGTAATTTCATAGACTCCTTGGTTTTTCAAGTGGTATCCGATCCTTTGGTGTTTGTATTGTGTGGTTTGTAGATCGTTTTTATGTTGTGTTTTTGTAAGATCCTACTAATCTTTTCACTCTTATACATTTCACCTCTTATACATTTCAGGAAGGCTAAACTTCTTGGCGTTGTATCCTCTTCTGAATCTTTTCTGAGAGGTTTCTTGTACTCCATAGCTTTGTGTATTGTTCTTCTGCTATGTCCATTTTGTTGAAGAGTATCTTTGAGCTTGGTCAATTCTTTGGTTGT
This sequence comes from Cryptolaemus montrouzieri, assembly GCA_013387265.2. NCBI lineage: Eukaryota > Metazoa > Arthropoda > Insecta > Coleoptera > Coccinellidae > Cryptolaemus > Cryptolaemus montrouzieri. The sequence goes on from JABFTP020000062.1 coordinate 60,402,858, forward strand.
ATTGTTTGGAGAGCAAATACTTTTTGATCGGTGAACGAGTGTCTTGATTACTGAGTTCAGTTGGGCGGGATGGTGATGTGAGTTTCCATTCAAGTATCGGTTGGTATGTGTTGGTTTTCTTTACACATCAAAGTTCAATCTGCCATTAGTCGTTTTCTGTATCAGGACATCCAGGAATGGTAGTTGACCGTTGGATTCCAGTTCGAGGGTGAATTTGATTTTCTTGTGGCGTTTGTTCATTTGTTGTACGAAACTCTCTAGTTTCTCTTCTCCGTGTTGCCAGATTATGAAAATGTCGTCTACATATCTCATCCAAATCTTCGGTTTATGTTCTGCTTGTTCCTGTGCTTCCGTTTCAAACGTTGTCATGAATAAGTTGGCTACTGCAGGTGGAATCTGGGATCCCATTGAGGCTCCATCAGTTTGTTTTGAGCTCTTCTACATTGGGGAAACAAATAGAAGAATGGAGGTTCGGATACAAGAACATAAGAACTCAAAAGACCAAGAAACCAGTACATCTGCTGTGTTTCAACACTCGCAAAAAACAAGCCACAAACTCGATTACGACAACACTACATAGGTAGCCAACATAGAACAACTGAACAGAAAACCCATTGAAATAGAAAAACACACTACAATGAACAGAAGAGATGACGCCCTAAACATACCAACAATATGGAAATCTATGTTGAAACCTGTAAAAGCAAGAACAAGAGAACCCAACGCAGACACAAGTAGGGAGACACCGAGGACAGAGCCAATCATGCAACGCAAACGGGTCAAGCCACCGACCAATAGGAACGCGCCACCGCCACCGCACCACAACCTGAGACTGCGAAGGAATATAAATTCAGCATATAGTGGCACATAGAACAGTAAACCAATATACTCCGACATGAAGATATATGGTGTGATATATATATATATATATATATATATATATATATATATATATATATATATATATATATATATATATATATATATATATATATATATATATATATATATATATATATATATATATATATATATATATATATATATATATATATATATATATATATATATATATAGCTATATTCTTCATATATATGTACGATCAAATTTAATGAGTTGATGTTTATTTGAAGGTTGTCTATATTGAAAATACCTTTCCATGTGTGATTCTCCCTTCATGACTTGCCATAATATATGCGCTTTCTTCCTTACTACACCACCAAGAATTGGTTGGGTAATCAGAGATTAATAAGAACCAGAACGTGCAGAAGATTAATGTTACTAAAATCATTCCATAAAAAGATGATTTCCAACCTAGCCATCGTACCAAAGCACCAGTTATAGCAGTCGCTGCAACAGACCCGAAGACGTTACCCATAAGGCAAGCGGTGAATTTTCCTTTTTCCAATGGAGGTGACCATGTTCCTATGAGGAATTGCATTGATGGATACTGGACACCCTGTATGAAAATTAATTTTAAACAGGGAATAAACATGATTTGAAAATATTCCATCATACGAAACACGACCAAAAGATCTTCTAGACTGGATTTCAGTAATGAACGATTTATATTTACAGGGTATTCGGTAAGTAGACAGTTAGTATATCTCTTTTATACGAAGAATCTACTCATATTTTCTTCTTGTCCATTTTGAATGTGCTAAATAATTCCACTGTTCCAATTCTTGTTTGAATTCATAAATTAACTATATTTTGTGTGTTTTCTTGAGAATTCTGTTACGTCCGAATATCGATAATGCTGTATTTTTTCGATACTTTGTACGTGAAAGAAATCTCGGGAGAACCCATAATACAATTCATTAAAGAATGTGAACAAGAATTGGACCAATCGAATTATCTATCACATTTAGAATAGGATAAAAAGCAACTTGTTCCAAAAAACACGCAAGCTCCAAAAATATATAGTTTAATCAAACTACACAAAAAAGAAACCCCACCAAACCAGTTGTTTCTTACATAAGCTCACTAGCAGGTAAATTAGCAGGTTTCTTAAACCAAAAATTCATGAAACTTACCAACTTTCATTTGCAATAGACCATTTTAAATTCTGTAGATCCGACAGATAACTGATTAAATTTTTTATAAAAAAATATGTACCCAAACATTCCAAAAAATGAATGTCCGCCTCTAATAAAAGAAATAATACTTTACCACACATTGATGAAGAGTTTTGTTATCTTTTAGAGATATGTTTGCCACAAAATTATTTCCAACTTAAATAAAAAATTTTCAAACAAAACTCAGGACTTTCCATGGGATCCTTACTCAACCCCTTATTAGCAGATATTTTTTTGAACAATCTTGAAAAATCTATAATGATAATAAGTTAGCACAAAATCATATCGTTTTGTGATACAGATACGTTGATGATATGCCTGTGGGTTGTCAAGACGAATATATCAGTTTTTACATCTATATATAAAAGAAAGTTGTGTTAGTTATAGTGTTCATAACTCATGAAAGGCTGTACAGATATGGCTAAAAATTGGTGGGTAGGTAGCTTTGAACCAGGAGACGGACATAGGATACTGTTTATCCCGTTCGACAGCGTTCCTGTGTGACTTGGACGTATGGATGACAATTTGATTTTTGTGAGAAATCGATATTAAAAAAGTGAAGTGAACTATAAAACGAAAAAAAAGGAAGTCTATGATACTAGAATGAAGGCAATCGATGACGAAAATGGTGGTTTATATTTCCGAGATGCCCTGGCGGAACTCATGTCAGTAGTTTTATCCACTGTTCGTGCGAGATTCAACATTGCTGTTGCAGTTGCTTCTTCTGGAATAGCAGCCATATTGTAAGAAGGATGCCGTACGGCTCATTCAGCATTAAAATTACCGTTAAATCTTCAAACTATTGAAGAACCCACGTGTTCATCATCATCATCTGTGACGAATGCACAATGGCGCATAAGCGTGCATTAGAAGCACTTAACCGAACATTGAAAGATTCACGCAATGACTCGAAACGTTTTGGAGGAGCAATGATTTTACTGTCTGGCGATTTCCGCCAAACACTGCCAGTAATTCCAAGATCTACGGCCGCCGACGAATTAAACGCTTGCCTCAAATCGTTGAACATAAGCAAATAACTATTCAATGCCAAAAAAAATACTGATAAATTCAAACAGTCTGGAATATACAAAATTGAATGTAATGAGTGCTCAACTAACAACTTAGGTAGGACAAAAGGTCGAAATTTTGAATCTAGATTCAGAGAACACCTCTCCTGAGATAACAAATACGCTGTTTTTGAACATAGATATTGTAAAGATATCCAATCATCCCTGAAGCCTACCCTGTCACCGTCTGGCGGACTGACGAGTACGCGGCACTTTCGGGAAACTTCGAGAAAGATTTATAGGTTTCAACGAGCCGTATTACGAAGAAATCAGTGTTGCTGTTTCCGGAGTTCTCGAAGATTTGGAACAGAGCCGAAGTTACGCAAATGTTCTAGAACAATCCGTACTCGTATATAAGAAGAGAGCGCGAAGCGCAGAGAGGGAAGTTTGAATACAAAGTGCGAATAAGTGGACAGTGTTAGAGATAAATTAAGCAGTATCGATTGTGTTATATAAATTAGTCATTTAGTTTAGTGGTATAATTGTTCAGTCTACGTGTAAATAAACTAGTTAGAGTTTTGTAACGTGGAAGTGTTTGATTTGAACCCACAAATAAGTTCAAGAACTAAGAAACGTTACAATACATTAGATAGATCATAAATTCTCCTGAAAGGCAATAATTATATAACATTTTATTGAATATGTTGAAAAATCAACAAATCCTGTAAAAAGCCAAAAGTCACCACTGCAATAGGTAACTAGAATTAAATTACTCCCCACTATTCAACATTTAAAATAGGAATAGTTAGCACATACTTTTTCACAACTGTAAGCTCTAGACACTTGAAAATGACGTAACTATTGAAATCGGTAGGGTGTATCGTTTTGGAAATCATACAAAAGTGTCTTATTTATATTACAATTAATTCTCATGAAAGCAATCCATCAATTAATATTTATTGAGCGTTTATAACTCTTTGTAATTTCCAAATACTCTACAGAATGTTTGATTAACTGATTGAAAAAATGAGATTGCAATTGAACATCGAGCTCAAAATATCGATGTTATACAAACATTGGCCTCATAAAATTGATTGATGAAACATGGATGCTCTGAAAACATTGACATCGATGTCGCATCCCTACTCGACGATCGAGCTATATTCATCCAGTACTCGGTATGTGTAATATCTGGGAACATACTCTCAGGTATTTTCTTGGTGTAGTACGGCCATAAGAGTCGTATTATGCATTCAGAATTAGCTGTTTGTCTGGACATACACACAACCAAATTTATATGGAATCACTCGATATTTCACATTATTGATTGTTTTTAACCATGGATCTCTGCCTAATTGTGAAAATGAAGTTTTTTGTAGTAAAAAAACTGGATAGTATGATAAGAAATGTCGAATTATCAACACATGTTCGGGATATTGTACTCAGTCGTCACTGAGATTTGAAACTGGAAATTTCAAAACTTAAAAAAGCCTATAATCATAATTGAAAATGCCTTATCTTGGATTGTCCGATGTGCAGAGGGGTCGAATAATTGCTCTCGTTGAAGAAGGGGTGACACACAGGGATATAGCGGCCACAAAGAAGGTATCGAAGGGGGTGATTTCAAAAAACTACGCCCGATACGTGGAGCTACATTCTCTGCAAAATAGACCTAGAAGAAATCGTAGGAAGATCACTTCTGAAGAACAAGACTGGTTTTTGTGCCAAAATGCAAGAAGAGACCCTAGTGCGTCGCACTCCATACTTCAAAGGCAGTTTCTGGAAGCAACAGGCATCAATGTATCAGTCGAAACGATACGTCAAAGACTTCGTTCAAGGGGTTTATACATCAGAAAGCCCTTAAGGGTTCCAGAGTTAATCGACAACAAAAAACTAATAGTCTAAATTGGTGTACTGAGCGCCAAAACTGGAATATTGAGAATTGGCGAAATGTTTTTTTTTTGGGATGAGACCACAGAGTGAACGCATCTCAACTAAGCGTAAATTATACTGCCCTCAAAATATTTAATACGCTCCCTAACAAATACAAACATATGAAAAAGAACACTCTCAAGAAATGAGTAAAGAAAATCCTTATGATAAAAGACTATTACTCCCTCACGGAATATTTTAACGATAATTTATAAGATTTTTTTTAGCGAAATTTGTGTGATGTAAATGTTTTTTTTAAGAATTTAGTTCTTTTCATATTTTATTTTCCATTTTATAACTCCTCATGTATCTTTGATGGGTCAAATTTATTGTTCTCACTTCTCACTGAGTAATTTGTAAATGAATGAACAATAAATGAATTGAAATTAATTAAATTAGTGTTCGATCAGAAGACCGTTGGATTCGGGTTTTAAAGGGCCGTGGAAGACAAGGTAGACTCCGAGCAGCACGACAAATTCCGAAATACCAAGGGGGCAGTGTGATGTTTCGGGGTGGCATTAGGCTGGGAGGCAAAACAGATTTGTTTGCTTTTCCTGCGAGTGTAACGGCTAGAAATTAGGTGGACCTAGTGCTGAAGCCCATAGTGAGACTCTCGTGAGGTGCCCACGGTGAGAATTTCCCTTTTATACAAGATAATGCTCCTCTGCATACCAGCAACCTCGCTCGACATTATCTTGAAACAGAGGGAATCGCTATTTTGGAATGGGCAGCTTGATCTTCGGACTTAAATCCTATCGAACATGGGATAATCTCAAAAGAAAATTAGATCGCACCAGGGTAATCCAAGAACCCCACAACAGCTCATCCAAGCCACCACAGAAGAGTGGCAGAATATCACACCAGAGGAGGTCGATAACCGAATCCAAAGCATGCCTAGACGAATTCAGGCTTGTATCAGGGCAAGAGGAGGTGATACAAGCTACTGAGGTCGAGTAAAAAACTCCTACTCCGTGACAAAACAATTTTCAATTTTTTTACAGGTTTTTTTCTTAATTTATTTCTTTTTTCAATTGAAATATCTCAAAAGGATCATTCTAACAATCCTTCGAAATTTCCAAAATCCCTGAGGTAATATTCAAAATATCGGGTGATTCCATATAAATTTGGTTGTGTATTTCAAAATCAAGATTTAAGCAAAAATTTTTGAATATTTGTTACCGTGATTTACCGATGAAATTCCAATGAAGAATCTGCAAATGAACAAAGGTACCCAATTCTCACTTGTTACGAATATTGCTATTAATGTAAGAGATGCATTAATGAGCGCGCTGATAAGCATCGTGATCCAAGGCCCCACTTGTTCAGCTATAGGTCCTCCAGGTATAGAACTCAAAGTTTGACCGTAGAAATAGGCACCTATTATCATACCTTCTTCCCAATGAGAGTACTTGAATCGAGGCCCATACTGAAAATATTCATTATTAATATTAACAATATTTTTACCCTGTCAGAAAAAGTTAGACAATAAGAAATGATACATTAGTGCGATCTAGATGTTTAGATTACTGTTGCTTGAGGATGCATATTTCACACATTTGCAGAAAAGGGGAATGAATGAAAAAATATTGAGATGCAAGCCCCTGTTAAACTGCAAATTTTCTTAAACCAAAAAACTTCATGAAATTTGTACTTAGAGTTGTAAATTATATTACAACTCACGCATTGCAAGGAAGAGTAATCACAATCCTAGTCGATGAGATTGATTGTCTATATAGAGAGGTACTTCTTCAGTATGAAGACTGCTGGTTAAGTAAATGAGGAGTTTAGGGAACAAACTAACATAGGCATCTTTTATTCAGAACTAAGGCTCAGAAGATATGCATGAAATAACAACAGATGCAATACAAAGCACTTTATCGGATATGATGAATAATAAATCTCCAGGAGAAGATCAAATAGTTATCGAATCTATCAAAATGAGAGGACACAAGATCGTACAATAGATGTCTAGCCATCTTTATACTACTCAAAAAACGAAATGCCACACATCTATATGAACCATGAGAACAACTGGATTTCGTGATACATTTGGCACTTACGATAAAGAGCTGAATAGAGAAAATCATTGAATACATCCTGCCGCTAATACTATGTGTTGATTATAATGAAGCTTTTGATTTAGTAAGACAACTAGAAATGCTCAAAACCTTGGCCGACTGTAGAATCGATACTAGATACATAATTATTCAAAACATATCTACGAGCATGCTACTTTACAAGTCTCTCTACATCAACTTAGTGATAAATTCAAGATTGAGCATAGAAAGAGGCAAGGCCACACGTTATGTCCGAAACTATTCACCAACTTAGTGGAATACATGCTTGAAATACTAAATTGAGACGAAAGATGAATTAACGTGGCTGGAGATGCAAGAGAGATGCTTCTACAGTTAGTCACAGAATCCCATGAGGAAGGCTTGGAGATGAGTATGTCGAAAACAAAATTGAGGACCAACATGGTTCTGAGCCTGCCTATTTCCATCGATGGTGTATAGGTGGAGAAGGTTTCATCATATCAGTATTTAGGCAATGAATGATCTATCAGTAGTAGACAGACGTGGGCAGCATTTGTGAAGCTTAGGGACGTTGTCAAATCTGGTATTGATCTTTCCCTGAAACGTAAAGTCTATGATCAATGCTTGTTACCATTACTAAGTTATGGGGCTGAAACCCACACACTAACAAGAAAATCAGCAGATAAAATATCAGTAGCCCAACAAAAACTGAAGAGAAGAATGTTGGATATTACTCTACATGATGAAGTCCCAAACAGCATTATAAGAGAAAGAACAAAGATCCAAGATGCAGTAGAAAAAGGGAACAGGGTGGGATATCTGGTTTGATTTGAAGACTAAAAATTGACAAAATGTTTCCTGGAATGGCGACAAACACAGAAAGCTCAAAGAAGTAGGGAAGTCCACCAACTCCCTGGAAGGAAGATATCAAACGAATATGCCCAAATTAGATGCGAGAAGCTCAAAATCAGTGGAAAATTTTGATGAAGACCTATATCCAGCAGTGAACCAAAGTGGTTGATGGATGATGATGGCTATATCAAAATAAACTCCAAACATTAAAAACATCATCGATAAGTCTGAATATTCTGTTGAAATGGAGCGTCCGTTTTTGTTATTTCGTTCACTTTCATAAAATTGTAAGTGACATTTCCTTGTCGCTATTTTTCAAACACCTATGATTCGTAGGTATAGACTGACTCATGTAGTATGAATTAGTAATATTAGTTTTCTGTTAGTAGTTTATAATAAGTATGTATCATTATATTGCTTTGGTTTTTCGACACTGTGACTTCGAAACAATTGAGCAAACACTGACTTCTGATTTAGAAATTCTGAACATTTTCTTAAAAAATGGCGTTTATGTCCAAATCCTTCAAAAACTGAGGTTTCTTGTTTTCATCTGCATAATCATGAGAAGGATAGGCAACTAAGAGTATTTTTCAATCAATCACTATTAATTCATAATTTCACTCCAACCTATCTTGGTGTAAAGCTTGATCGTTTCAAATTTCATATTGATAAATTGTCAGAAGTTGAAAACAAGAAACAATATACTACATAAATTAGCTGGATCTAATTGGGGCGCCGGAGTCTCTACTTTGCGAACTACTGCTTTAGCTTTAGTATATTCAGCAGCAGAATATTGCTGTCAGGTGTGGTTGAATAGTGCTCATGTCAATAAGATTGATTCTCAGTTGAACTGTTCTATGAGGGTTATAAGTGGATGTTTTAATTGCTACCCCATGGATTCCGGTTATTTGTAATATAGTTACTTCCCATATTCGCAGAAAATTAGCTCTTAAATCGTCTTGGGATAAGTATCACTCATTTCCAGAATCTTCAAAATCCACCTAACCTGAAATTGAAATCTAGGAAACCTATTTGGTCGATTGACTTTTTGGGTACACGAGTGAAGGCTGTTGATCTTTGGAAAACTGAATGGCAGGAAGTTTGATGTTTTTAATAAAGTTCTCATAGAGGATCCTTCCAAAAGGGTTGCAGGTTTCGATATAAGTAGGAAAAATTGGTGTACATTAAATCGTCTCAGGACAGGACATGCTCGTAATAATAGTATGTTGTTCAAATGGAATACTGTAGAAAGTCCGGCATGTGAATGTGGCGCAGCTGAAGAAACAATAAGACATTTAGTCCTCGATTGTCCTATTTACCATTTTACGGGTGGTTTTCAAGAGATTCATTCCGTTTCAGATAATTTTATCAATTGGGTAGAGAACTTTAAGTCTATTTAGGAGATTAGTTTTTGCTCCCCCTTAGTGTTTTTTTCCCATGGTGTATGTTGATAAGGCAAGGGCTACACTCATGTAGGGTTTCATTCCCAAAAGGTGTATGAGATGTTCCCTGTTGAAAAATAGGGGAGCATTAATTAAGTTCTTAGATTCAAGTGAGTTTAGACATATAGGAGTTAGTAATGTTTTGATGAAATTTCTTTCTGCTAGTTTTCTTTTTCCATTGTAACAGATTTTTCCAGTCCTAATCCCCCTTCCTTTTCACCCTTGTCTTCGTGAAGAAGTCCTGGACATCATGGAGTGCAAGATGACAATGAGAGAATGAAGCTGCTAAGCAGAAAAATTTTTGGTACTCTTTTTGTACACACGACACTTACACAACATAAACAGACAAGCTATTGCTACTGCAATAGCGACAGAAAACGAGTTTTTTGTTCACAGCACTCGACAGCAAGATAACCTTGTTAGTTTTTCGTAGGAGACATGATGCAGTTTAGATGCCTAATTAGGTTTGTTTTTCTGCTGGTATTCTATTTATTCGTTTACTGAATCATACGCAAGATAGTATGGTATATCATTAGTTAATCAGTGAAATAATTATATGTATGAATATCGAAAGCAACAGTGCATTATATCATTTTGATTGGCTTACGTAGCTTATGATTAACTAGCAAACTGTTTATTTCAAAATTATCAAAGTTGCTCAACACTTTGTTAGGTTAGTGATTATTGTGCTATCGCATAGCTATGAATGAAAGGTGACACTCCCTCCTTACTGGACCTGCCGGTCCTTCTGCTTCGGCTATACACATAAATGCGATAGGGGGTTGCCGCATGGATCGGTACTTGGACTCACGCTATGGAACTTGAAATACGACGGGGTCCTGCACCTCTCCTATAGGGAAGGTGTCACCCCAATTGCATATGCAGATGATTCGGCCTTCGTGATCGAGAAGAGAAAAGACTGAAGATACTGTTAGAAGGGCTATTTGGTGGCTAGAGGAAAAAGGACTACAAGTAGCTGCTGCAAAAACCGAACTGTTAGTAATAAAGGGACCTAAGGACACAGGAAATCTAAAGATCAAAGTGATGAACGATATGGTAAAATATCTAGGAGTAATACTGAAAAAGATCCTCACCTTCTCAAAGCATATAGATTACGCGGCAAAGAAGGCGATGGAGAGAATTACTGCAATCTCGAAGATAATGCCAAACGTGGGTGGGCCAGGATACCATAAAAGGAGAATCTTTATGGTATAAACCTTAGCATTATCTGATATGCGGCACCGGTATGGCGGAACTCCATAAAGCAGAAGAAGCCACTGCGACAGCTGATATCAGAGCAGAAAAAATGCCTCTTAATAGTCACGTCAGCGTACTGCGAGGTCTCCGCAGAGGCAGTGTAAGTGATCACGGGTTTCTCATCAGTCGACTCAGATCAACTCTGGAATCAGCCAGAGGCGTTGAACCACAAGCATGAAAAGAGGAGGGAGGTTTAGTGGAAACACCACTCGCCCCCTCACGGCATTGCACTGCCCAACCACGAAGTTAATTCGCAGGGATTCTTCCCTACCTGCCGGGGCAAAAAAAAGGTTATCGTTCACACGACTACCATATTTATTGCCTTGATGTGAAATGTTTCATGCAATGATTCAACTCATTGTCCGACGGCCCTTTTGATATAGAACACGTCATTTAAACAAATCAAATTTAGCACTTTGAATAAAATGAAGAATTGGAAGAAGATCAATAATTCTTTTTCAATGATTAAATGACTGAAGGAAAAATAATATACTCACATCTGGTTGTTTTTCCCCTTCCTTCAATGTTTCATTTCTATCCAACATTGCGATAAAACTTATCTGAAAATATACTCTGTATGCATAGTTCATTGCCGCAGACATGAATATCATAACAGCAATCAGGATTCTGTATGGACACTTTTCTGGAAGAACAAAATGCATGAATCGAAAACCTGCACTCTAGATATCAAATATTCGAAAACATAATAATGAATTGATATGCAAATTGGATCTCGAAGATTTTAGAGTGCCTTAATCCTAAATAATAAATTCAGTCCCGCGATATAACCAAAGGTACTTGGTTATCAAAAGAAATGAACAATTTGAAATATGTACACAGATTTATTGGTAACGCTAGATTCACAATTGGCAACCAAATAAAAATAATATAATACTAAAACGACAGCTTATATTTTAATTATGACACCATTAGAATTTGGATTTTACTTGGGGCCCATTTCAGGTATATACGAGGTAGGTTAAGTTTGCGGAAGTTGGCAATGCTGCGGTGGTTGGTAACACTGCAGCGTTCACATTAGTTTTATTCGAAACAGAATTCATTTCTGCGTCAGCCTATGTTTCGTGTTGATCGGTTGATACTTCGTGTTTTATTGTCCTTTGAACATCGACCTTTTTTGACCCACCGTCGTGAAGATGAGTGATAAAATAACTGAGCAAAGAATAGTGATTAAATTTTTGGTGAAACGCGGCGAAACTTCCGTGGAAATTACGAAAGAGTTAACCGACGTGTATGAGGAAGATTGTCTGAAAAATTAACTGTCTACGATTGGGCAAAGCGGTTCAGAAGTAGCAGAGAGTCAGTGGAGGATGATCCGCGCGAGAGAGCTCCCTCCACCTCCCGAAATGCACAAAACCTCGATCGGCTGCGCTCGCGAGTGCTCGGAGACCGTTGGGTAAGCCTTAGAATGTTGGAAGACGAGTTGGGCATCAACAAGGAGACGATCCTGCAGATGCTACACGAAGATTTAGGGATGCGTGAGTTGTGTGCGAGAATGGTTCCCAAAGTGCTCACAGTTGAGCAGAAAGAGCTCCGATTGTCCATCTGTCAAGATATGATTTCTCGAATTGACGAATGTTATCACTGGTGACGAGTCGTGGGTGTTCGAATACTACCCTGAGACCAAAACGCAGGGCATGCAGTGGGTAGAGAAGGGGGTAAGCGCCCCACAAAAACCAGAATGTCAAAATCGAGAGTGAAATCTTTACTCATCGTATTGTTTGATATTAATGGAGTTGTACACCACGAATACGTTCCAGCAGGTCAGACAGTCAACGCAGTATTCTACATTGAAGTTTTGAAACGTCTAAAGGCCTGTGTGTTTCACGTACGACCCCAATTGGAGGAGCGCGGATGGGTGCTTCATCATGACAATGCTCTGGCGAACTCGTCATTCGCATTTGTGATTCTTTAACCAAAAACAGCATTCCAACACTTTCACACCCCTCTTTCAGCCCAGATCTGGCCCCCTGTGATTTCCATCTGTTCCCACAGTTGAAGTCGTACCACAAAGGAAACAGTCCAAAGCATCACGATGGCTGGCGGTTCTGAGTGACCTATCTTCGGGGGGTTTAGGGTATGCTTCCAACAGTGGGTTCAAGGGTGGCGCCGGTGCATCGAACTCCAGGGAAACTATTGCGAAGGAATATAAGGTATTTTCAAGTATGTATGTACTTTCCGAACCGTACTGGCACTTTTTCGCGAACTTAATTGACATACCTCGTAATCCTCATGTATCTCGGCAAGAATAAAAAACGCGGCTTTTCTTTGACAAGCTACGCGCGTTCCTTTGATAGAGCCGCCTTTTGCCGCTAGCAGAGTATTATTTTATTACGTAATAAATTTTTGTAGTTTAGTTACCTACTTATTAAAGATTTTTTTCTTCTCGAGATCTACTCAAAAAGTACTCGCGATCGACCGTTTGAACACCCCTGGGGTAGATTATATCCGAAAGTAAAAGCGATAATTCACTCATACGATGCAAGAATTCTGATATAGAAACTTGAATTGAAACATAATGGAAAACATCGATTTTATAATAACTAAGAACAATCTATCGAAGGAGGGCGTGAATACAAAATTGATTCTAGTAGATCATACATTGCATATTTGATGAAATTTACAGAGGATTAATTGATTTCGAAAATTCCTAATCCTCAAAATCTCAATAACTACATCTCTAGGGCATAGCACATAATCTCATTTTAGAGTTCATTCGATATAAATCATTTCCTTGCCAAGAAGATAATTAGGTAGGTTCAGGTACCTGGAGAGAATTTCCATGTCGATGGTTGCAATTAGACATGAACCTTTCCGGTTGCTATCTACCGGTCGGAATCAATTTTCCAGTTTTTTATCTCAATTCTGCTTTAAAGTTGGATTTTTCCTCAATTTATAAAAATAATTCGTAAATTTAAGGATTTTCTGGGATGAGATTAATTTGATGTTGATTGTAATATATATTCTTTTATGTAAAGTATTATTTTTCGACTTACTCATTTTGATTTGGATTTTTACTATATTTACAAACAGTACTACATGCTGCCATTACCAACTTGACATAAGTCATAACTGATTAAGTTTTCAGAGACTGTCAGAGTATTATGACAGTTAGGTATACTTTTCTAACCTTCATTCATAATTTGTTATGACAAAATGACAAGAATAACTTCAAATATGATTGAAAAGCTGAAGTAATTTTTGATAAGTTAATGATTTGGTGATAAAACATATTGAAATCAAAGCATATAAAATGAGTGAGTTCAAAAATTTCATATTCCTCTCTGTTTACGAAAGTTGTATGATGAGTCTGGTGGAAAATTATCTTAAAAATACTTTTATTATGCAAAGAAGTGCATTTGCTTCTCAATCTGATCAATTGTGATACATACATTAACATTATTAGAAAGAAAGGTCAGTTTATTGTCGAAAGTAATGGCTTCTTGTTTTTATAAGAAGTTCTTCTAACTGCACCAAATTACCAAATTTGCGATCTGGAAAAGACCGCACGGAAAAAATTGGGAGACTGGGAGGATGAGAATCAGTTTGAAACACAAATGTTTAATTCTGTCTCTACTATGATCATCATATTCTACAAATGATGTGTGATAGTACGTCAGTCAGCAATACTGACGTACTATCACACAGCATTTCAGCTATGATTTCGAGTATTGTCTAAACCATCGTTTCCAAACGATTTTTATGTCGCGACACACAAAATAAACAAAATTTTGAGTATAAGTCTTGTGACTATTGAATTATAATAATATTTTGAATATTATATTAATAGTTTATTTAAACGTTTAATCACAAATTTGAATTTTCTCATTTTATGACTTCTCGATGTTGAATCATGTAGAAGGGATATAGTTTCTAACTCTAGTGTCTTCCGGACTTATAATATTGACCATATGATCAATTAAAATATTTTATTTAAAATAAGTAGTTTGATAAGTAGTACATTCTCAAGGTTACCCCAGTCCATCAAAACGCAAAACCGTCCATTATAAATATTTAAAACTCATGAAGATTTTCGGGCGTGTAAAACATGCCCTCTTATTGAGGGTCCCTTACTTATGCCTGTCCCAGACGAGGTTTTTACATGCTGTGTACTTGCATGAACATGTCAAATAAGCTCTTGCATACCGTGGCTCATACGCCAGGACAAGTTCGTACATGTTACAAGTTAATTGCCTAAGTTATAGAAACAGAAGGATGTGAGGTAGATTCTCACTGTTATTTAAATTTTTATATTAGGGGAGAGTCGGGTACCCCGGCCGGCGGGAACCCCCGGCCAAAGCTAGTTCCAGAAAAGCCCGCAGACATACATTAACAGGCGCGACGTCAAAACAACGGCAGCAACATAGAGCTATACGTGCAAGTGTATGAGCCGTGTCAGTTCAGTGAACAACGCGTGACAGTCGATCATATACTAGTATCGGTTCTTTTGTCTGTGCCGCACACTTCTCAAACTCAGTTTTTTCTGTACAATGTAAGTTTCTTACCATGGCATTTTGCTAATTCCGAAAGGTTGTCATTATAGTTCAAAAATATGTTAAATATTTGAAGCTGTTCATATTGATATTGGCGATAGACATGACATCATAGGATCGAATCGGTCGGGTAGAATCGGACACTTGTTTGTCGGCCATTTCATGAATGGTGAATTTTTGGATTTTATGAATGAAATAGTGAAATTATGAATCCCAGTTGCTCTGTCTTGTCAAGTCATCTGCTTATTTTTATGTTAAAGTCGCTTTTGTACGGCAATAGGGAAGAAATAAGTGAAAATCTGATGTTTTCTTCACAGAAAATGCCAAAATTCAAAGAAAGAAAAACAACTAAAGGAAGTTGGGATGAAAATACTATGAAAAGAGCGAACCAGAGTGTTCAGGAGAGAAATTTATCTATAAGAAGAGCTTCTGAACGGTATGGTGTTCCAAGAAGTACGCTCCAGGATAAAATAAAAGCTATTGGTAATGGAGAAGACACAGCCGGAATTGGGGAGGTTGGAGCACACATTTTCCAGCGATCAAGCTCTGCCAAATCAGTCAGCCATTTTTTCGTTTTTCAACGTCTGAGTGTCATCACCTCTTTCGTCTAGAAAAGCTGTTTCGGGCAATATTATCTTGAAACCTTTCTAGGATTTTTCCGCGATTCAACCACCTGACGTCCGTGCGAAGAACTTAATCAGTGTGTTCAGATGACTCCCTATCTTCCAACTGCAACTTAAAGAGCCGCCGTTGCAAGCTACGTGCACGGATGGAATTCACAATTTTTGTTGCAAGTTCATAATGTACTCCGTGTTTGAAACTTTTGAACACAAAATTTGTTGATGTATAATGCAATGGAATGAAAAAAATGAAGGGACATCTTCATTAGCTCGACACAATGCCACAAAACCGTTTTTGTTTCTAGTCATTGCTGGTGCTCCATCGCTTGTAATGAAAAAAGAGCGATCCGGAGTGTTCAGGAGAGAAATCTATCTATAGGAAGAGCTACTGAACGGTATGGTGTTCCAAGAAGTACGTTCCAGGATAAAATAAAAGTTATAGGTAATGGAGAAGAAACAGCCGAAATTAGAGAGGTTGGAGCACACATCTTCTAACGATCAAGCTCTGCAACTTCATGAACATGTTATCAGTCTAGATAATCGGCTAATACCACTTACGAAAGCGGAATTTTTGAAACTGGCTTTCCAATTCGCAGAGCAACTAAAAATTCGTCATAGATTCAACAAGGGAAAAATGACCGGGAAAGATTTTTACTATAACTTTTCGAAAAGATTCCCAAATATTGCTCTCAGAACCCCAGAGTCAACCAGTATCGCGAGAGCCGTTGGGTTCAATAAACCTCAAGTAAATCGTTTTTATGATCAGCTGTTCCAGCTTCAGGAAAATATAGTTTTCCAGCTTCGAAAATTTACAATGCTGATGAAACAGGAGTCTCGACGGTGCACAAAAATGAGAAAGTTATTTCTACTAAAGGAAAAAAGCAAGTAGGCAAGTTGACATCTGGTGAGAGGGGACGAAACATCACCATGATGTTTGCTATGAGTGTGACTGGTCACTTTGTACCTCCTCTTTTCATCTTCCCGAGAAAACGCATGGATAAAGATGGTCGATTGATGATTGGAGCTCCACCGGAAAGCATAGCTATTCCACATGAAAGTGGATGGATGAATGGTGAGATATTCCCGAAGTGGCTCCAGTACTTCAATCAGCACGCACAGCCTTCGAGGGAACACCCTGTTCTTTTGATTCTCGATGGACATGGGAGCCATAAAGAATTGGCAGTGATAGAGTTTGCTCGTGTTAATCACATCCATATGCTCAGCGCACCACCACACATAACTCACAAAGTGCAACCGTTAGACCGGGTATTTTTCAAGCCGTTCAAATCTGCATTCAGTTCAGCAAGTGCCATGTGGATGAGACAAAGCCCAGGAGCGAGAATTTCAGACTATGACATCGCTTCTCTTGTCAATTCGGCTTTCACTAAGGCAGCTAGACTAGAAATAGAACAAAATGGGTTCAAATGCACCGGAATTTATCCATTCAATAGGGAGACTTTTACTGATTTGGATTTTTGCCATCATCAATGACCAATATCGAACAGGAACCAGTTTTGGATGAGACTTCTGAGCAGCTATCAACCAGCATTAGATCAAAATCATCCACAAGTTTCAATCCGCAGCCATCCACTAGCAGCATCCAACAGTTGCGCCCAGCAGTCGACCACTACTCAGGCATCACAACCATCAACAAGTGGCAGCACGCAGCCACCTACTGCGAAAAATAGTGCAGAGCCAGTTGCATCTCCTAGTTTGAATGCATTGCTTCAAAAATTGTCCCCTGTCCCTAACGCCTCAAGGAAGCAGCCCGTTCTCGAAAATCCAAAAAAGTGAGATTCTGACATCCTCTCCATTTAAAGATGCACTGGTAGCAAACAAGGCTGTAGCCAATAAATCCAACGCTGCAAATGATAGAACAAAAGCAGCAATCAGTCAAATGAGATCGAGAAAGAATATCCAGAGTTTAACTCAGAAACAAATAATGATACAGAATGTATCATTTGAGGGGAAACCTTCGATAAAGACTGGATTCAGTGTCACAAGTGCAAAAAACGGGCACATGAAGAATGTGTGGATATTAATCCATCGTCATCTTTCTAGTATTGTGATGTTTGCAAATCGACATAGTCATATTCTTTGTGTCCGGGGCTACCCCTCAGAAATGATTCTGACAAATATTTGACAGTGCCTTCTAAACTTCATTAGTTATAAAAATGAGAATTTTTATTTCTTATTTCATTAGTATTGAGAGCAATATGTTTTGTTCATTATATAGATTGAAAATAGATCTTTTTTTCTTAGAGTTTTTTTTTGTAATCTTGAGTTTTACTTATGTGGTCGAGTCTACCCGACTCTCCCCTAATAACATCTGAGACCGACTGGGATCGGTCAGATGAATAGCCATGTGATCGTCTAGTACCTGAACCTGTCTTGAAGTTCTTTCTATAAAATAGAACCTTCTGTTGTTGTGTGTATTTGTAGTAACCTTATCAAGTTCTTTAGTGTGCGGTTTGATGTGATACGACCAAGACATCGCTTAAACTATATATAAGGAAATGGTATTGCAAATTTTTCGTTTGCAATCTTAGGTATCTTCCTAAATCAGTTATTTAAGAAGCAATTATTTTAGTTCGTCTTCGAAGCATTCCGAAATTACGTAGTATATCAACATTCTAAGAAAATTGGAGAAATTTGAATATTGGTCAGAAATTTTGATAATAAAAACAAGTACTGTGTTTTAAGGAATTTTACTTAATAATTGCGATTCGTAACGCGTTTCACTACACCGTAGCTTCTTCAGACGAATGATTATGCAGAAAATGTAAATGAGAATATAACTATAAATGTTCTTGAGTAATTACGAGCTTATTGGTCGCCTCCTCCTAAGTGGTTATTTATGACAGGTATATCCAATAAAATTAAGGAATAGATTGCTCCCGAAAAGATTCAATAGAGGTGAAGGGCTTAAATCGACTTGTTCATTGATGAGTCTACCTGAGTGTTTGTATTTATTTATTTCTAAAGTTTCCCAAAGATCTACCTTCCAATATTTATTATCTGTATGCAAAATTTCAAATTATGGGTCGAAAGAATGATTATTTTCTAAGAGATGATTCGCGTAATTTGAATCTGATTTTTATTTGAAAAACTGCGTTTATGTTCCGATATTCTAATATTAAAATTTCTATGTGTTCTACCAATGTAGAAATTATCACAGTCATTGCAATTCAATCTATAAACACCTGATTTATTGTTTTTACCTGGTTTGGTTTTATTATTTTTATATATTTGCCTAAATTATTATTAGTTTGGAAAGCTATGTTGAAATTATTGCTACTTAAGAATGATTTCAGTTTCTCACTTGTAATGCCAACGTAGGTTAAGGTGTTGAATTTTTGTTTCAATTTATCGACAGGGTAAACTTCATTCAATGCGATTCTACTTTGATTTTTATTTAAAATATTATTTATTAGTTTGGGATTGTAACCATTATTTTTGGCTATTTGTTTAATCAAATTTAGTTCTTTGTTGAAATTTTCTGGTGATAGCGGGATGTTAATCAATCTATGAATAAAACTATTGAATGCTGACATTTATGTTGATATGGATGACACGACGAGTTATGTATTATAATATCTGTATGTGACGGCTTATGGTAAATTGCGAAAACATGTTTTCCATTTTCATTCGAAATTGTTACGTCTAAGAAATTTATCGAATTATTGCTTTCTATTTCGGTTGTGAATGCAATTTTGGATGTAATGAATTTATATGATTTTCGAAAATTTTCAACTGTCTATCTGTTCCTGTGAAGCAAATAATGATATCGTCTACATAGCGATACCAGTATAAACAATATTTACTGAGTGGATGATTATGAATTAATTTCTCTAAGTTATTCATGAAAATTTCTGCTAACAAAGGACTCAACGGATTGCCCATAATCAAGCCGTCTTCAATAGTATAATATTTGTAATTGAAATGAAAATAATTTTGATCTAAACAAATTTTTAATAATGAAAGAATATCTGATTTAATGATAGTATTGACATGATTCCTTTCTAATAATTCTTCAACTAAGTAATACGTATCTTTTGGAGGAATGTTGGGAAATAGATTCTTAACATCGAAAGAAATAAGTTTGGAATTAGGTGGTATAGTGGTATCTTTGATATTGGCAATAAGTTCGTATGAATTTTTGACCGAAAATTCAGATTTAAAATTGCAATGTTTTATTAGCAAGTCGTTGAGGAATTTTGAAAGTTTGAACGAAGGTGCCGTTACATAAGAAACAACAGGTCTAATAGGGTAATTAGGTTTATGAAGTTTTATCAACGAATATAATTCGAGGGATTGTGGATTGGAGTTAATGAATTTATATTTTTCTTGGTCTGTAATTAATGATTTTGCTGTCGAAATTATGTTTTTAACAACTTTCTGAAATTTTGCGGTAGGATCCTTAGTTGATGTTATATAGTTTCCGGCTGTTAAGAATTCTTCAGTTTTAGAAATATAATCGGTTTCACTAATCGCAATGACGGTGTTACCTTTATCTGCTTTAGTGAATACTAAATCGTTCTTGGTACTATTTTCACGAATTGTTTTTATTATCTTATAATCGGAATTGCAATGAGGTGATAATTTCGAAAAGTCTTCTTTGATGATTTTTGCTGTTTGATGTTTGGCTAAAATATTATCTTTGGAGTTTTTGAGAATAATTTCGGAGTCTATGCCTAACTGTTCAAATTTAGTTTTATTATGTTTTGGATGTAAATTATGTTTGAATCCTTTTTCTAATAGATCTTTTTGTGGTTGTGTAAAATCGGTATCAGTTAAATTAGTGAATCTTTCAGAAAATTTATGGTCTGAAAATTTATCAGTTGAAGGTTTGGGTGGAGAAATTTTGAATTTAAGTGAATTCAACTTTTTCTGTTGTTGCTGAAACTTTTTATGAATTAAAATTTTGACATCGTATCTGGATTCAGAGTCTAAAATATCAAACTCAACAGGGTGCAATCTAAACAATAATTCCGTATGGATTACCTTCAAATATATGTTTGCAACGTCCCTCCTGTTGTACTGGATCTTCATATCCTCTTTGAGCCATATGCGTTGGCCTTTCTCAATTGCTCTTCTTGCTGGTCCACTGTTGTTATGTGTCTTCAACCGTATGTAATTGGGAATCAACCTGTTTTTCAAGCACATTGAGTAGAACCATATATTCTGCGTGTGAACTGCACATCTTAGTAGAAATTTTGACAAAGATTCAGATAATCATTACCTTTGGGACATAAGGAAAACTGGAATCCTTCCTTTCCTGATGGGCTTCTCGGAGAGGTGCAAACTTCGTCTTATCTTACATTACGTACAATCAAATTTAAATTTTTATTCACGTATACGCGAACTAAACGGATAAATAAAGAAAAATTGAATTCAAACTTAAATTATTTCCCGAACCAGAACTCACTAGGCATTCTTGAAACCATGGGAAGAATACGGATGCTCCCCAGGGAACCCTGGGTATTGAAGACGAGCGACTACTTTGAGCGTTCGAGACCAAAACGGAATCGTCCTACAGTTTGGGATAACTGTAGGCTCTGGACAAACATCAATATCGTTACCATTGTTAATACGTCTCTACATGCGAATGAGTTGAACAACTTCGAGCATTCCGAGGCCTATCCCAAGCAATATTAGGAATACCTCAGCCATCGAAGATGAGTTGATTGTACATCTTCAAGCATTAGGCATACGTTGACCATTCCTTCCTGGTAATGAGAATGAGTTTACTCCTGTTCAATCCGATTTTGTCATACGAGCGAGTGGGTTACACTAGTTTGAGCATCAGAAGAGAAATTCATACCAATTGAAGTCGAACAACAATTCCCACAAATACAATGATCTTTCTGCGAGTACTCCGAGTTGTATTTCCAGGATCAGAACGTCGTCGTCTCCCTACATGAATGAGTGGGTTTAATCACTTCGAGCCTCAAGGAGGAACTGAAATCCAAATTAGAACCAGCATCACTAACTTCAATAACTAAATCCTCCTAAGGTTCTAACAGCCGTGTTCTCTTCTGCTCTTGGTTCTTAATTACATGTTATATAAAGCGTTTTCGAGGCGCGTTACTTCGTCGCAGCGTGGGGATCGCTGTATAAGAAAATATCAGATGGTGTATGCGATCGCGGCTGCGAATAGTTGTTTAATAACTATGGGTAATAGCTTCAAATTTTGTTTGCGCTCGATTTCTTATCAGAATTTGGCTGCATTCCAACGACATAACTTTAATACTTCTGGGTGATTTTAAGATGTTTCCAAAATACACATTGATATATTAAATGAAATAATTGAATAAATTTGGCCAATAAATATCTTTTCACTGTTATTTTGAATTTAGATGAACTATATAAAATGGTTTTCGGCTAGATCTGTACAATACAATATTTACAATTGACAATAAAATTCATTAAGATTAAATATCGAGACATTAATGAATCGTTTCAGCAAATAAACAAAAAAAAAATACACTCGGTTCAAACTCCTGTTAATATTATTACAGGCCAACAAATGCTGAAGGCACACATGCAGTGAATTAGCCTGCATGATAACGAAGAATGCAGATTATGAACATAAAAACCTCCTAAGGAGCAATGATCGGGACGGTTAGAGAACCTATCTGAATGTTCACTTCAGGAAAGTGAATGAATTGATCTGGCACTCAATAATCTAGTCGGAAAGATCACTCTTCTTTGGACCTTAGTGCAGCTGCAGCCTCCATGGACACAGAAGGCGCATATAATGCGGCACACACTAGTTTATTATGTGGGGCTCCGAGAGCCAGAGGGGTACCGAATGTTATCATGGTATGGTTTAGGAACATGCTAAGTACCACGGTGATCAACACTTCCCTCAAAGAGGGAGTCAATTTTGTAGCTGGTAGGGGTTGTCCTCAGGGACAAGTTCTACCCCCTTTGCTGTGGTTTATTCTAGTTGATTATCTACTGACTATCATCTACGCACTGGACGTTTATGTCCAAGCTTAAGCTGACTCTGGCTGTCGGAGATGACAATCATGTCGTAGAGTCAATGGAAGACGTCATATGCGAATGCCTAGCTGGACACAGAATCAGACCTGGGGAACTTCGATCTCACAAATTGGAGCTGACTGAGCTTATAAAGTTCTCGCTTATTAAACTGTTGACATTTATTAGAAGGATGGAATGAAATTTAAGGTAGAGCGTATCACAATAAACCATCGAATCGTAGTGGCACGATAGTCAATCAGTCTTTACTTAATCTCTCTATCAATTTATCTATTTGGCATGATTTCCCTAGAACACAACGAATTGAAAACCCCTCCTTGGATAAGATAATCAACTTTTTCTCAGAACACAAATGTTATGATTTACTAAATGTTTTTCGAGTAATACATTCTTTTGGAGTTAAATAATGAGTTTTGTGATTTTTTCAAAAACACTTGCTTTCCATGCAGCACCCTGTATAAAATGATTCCCTCACCTCTACATATGAAATGCAGGGTATTACAAATAGTATGTCACAGCTTGAGGGGTAAATCTCATGCAATTTTAGAAAAAAGTTCACATAAACATAGGTCCGTAAAAGTTTCATTACGGAGCTACAGGGTATTGAAATTTCTGGAAAAATTGGTTTTTCTTCAAAACTTCTACAGTTTTTGAGATATCAGCCCAAATTTGGAATGCAAGCTATTTTTCACAGCCCCCATCATTACACGTCCTAGATTTCAACTGAATCTGATCTTCGTTCAATTTAGAAAATTTTTGAAACTTTTTCGTATCCCCAATCGTTTTCGAGTGAAAAATTATTGGATTTGAATTGTATGTTATTCGCTAAATAAAAAAATAGTTGAAATACCCGATAGGTATGCCTAAAATTTGCTTTTATTTTGATAGATCGTCTTCTGAGACTCAACTTATACTTATTCAATATCAAACTGAAAAAGAACAATTGAAAACCGAATAAATTGCTGAAAGTGTCCTGCACCTGCAAGAATACAGACCTCTGTCCTTCTTCGCATATTATCACGCACTCTTTGAAAGATGCTTGGGGTATTTCTTATCGTGCCACAAGAGGTTATTATTCGATTTCTCAATTCTTCTACGGTGTTCACGGAGTGGTATAAACTAAACTTTTGAGATATCCCCATAAGAAAAAGTCTAAATGATTTAAGTCTGGGGACCTAGGAGGTTCTGGCCCAACTCAACCTGTACATCGGTTGTTGAATATATTATTCAAGAATTCCCTAGCTCTTCCACTGAAACCAAAAGTGGCACATCCTCGAGCAATGAAGGTAACTCCTCCTCAAGAAATTGCCTATAAGCGGGACCGTTTAGTCTGTTAGGCAAAAAAATGGCCCAATCAAATAATTTCCAATTATTCTGACCCAGACATTCAGTGAGAATTGTTCTTGATGATGAGATTCTTCAATCAAATGGGGGTTTTCTTAGCCCACTAATGATTATTGTGATAAAAATTTGTGAAAGCAGTTCTCGAAGAGTTAGCTTCGTCTGCGAACATTATTTCATTCTCAAAATGAGCATTTCCTCTAATTTTATCTGAGAACCATCCATCAGAAATTCAGTCTTGAAGGAAAATCTCGAGGAAGTAGAGTTTGGACGCATTGAATAAGAAACGGGTACAATAAAAAGTCGTGGAGAATCCTCCAATCTGAAACATGTGACATATTCAGCTGATTTCCAATTTTTCTTGTACTCACATGAGGATTTAAATCAATACAATTCAAAACTGCTTCCTCAATATCTGGAGTTCCCATAGTTTGAGTTGCACCTTTTGAATGATTATTTGCAGTAAAAGTACTAGTTTCCCTCAACCTTTTGTGGATATTTGAAAATGTTCGCCTGTCTGGTGTTATTCGATTTGGAAAGCGCACCTGATATAATTGCCTAGCTTCTGTTGTTTCTGTCAGCCAGACCGTATATGTAATGGATATCAGCCAATTCGGCGTTAGTAAAATTAGCCATTTTTCTTACAGCAATAACTTCAAAAGTCTTAAAACTAATCGCTAATTTATTAAACAATTCGAGCAGACACTGGTCCAACTTTAGCTACTGTCAGAATAAATAAATAAATGAAAAAAAAACAAAGCCTACTAGTCATTTTTTTAATTAGAAGTGCTTTCAATTCAGCGAATGCATACAATCGTTTAATAATTTTTTGCTCAAGAACGGTCGGAGATACAAAAAAATTACAAGTGTCAAAAAAGTTTCTAAATTGAACGAAGATCACGAGAATTGATTGTACGCTGATCTGTGGCGTACTGCAAAAAGTTTGAAAGGGCAAAAGGAGACATGGCTCCGGAATAGAAAACACCTTGTAGATTCTGGTTGAAATTTAGGACGTGTAATGATGGAGGCTGTAAAAAATAGCTTACATTCCAAATTTGGGCTTAATATTTCAAAAACTGCAGGAGTTTTGAAGAAAAAACAATTTTTTCCGGCAATTTCGACAACCTGTAGCTCCGTAACGAAGCTTTTACGGACCTATGTTAATATGAACTCTTTTTCTTAAAATTGCACGTAGATTTACCCCCTCAAGTGACATACTATTGTGTAACACCCTGTATAATGTTTTTCTTGAAATATCCTATTTTTCTTCATATATTTTATCGATCTGTTTCAGAAAAACCGCCGTTTCGAATATGCATTGGGATGATGATATTGTGCACTACAGCTATAAACTATTGTTTTAGAACATTCTTCCCTGTTACTCTTATCGCAATGATCAATAAGAATAAAACAACGGTGCTAAGTAATGGAACACAGATCACAGAGTTGCCTCCAAATGTAAGACTTCTCCAAATTTTGTCTCTGAATAATAAACGACGTGAACAACTGTGTTCTGTACAGATCCCACTGTATTAGATGTAAGAGTTCCCCAAAAATGTTAACAGAAGAAAAGAAATATGATCGTATAGAATACTAAGAATCTCTAATTTCCTAACCTAAAAAAGTAGCGAAATTGAAAAAGACGGTTCACAGTTATAGGCTTTGAATCAATCTGTCTTTTAATTTTTTGTTTCTATTCTTGATTTTATTGCATTTCTTACTGATCAACGTAATTTGCATGTTGGAAATGTAAGTTTTTTGAAATCAAAGGATATTGAGAAATTTTTGACTTATGGTTATTAAGATTGAATTCGGGAACACCTGAACAAAATTCGAATGAAATAATTACACATTGTTGCTTGTTCTCTATGGTTTATAGCTGCAATTTTTGTGAAAGTTTGTTCCAGACCTTGTTAACTGTCTATGTTATGTGCAAAGACTTTTGATAGTCTTTGTCGCGTGATTTA
Source organism: Cryptolaemus montrouzieri (assembly GCA_013387265.2). NCBI lineage: Eukaryota > Metazoa > Arthropoda > Insecta > Coleoptera > Coccinellidae > Cryptolaemus > Cryptolaemus montrouzieri. The sequence continues at coordinate 60,428,906 of JABFTP020000062.1, forward strand.
TGTGAAGAAATTCTCAACTATATTCGATTTCAACGATTGTACTCATTGCTGATATTTTTTTGTGGCGATCGCGATAAAGATGTAAAAACTCACATGCTCCAAATGCAAAGGCAGCTGTGATGACGAGACATCTGCTTTTGTTTGTTGTGATTCCTGTAATATTGCAACTCATATCTGCTCTTTGTCTTTGGGGGGCAGTGAACTCAGAGTTATGGAATTAAAAGACAACGGTCACTCTTTTTTTCTGCGAGGAGTGCAAAAACTCGATAAGGAGATTACCTCCTATAGTTCAAAGTTAAGAGAATATGTTTTAAAATACCACGTGTAGAAGAGAAGCATAATACTTTTAATATCCACAAGAAAATCAGGGATACAACAGGAATGGGAAGAACACGCAGCATCAATCTTTTACAAGACAAAGAAAATACCTTTATTTACGACAAGAAAGGTAGAATTTAAAGATGGAGGGAGCACATGGAGGAAAACTTCGGCAGTGGAGAGGTGATGGGGGAAGTAGCACAAGGAACAACTGGACCAGAAATAACGCAGGATGAAGTTCTTGCTCCGATCAAGATGTTGAAGAATAACAAGTCTCCCGGAGAGCTGTTGAAGCTTCTGGATCACGAAAAAGTTCGGCTGCTCACGCGATTGTGTAACCGGATTTACGACTTTGGACAGTTCCCCCAACTTTCATACCAATCCCAAAGGAGAGGAATGCAACGAGATGTGAAGAACATCGGGTTATCAGTCAAATGAGACAAGCCTTGAAAGTTCACTTCTATATTATATACACACGAATCTACAGAAAAATTGAGGCGAACATGTCGGAGACACAATTTGGATTCAGGAGTGGCCGTGGCACAAGAGAAGCGCTATTTGCTGTACAGGTTCTGATTCAGGGAGTCAGATATATTAATTGTGATGAGCACATGTACTTTATCGATTATAAAATCGCCTTCGGCATAATACATCATTCAGGACTTCTTGAAATTCTCAAAATAACAGAGATACCCATACGTCGTGGAATTTTTCAAGGAGACTCTTTGAGTCCATCATGGTTCTGTTCAGAAATGAACCCATTGTCCTCAATGCTCAATAGAACAGGATAATGATTTAGGATAAAACAGATAGGAACTATCATACAACCTCCCACCTGCTTTATATGGGTGACATCAAATTATATGCTTCGAACAAGAAGCAATTGGACGACCTGCTGAAAACTGTCAGTAAGTTCTCGGCAGATCATATGAAATTCGGGATTGAAAAATGTAAGACCCTGAACATTCAAAGAAGGAAAGTCATAGATGGTGAAACACAACTTCCAAACAGTGATATTATACAGTGCATGAGGGATAGCGAAACATACAAATATCTAAGATACCAACAAGCCAGATGAAAATCTCAGAGAATTCTTCTTCGCAAAAGCTCTCACTTCTGACCTCCATAGAGTGGTGTTGTTGGCTGATAAGGAATATACACCTCTTAATCTTGCTACCAGAGATGACCTGTTGAATCTACCGTTCCTATCAGATACTGAAAAACAAGAGCAATGGTCAAGAAAGGAATTGCATGGATGACATCACTATGAGATTAATCAACCACACATCGACTCCAACAAATGGTTGATGAAAGGAGAGTTATTCGCGGAAACAGAAGGATTTCTTAAGGCCATCCAAGACTAAGTGATCGCTACAAAAATTTATTACGAAGGACGGAACATTACAAACGGATAAGTGCAGAAAATGCCATATAAGATCGGAGGCTATACAGCATATTACATCCGGCTGCGAACAATTGGCCAATACGGAGTATCTTCATAGGCATAATCAAGTGTGCAACATTATCCATCAGAAACTTGCACACAAACACAGACTTCTGAATACCTTCCAGCCATATTACAAGTATCAACCGGCGCCCGTATTGGAAAATGACTCTATCAGATTATACTACGATAGGCCTGTTATCACTGACAGAATGGTGACGAATAATAGGCTGGACATAGTGGTGTATGATAAGAGAGCCAGAACAGCAATGGACAACAACGTGATGAACAAGTTCCAGGAGAAAAGTCCAAATACATAGACCTTGTTATTGATATCAAGCAGATGTGGCATCTCGATAAAATAGATATTGTTCCTGTCATCGTATTCTCGACTGGTTTAATACCCAAAACTTTGCATGATAGCCTTAAGAAATTAGAATTGTATAAGAATACCTATATAGAAATGCAAAAGCTGTAATTCTTAATACATGTAGGATAGTTAGGAAATTTATGTCAAGTATATTGTAATCAAGCCGATTCCCTTTGATTGCTGAATCTGGGAAAGGTAAATTATATCCAGCTAACAACTGAGATAGTGCATAAGTCCACGATAATAATAATAATATAAAATAAAAGTATTGCAGATATACAAAATTCACCCAGCCCTGGTAGAGTTCTTGAAGACAACAATGACACACTGGCGCACGTCTCTGCAGGTCAACATGAACAATAAATCAATTAAAACCGACGAGATACCCATACGTCGTGGAATTTTTCAAGGAGACTCTTTGAGTCCACTATGGCTCTGTTTCGCAATGAACCCATTGTCCTCAATGCTCAATAGAACAGGATACGGATTTAGGATAAAAGCAGAAAGGAATTATCATACAATCTCTCACCTGCTGTATATGGATGACATCAAATTATATGCTTCGAACAAGAAGCAATTGGATGATTTGCTGAAAACTGTCAGTGAGTTCTCGGCAGATGTTCATATGAAATTTGGGATTGAAAATGTAAGACCCTGAACATTCAAAGAGGGAAAGTCATAGATGGTGAAACACAACTTCCAAACGGTGATATTATACAGTGCATGAGAGATGGCGAAACATACGAATATCTGGGATACCAACAAGCCAGATTGCTAGACCAAAACAATCAAAGGAGAAGAATTGCTCAGAATACAGTCAGCGTCTGAAGACTGTGCTGAAATCAATGTTGAACTCGGGGAATCTAGTCAAGGCAATTAACACCTACGCCATTCCAGTGTTGCTTTACTCATTTGGAATAATCAGATGGACTAAGACAGAACTGGATGATATTCAAAGGCAGGCCCGAACGATGCTAACAAAGTACAACAATCATCATCCAAAATTGTCTGTGATACGAACAACTTTGAAGCGGAAAGAAGGAGGACGCGGATTAATAGATGTTGTCAATTTACACACCGAACAGATAAAAATCTCAGAGAATTCTTCTCTGCAAAAGCTTTCACTTCTGACCTCTATAGAGTGGTATCGTTGGCTGATAGGGATATACACCACTAAATCTTGCTACAAGAGATGACCTGCTGAATCTATCGTTCCTATCAGATACTGAAAACAAGAGCAATGGTCAAGAAAAGAATTGCATGGACGACATCACCATGGCCAATACGGAGTATCATCATAGGCATAATCAAGTATGCAACATTATCCACCAGAAACTTGCACACAAGTACGGACTTCTGAACACCTTACAGCCATATTACAAGTATCTGCCGGCGCCCGTATTGGAAAATGACTCTGTCAGGTTATACTACGATAGGCCTGTTATCACTGACAGAATGGTGACGAATAATAGGCCGGACATAGTGGTGTATGATAAGAGAGCCAGAACAGCAATGCTGGTGGATGTCGCCATACCGAATAATAACAACGTTCTGAACAAGTTCCAGGAGAAAAAGTCCAAATACACAGACCTTGCTATTGAGATCAAGCAGATGTGGCACTTCGAGAAAATAGATATTGTTCCTGTCATCGTATCCTCGACTGGGTTAATACCCAAAACTTTGCATGATAGCCTTAAGAAATTAGAATTGCATAAGAATACCTATATAGAAATGCAAAAAGCTGTAATTCTTAATACATGTAGGATAGTTAGGAAATTTATGTAAACTATATTGAAATCGAGCTTATTCCTTTGATTTCTGAATCTGAGAAAGGTAAATTATATCCAGCTAACAGCTGAGATAGTGCATAAGTCCACGATAATAATAATAATAATATACGCTGGCGGTTTCATTAAATTTGGGTGCATTTCGGTATATATGCGTTTATTTTCGATGGTCATTTCAAAACATACTCATCAGTGCATTTTATATGTTGCAGACCATCGTGAGATTAAATTAATTGTTTGCATACAATCAAGAAATGTTTCATGAAATCAGAAATTTGAATATTAGCATAACAGACATGAGAGTAAGTTTTTCACTTCTTTCTATTGCATTCTCAAAAGTTGAGTATCTTTTAATTGATGCTATTCAGAATATATTCGAACGACGAAATATCTATTTGAAATATAAAGACGGTTGCTGCCTCTACCTATTAAAAGTTTCACATATTCACTTTCTTGTTTTTTTCATTTCGCATGTACTAGTCTAAGCGCGCTGCCCTGCGCTCTTTCTCATGAAACGTGACGCTTTCGTGAAATTTCACTCTCAATTTTTCCCCACTTTTATCGAATCGCATGCTGAGAAGTTTAACCTCATAACGCTGTAGTTTAGAGCTAAATCGTCATTGTGTCAATTCATCACCGACTTTGACACGAATTTTCACATGTTATTAGAGAACCACTGGAAAAAATGCTGTCATCAGAAGTTTTTATATTAAACGATCATTTATTTTTTGTTTTCTGTTGAGATTTTTGGGTAATTTTATATTGGATGTTCCCTATTGATTCGTCGTTGAAGTATATACAATGATAAAATTTTGCGTATTTTAAATCGAGCGTTATTGATACAAATATAGAAACATCATACTTCTTTCAGTATGGTCCAAGGTATAAATGGCCTGCCTTTGTGGAGGGCCAACTTCTTGGAGCTTATTTTTACGGATATACTATGGGATCATTGCCAGGGGGACCAATAGCAGAATTCTTCGGCCCTTATTGGACTATCATAGTTAGCTCAGCTATTTGTGCAGTTGTAACATGCGCTTCCGTTTTGTGTGTCATGGAAACTTGGGCCCCACTCTTCATTAGTAGGCTCCTCGTTGGACTGGTTGGGGTAAGAGTTCAAATAATCCAATGAATATCAAATTGATTATTATAATTCGTATACTTCCGACATGCTGATTTACTAACATAACATTTCACAATTTATGTTAATATATTATCACGAGTGTACAGGGTGGACTGACTTCGACGTTTTAGTACTGCACCTATGTGAGATGTTGGGAATACAAGAATATGACTCCCTTTCCGTGTTATTTTTGCATGAGGAATTCATTCTCTCAAATAGATTCAAGCTAGCTTTCTTTGTTTCAAAGCTTTCTAAAATTTTGAAAATTTTCAGAATCAGTAAAGTGCCAATATCTCGGTTGTTTTTGAAGTTATGTGAAAGGGTTTTGTCATTCTAGAAGCACTTTTTTACTTAAAATCGAACTTCGTGCGGAAATTAATTTTTTGTTCAATGGTTTTTGAGTTATAATGCAAACTTGCGTTTTTCTAATATGAACCATAGACTACTTTGATCTCGTAGAATAGGTCTTTTCTTGTCTCCACAAATATATCACATTTGCACTTTAGGTGTGTCCTTGTAGGCTGCAATTGGAGAAGAATTCTTTATTATTTAAGGCGTTAGCGATAATTGAGAATCAGTTTCCAAGTGGGTTTTAATCACTTGGTAACTGGTTAGGAAACTTTTGTTTTAATTAATAAATAAATCAAATGATTGAGAATTCTACTGAGATTATATATTAGCACAACGCGTTTCGATACACTGTATCTTTCTCAAGTGCAAGGTTACATACTACAGATATTCTATACCAGGGGTACTCAAACGGTCGATCGCGAGTGTTTTTTGAATAGATCTCGAGAAGAAAAGTAATAAGTAGGTAACTAAACTACCAATATTAATTAAGTAATGAAATAACACTCTGCTAGCGGAAAAAGGCGGCTTTATCAAAGGAACGCGTGGTACTTCTCAAAGAAAACCTGCGTTTTGATTCTTGCCGCTTTTATAGAAATTTCAAGCGGCGCGTTTGACGGAAACATTCGAGACTTTCCTTTACTCCCATATAAATGTTGCGCCTGCAGGAATTGGAGTCATTTTGAATTGTAACTTGAAGGCAATACTACTTCGATACAATGTTTATTATTAAATAGTACAGAATGAGTGCAGCGAAGGAAGAATAAGTGCATTTGTCTTATTTGTCGTGCGTCAGTTACAATACATAAGCGTGGTAAAATGGTTCATAAAAACTATGAAAAGGATTTTCCGCCACAGAGTGAATTAAGAAAACCAAAAGTACGTGATTTGATATCTTGTTTGAAAAAGGAATAAACCATGTTCACAAGACAATCCAAACAATCCATTCGAAGATTGATCGGTTGTGAAGGAAGCATTTATCGAAGCGGGTGAGACTTTTTCTGGAGATTTTAAAAATAAAACAGAAATCATGTCTGCTTTTAGAGAACTTCAGTTATCTCGTCCGAATGTCACAAGACTTATTGAATTCATAAGTCAGGACATGGCAGATGAACTAAAATATGATATCATGAAATGTACATGCTTTTCTTTACAGTTCGACGAATCACCGATATGACAGACACTGTCATGAGCTTAAAACAGCAAGATGGAAGAATTACCTCTCAAGTATATTAGTGAAGTAGAAAATTAAGCTTTCTTGGGAGTATCCAAAAGATAAAAGCGAGAAATTAGTATTCAAATGAAGGAACACTACTGAATACATAGAAATGTCACCTTATGTGATTGCCCTATACGTAACTATTTTGTATAAATTCAAATTGACCAAAATTCACACAATTCGCTTTCCAGAAAGAACAAACATCTTCTGAATTGAAGTGTTCTTGTCGAAAGCAGAAATAAGATCCACAAATTGGTAAATTACATTATGGACCCTCATATACTATACAATGATGTTACCCATATATCAGTTTGAGTGAAACTGTTTCTTGTAACTATTGATTTCCTGTCGAGTTGGCAGTTGGTTTCGAGCAGTCAGCTTCTTATAAACTTGCTCTCTAATAATTGAAATTTCTATTCTTCAATTTTACTTCTCTTCAATTCATTTTCTTGTGAAACTTTATAATATACTATGAAATGAAAATGAAAGGAAAAATTGCATTAGAACAACTTCATATTTCCATATTACGTGATGAACGTACTCATTTTACACAATTATATGAAATACTTATAGTACAACTACCTATAACAAAAATTGTCAAATTGCATAGAATTCCCCAAATAGTAGTTGAATTTTTTCCAAAATATGATTTACATAAGCAGCAGAATGTTTCCTACGACTTTCATAAATCTTGACTGAAAGTTGTGGTTGTACAAAATGAAACTTCTACATATTTGAACATCATGTTTCCCACTGTCAGACACTGTTCAACTTCAAATCAATGAGGAATTCCTGTCATTCATTCAACAACCTTGATAAAATTTCCCGAGAAACAGTAACTATGAGTTATGAATAGAAGGAACTCATATTAATTACCTTTTGTGCAGATTTGAGATCTTATTTTCTTTGGTTCAAGCTTGAATATTGTCAAACACATTGAGTCTCATTTACTTTTACATTTAGATAATTATAGAGTAGAAAAGTACTTCTTCCTCTTGAATAAACTGAAACGAAAATTCAATTTGAATTGGCACGGTCTTATTGACATCCAGTTTAAAATATTTGAATACAGATATAACCTTTAGTGGATAGCTTTCAATATTCATATAATACATACTCTAAATGAACTAACGAAAACTTTATCGAGTTCCTTCATTCAAAAGAGAGAGAGAGAGAGAGCATTAAATTTTACACGTTGGTAAAGCTCACATTGAATAGCGATCTAAGGGGCGGTAGCAGAGTAACTTGCTCCGCCCCGGTGTTTCCGTTCTTTTTCTCGAAACTCTAAGTTTCAAAAATTATCCCAAATTCGAAAATTAAATCGTAGAGTAACGATTTCTCTTCGCGGATCCGATCTCGAGATATGTAGGAATGGTTCGCCATCCGAATCCATTCTCCCGGTAACCCCGTATAAGTAGGACGGATGCAAGAAAACCACTTATTTTGACAGATCGACGTTAGTTAATTTCTGGCCTTCAGAGATATTCGGAATGAGGAAAATGGAGTGAAATTTTGCAAAAGTCCGCCGTCTTTAAACGGGAATGAAACTATTGCGGCGCAACATTCGAACCTCGAGGCTTGCTCTTTGACCAGGTTTTGAAACGATCGAACGCGATGGAAAAATTTGTATAGACATAAAAGTCCGACGAAAATATCCCCTCCACTCGCGAAAAATCGGAGACCTTTTTTATTTTCGCTTTTTCGGGTCTTTCTTTCTGAATGTTCGCCCGATCGATCGGTCCGATCGCCTTTCGAAAGAACGAAGTTTCCGATTCCGAAGAAATCTCGCCGTTTCGAATTTCCTTTGGCTCTCGGCGACGTTTCGGCGAAAATTTTCGAAAAAACCTCAGGGCTCTGTCGAGCTAGGGACACCAAATTTCGCACAGACCTTCCTCAGACCTTTCCCCTCGAAAAAAAAATCGCCGCGTCTCTTCTTCCCCGCCCGGTTCAAACTACCGTTATCCCCTCAGATTATTCCCGAAAAAGGCCTTACGACTTTAATAGTATAGATTAAATTGTACCTATATATATATATAAAGAAATATTGATATTGATATACACTACACTTGTTATGACATATTTATATTTTCTATTAGTTAAAATTAAAAAAAAAATGCAAGAATTAATACCTGAGTTATATATTCATTTGCTCATATCTCGGAAAATAGAAAATTCGGAAATAACTCGAAAACAAAAATGATAACTGAAATTGGTTTTCACCGATAAGGTTTTCTATAAATTCTAGACCGGGAACGGGGGAGTCATTTTCTTCTATCTGCCCACAAAACCATCGAATTTGGGACACCCAGTACTTCTGACTAATCAATTTTTTTCTTTAGAAATATGCGAATATTCGTTTCCTTCTAAACTCATACCAGCATAAACCATCAGTATTTAGTGTTTAAAATGATTAACTGAGATAGAAATTTCGTTTCAGGGGTGTCAGTATCCCGCCCTTCAATGTCTGATAGCAGCATGGGCACCTCCAAATGAAAAAGGATCATTCGTAGCTTGCCTCATGGGAAATGTTTTGGGTTCTGTTATAACTCAAGCAGCCGTTGGTTCCCTTGTTGCCAAATTAGGATGGTACTGGGGATTTTTTTTTACAGGATTCATGACTGCATTATTTCTAGTTGGCTGGGTAATTTTAGTCGCGGATAACCCCACCAAGAGCTGGTTATGCAGTACTAAAGAGGCGGATTTTATTCTAGAACAGCAGCAAGGAGCTGTAAAAGCGGGAAAAGTGAGATAAATATCTTATAGTATACTGATAGAAGCGTTTGAGGAGATTAATTGGACCCCTTTATGCAACAAAGTCCTTAGAAACGTTTTCATAAAGTCCATTTGACCTCAAAGTTTGGACTATTCAATTATGGCAGTATATAGTATATGCAATACTAACCAGGCCCGCCGCTAGCGGTTTGAACGCCGGTGTGCAATTCCTATCGTGCCGCCCCTATCTAACTACAAAACCTAGGTGTTTATAAAAATGTGAAAAAAAATGCTGTACAGTGAAAAACTATGTTATATTAGGTTATTTTATACAAGATAGATACACTAATACGACATTAAATGAAAAAATGAAGGCAAGAAAGGTGCAGTTTATACATATTATGTAGGTAGGTATAGGTATTAAGTTATTTTACAGAAACTGCACCTTTCTTGCCTTCATGTTGGCAAAATCAGCTATAATTTTTTTATTTAGAATCTCATGTTCAATTGAAATTATTGCTAAATTACTTAGTCTTTGCTGGTGCATAGTTGATCTCAAATAGTTTTTTATTATTTTTAACTTTGAAAATGACCTTTCACCAGATGCAACTGAAACCGGCAATGTAAGTGGTATCCTTAGCGCTATTGCTGTATTCGGAAATGTTGACATTAATTCATTAGCAAAAATGTATTGCAATAGGGTTTGTGGATCATTAGACTGGTTTTCAGTTAAATGCAACTTTAAAGCATTGATTTCATTAAACATATCTATACCGTCAATATCTGCGTCACTACTTGAACTATCTTTTAGCTTCACATTCAAATCTTCACAATGTTTCATTAAATCATCTTTGGAGTAACTAAACAAGTTATTATTGGTGAAAAAGCCAAAAACGTCGGTAAAAGTTTCCAACTCATCGAATCTACGTTTTAAAGAAGTTAAGGTTTGGTCCAGGATCCTAAAAAAAACATCTACCTTGTATTTTGTTTTAGGGTCTAGTAAGACTTCATCACTCTGTTCATACTGAAATTGAGTTGGTTTTCTTCGTGGACGAACGGTATCTATAGGCGGAAAATCTGCATCTACATTCAGTTCCCGAGCCACAGTGGTAGCTTCTTCTAACACCCTTTCGAAATGCTCATCTGTGCGATATTCGGTGAATTTATGAATCAATTTATTTAACAAATTTATGCAGATTTGAGTATTTATTGTGGGGTTTTGCATCATTTTGCTAATAGCATTAATTTCGTTTAAAATATCAAACCAAATCACAACTAAGCAAATAAATCTATAATTTTGAATATTCAAAGCAAGCGAATGCGCTTTGTGAGTTGTTGTACAATCCCATTCCGACGAATTGTTATCTGATATTTCAAGTAAAGCGTCAAATATTTTTTCGAGGTGATACCGTAAAGCTTTGACTGCATCGATTCTGCTAGACCATCGCGTGGCACTTAATGCCTTTAGTTTTAAATCAGGTAAATGCTTGCAAATTATGGACCACTTTTTGGTAGAAACGAAAAGAAAACGTAAATTTCTTGAATTAAGTTGAAAAAGTTGATCGTGTCGTGCGTTATATTTGCCGCATCGTTAACGACCAAATTGTGACTATGCGCCGAGCATGGAACGTAAAATGCACGATTATTCATTTCCAATATTTTTTTTTGTAATCCATTGTGTTTTCCACGCATATTAGAACCATTGTCATAACCTTGGCCACGTAAGTTTTTAATATCAAGGTTTAATTGCGAAAATAAATCTAAAACAAAATTTAATAGTCCTTCACCTGTGGAGCTGGTTATCGGACAGATGCCAATAAAACTTTCGCATATTGTAACATTTTTAGTTTCACTGTTTAAAACAACATACCTTAGTATAACTGTAATTTGTTCTGTGTGACTTACATCTGGTGTGCATTCTGATATGATAGAGAAATATTTTGATTCTCTGACTTTGTTCAGGATATAATTTTTCATGGTCGTGCCGAGTAAATCAATGATTTCATTCTGAATCTGATCTCCTAAATAGTGAGTCATGCGAGTTGAATCGAATTTCGAGGCTTGAATTCTGTGAATATGTTCCCGCATAACTGAATCAAAGGATGCTATCATTTCTATTGCTTTGAGAAAATTACCATTATCATGCTCATATAATATTTAGGACGAGCCCCTAAACGCCAGACATTGATGAGATAAAAATTTTATAACAGCTATGATCCTTTCCAATACATCACACCATTGTTTTTTTTCAGATTCTAATAGTCTCAGTTGCATTTGATTTACAGTAGTTTTATTTTTAACATATGATTTAGTTGGACCCAACATTTTAAATTTTCGCTATGGGAAATGCTTGTTTCGTGTCGTTTTAAGGTAGATGACAGATGTTGCCAATCGGAAAAACCGCTTGGAGCTGACAGACTACTTACAGTTTTACTGAATATTTTACAACAAAAACAATAGACTGAATCTTTTGACGTAGAGTAAACAAGCCATTCTCTGTTAATTTTTTCTCCATTAGGAAGATTTCTAGAGTAATAACTGTTTGCAAATTTTCTTCCATCGATATTAGCAGGAAAATTGTGGTTAAACAGCTGCACGGGACCACGGCTAACCAAAATATTAACAATATCATTAGTCATACTGGCGGGCCACGAACCGGGATCATCACCACAATCTAAACAGCTACTTGATGACGATAAATTGCTTTCAGGTACTGATATCTGTGGGATTTCCCTATTTCGCATAGAGCACGATACGGATTAACTTTGTTCTCATGAATTTCAATAGATGGCGCTATGTAATGCTACGATATAAAAGAAATATTTGGGCACCGTTCATCATATTATTTTTATAAGGATAATCTTTTTAGTATTGTGAGGTGACAATGTCTGAATTTTAGTCGATGATTGTCTGATTTGCCGCCCCCCCGAATGCGCCGCCCGCGTGCATTGCACGCCTTGCACGCCCGCTTACGGTGGGCCTGATACTAACACTGAGAGTTTCGGGATAAGATTAATATTTACCTACAGTATAGATATATAGTCTTCATTTTTTCGCTAAAGATACTATTCAGTGTATCAATGAAAAATCTAACTTTCATCATAGATTCAGAAAAAAATTCAAAAGCAGTTTTCTTTGTGCAAATTTCCGTGTTTTGCGCAGACTGTGTTAATCTTCTGCCATGTCTAATGCTTTTTTCTTGAGTACTTTGTCCGTGTTTATGAAGATCCAAATAGACCTGTTCTCTACCGAAGAAGATATAGAATTTCTTCATCAATTTCACTTAACGCGATTGATCTGAACGATGTCAAAGCTAAAATAGAGGGATTGAATGTTACAAAAGCTCCAGGTCCGGACTACATCCCACCTATTCTCATCAAGTCATGCTCTGCTAGCTTAGCCATTCCTTTTCAGATTTTTTTCAACAAGTCTCTAGCACTTGGTGCTAGAGAAATTAAAGCAGTAACGATGTTGGAAATTTTGCTCCCGTGTTCGATGTGAATTTTCGATGGCCCAGATATGAGAATCATGCCGAATTGAAATACCCTTTCCCGAAAGTTTGGACTCATCGGTGAATATTATGTTTTGTATGTCTGTATTTTCTGGAATGCGAACCATCAACATTTCGCAGAAATTAATCCTAGCCGTGAATCTCCTGGATTCGATCGATGATATTAATGAGAACCTGTAGGGGTAGAAATTATTGTTCTAAATTTTATCAATTGATTGCTAATAAGTTTCATTACCAATGATGAAGACCTTGCATCTAACCTACTCCAGCCCTTCCCTTTTCCGCTATCTGATTTCCATAAGTGACAAAATTTGATTCTAATTTTCTAAATTTTTGTTTCTGCAAACTGATTGAAAATTTGGCTACTTTTCGTTCAATATCTGCAACTTCTTATTTGTTGAGATTACTGATGAATGATGAATGAACTGACGCTGAAATTCATAGAAACCTACATAGAACATTATGGAACAAAAAAGTAGCATGGAATTAAGGGGTTAGGTTAGGTTAGATAGGGTGTATTCAGAATTTTCAAAAAATCGATTTTTTTCATTTTCTTGAAGTATAATATCTCAGAAATAGTCTCTGAAAATTTGAAGTGAATCCGACAAATACCTTACGCGTTATTTGATGGTTAGCCAAGAGTTCTCGGGCGATCCGAAACGTTGAGTGTGAAACTTTAAATGCGTTTTTCTCAAAACTACGTTTTCTGAATTGGTGACCACTATAGCTCGAAAACGGTTTTATATATTTCAATGAAATCTTACAGCTTTTTTAAAACATGAAATATTTGTTGATTCATTTTTTTCCTTTCAATTTCGATTTCTTATTAACAATCAACTGTTGGTTTCTTCCCGAAAATTTCTTCATGCCGCAATTTTAAAAATAAAAAACAAAAGCTTCCATAAGGCACTAGATTATTCATTAACAAAACAAATTTTTTTGTCTAATTGATTTTAAAAGAACCTCCAAGGATAAGTGATGGCCACCGCAAGGAGCTTTGGTTAGTACTGAATCAACATAAACAGCCATTACTTTCGAAATGTTCATTTTTTTTCTAAAATTTATTTCAAGTCAAGTCGAAACCTTATTTAATGATGCTATGCTTTTTCTTCTATGAAATAAAAATAATTCACACGCAAAAAAATTCTTAAAACTTCTCATTTTTTGTCTCTGAATACAACTAACCCCTTAAATCCACTGTGTCTGTTTCTATCTTCCAATGCGAAATGATTCAATTTTCCGAAAGGATAGCAGAATAAAATTGAGGGCCGTTTTGGATATAGGAAAGCCTAAAGCCAATTAATACTAATTCAGAATACGGTTCTAATAAAGTGTATTAAAATAGATAGAAACTCGTATTTGAAAGAACGTTTAGTTGACAAGTGATTTTGGAGTTCCCTGTACATAAAATAACATCAGAAAGTACATTGGCCTAAAAAATAACAATTTTCCAGTCAAACTAAAAGAGAGATATACTTTTACTCAAATCTGAGTTTATTTTTGGGCATAGATGATAATTTAATTCTGAAAATGTTGATAAAAAACTGAAAAAAAAACAATTGCAAATTGTAGATCAGTATCCATTAACTCTAATCCCAAAATTTGAAGTTGGTCGATAAATCCATTTCACTAATACTTCGAATGAGTTCTGTAGCGCGGACACCGTGTATGTGCGTACAATAATTTTCAGAGGTCTATTCGACAAAGTATAGATATACGTTATAACTTCCATTGAATGAGGCCCAAATCTGTGAACTTCTCCCAGAAGAATAATTGAAAACTACTTGAATTTAACTTTTTTCTGTTAAATAGAAATTGTGTCACTAACTTTTGTATTTCAGTCAAAACCACCCCTTCTCAAGATGGCGAAGTCGATTCCTTTTATAATTTTGGTGCTTTGCCAGTTTGGAAATCTGTGGGGTCTCTACCTTCTATTGACCGTGATACCGAAATTTATGGCAGATGTGCTCAAGTTCAATATAAAAAATGTTGGATTTTTGTCGTCCACTCCCAGCATATCGAGGTTTGTGTTTGGATTCATTTTTGGAGGTATTGCAGATTTTTTTCTCAAAAGGGCGATAGTGAAGAAAGTCGTGATAAGAAAAGGATTTATATTATTTTGTGAGTAATTCTTGAAAGCTTTTCGAAGAATGTTGAAGATTATTTTTGAGGAAAACTCACCCGTTCTCAGTTTCGTTCCAACACAAGGGTCATTCGTGGGGTAAATGATATATTGAGCAATCGTTCACGATAAATGAGCACTGTTTTGAGATAGTTTTGTCGGCATTTGCAGTAGAATATGAATAATGCGTTTTTGATCTAAATTTAGGGAACAATGAAGCACAACCTTAATTAAAGCGAATGCTAACAAGTCTCTTTTGGTCTATATTTCAAACAGATGGTTATTATTGATGAGAAAATACTCCTCTCGTTTCCGAGATACAGGATGTCTAAGTTGACAAAATAAATCACAACTTCCGAACCGAAAATTGTAGATCATTGCAAATTGAATGATTTCTAGATAGTACCTGAAGAATGTAATGCATTAGAGCAGGGGTTTCCAAACTTTTTTATACCACGCCCCCCCCCCCTGGTTATTTGGTGACCGGCCTCGCCCCTCTTTGTACGTATGATGAAAATTAAAACAAGTATTACATGAAAAACGATTATAATTACTGATACAAATTTCAACATTGTAACACATTTTCATTTTAAGGAAGGTAAAGCAATAGGCCTACCTACTTACTTAATTTAGTGAGATGGGTGCTCTTGCATGTTTTGAATAAGTTGACAGATCCTGGGTTGAGTTTCAGACAAAACACAGAGTAGGTTACTTTCGACATCAAGTTTGTTGCGGTACTTGGTTTTGATCGCCACAAGAGTTGAAAACGCTTTTTCGCACATGCATGTTGTTGAAAAAGGCAAGTACATCTGAACAGTTTTCTCTGAAACAATATGGTAAACTTTTAAGAACTTTAACCAAAATGAGGGCTTATCAATCTTTTGAAATCGTATCTTGCAGCAGAGTAATTTTTTATTACTATTCCCTCCTCTTGCAATTCTTCTGGCAGCAACTGTATGTCCATGTTGAACGGGTCTGTTGATAGTTTGTCAAACTCCTCTGACAAGTTAGGAAATTACCTGCTGAACTCCTCCTTGAGGTTCTTCAAATGGTCAATTATCAAGTTTTTCAGAAGCGGTCCTTCAAAATCGTCCTCAAAACATGCTTCTTCTGAGACTGATACTACTTCGTTGAAACTTGAATAGTTGCTGGGGTTCATTGACACTTTACGTATCCAAAGTTGTAGTTTCTCAACGTACCTCTTGATGGCATCCCGATGTGATACTATATTTGAGTCTGCACCTTGCAGTCTCAAGTTTAGATAGTTTAACGTGTCAAACAAGTCTGATAAATAGGCCAATATTACTTCGTACTGGGTTTTTTGAACTCTGCATTAAGCTCGTTTTGTTTCTGGCAGTGTCAAAAACGTAATCACTTCATCACGGGGCTCAAATAGTCTTCCCAACATAATGCCTTTTGATAGCCATCGTACTTCTGTATAAAATAGCAGCGTCACTTCCTAAATCTTAACAAAGACTTTAAACAGTCGAGTATTTAATGCACTGTTCTTTACGTAGTTGACTACTGTAATACATAGCTTTAAAACAGCATTGAGTTCGTTTGGAAGCGTTTTTGCTGCATAGGCTTGGCGGTGAATAAAACAATGAATCCCAACCACGTTAGCATTCTGGTTGACTAACTGCACAAAGCATGAACGAGAACCGAGCATTGAAGGAGAACCATATGTGCATACACCAATAAGTTTTTCCCAAGAAAGTTCGAGTTTCTCAAAAAAGTCTGATACGGATTCCATCACATCAACAGCTTTCGTAGTGGTCACCAGCTCAGTAGAAAACATCAGTTTATCCTTCATTCTTTCATTTTCAATGTAACGAACATATACAATCAAATGAGAACGTTGTGCTACGTCTGTAATCTCGTCAAGCTGGATAACAAAAAACGGGGATTTTTTTATTGCATCAACCACTTCGTTTTTAATGTCATCAGTTCGGCGTTTACGGTGTTGTCTGAAAGTGGTATATGTGATAGCTTTTGCCTACTATCAGTTCCAAGGACAACATCGGCTGCTTTCAAAAGCCACGTTTCAATAAGCGTTTCACCAAAAGTGTGACTTTTCTTTTCCTTAGCAATAAGAAGAGATAATTCATAGGAATCTTCAAGCACTTTTAGAGATGACTGAGCAGCAGATCCGGTGCTATCTAACTTCATGCACTTTCAATTCTGAGATTTTGAAGCAAAAAACTCTTTAGGTTTGTCCTTTAAAGAGGCATGTTTGGTTGAAAAATGTGTCAGAAGACGATTAGGCCTCATCGCGTCATTGCTCAATACTTCATAGCAAATAACCCACTGAGAGTGATCAACATTATCTTTAAACAAGGAAACAAACCCATATTGAATATAATCGTCAATATACTTGCGTTTCTTTACCGTTTTCATCTTCTCTGATTCAGCTTCACACAGAATTCACACAACATAAAAGCAATTACTCCAATTCAAACGTCGCAAGAATTATAGAACACCCACAATACAGCAAGCACGCTGACTGATATTTCACAGAAAGCACTGTGCCAGAACGAACTAGTTACAAGTCAAGCACTGAACAAACTGCAAGGTTATTGACATTGGACTTGAACTTGCACTCACACCAAGGCCAAACGGAGGTATCGTGGCCGTTGCTTTTTGAGAACCTTGAACTCTTGTTTTTGTAAAAATCTGTATCCTTCTTTGATAAAGTTCACAACTTTATTAAAACTTACAGAAACAATTATCAAAACTTCGAAATACTTTATTTCAAAGATTTGAGGAAATTATTTTTGTAATTTTTTAATTTATTTCATTTGGGTGTCACGCCCCTCCTGGACTTTCTCCAGGCCCCCAGCAGCACCCCTCCCCACCACCAGTTTGGGAACCCCTGCATTAGAGCAACTCTCGGAAAATGCAACCAGTATCGTAATATGATACGCCATTGATAATTTTCTGCAAAAAAGTACCCCTGTATTTTTTTGTATGACGCATAGTTTGGGAGTTATATGATGTCAAGAAAGTAGTTACTGAAAGATTAGAAAAATTTTGTTTGCGAATGAAATTAGATAAAAACTGAATCTAGTCGATCGATACTCAGCATTTACATTCTGTCAAAAAAGTAACCGAAATTGAATATTTAAAAAATCTGTTGAAGATAATTGTTCAAATTTTTGTTGTTTGCTGAGTTGGCACAACTCTTTTCAATACTGACGTGGAGTTTGAACGCGATCTCGTCATTTACTTTGTTTATAGTGCTCCATTTTGTCAGATCTCACAAGTGTGTTCTGCCATTTTTACAATGGATAAAAATATCGAACAAAGAATTTGTCCCAAACTTTGTATTGCAAATGAAATTTCATATGCCGAATCGCTGAAAATGTTACAGAAGGCTTTCGGTGAATCAACTTCATCAAAAACACGTGTATATGAGTGGTACGATGCATTCAACATGTGCTGGAACATTTGTTTGCTCTGGTCGGCTATCAACATCTTCAACTGAAGTTGACATAGATAGAGTGAAGGAAATGGTAATTGAAAATCGTCATTTAAGTTGGAGAGATAGGCAATGAACTGTCTGCATCTTCAATTCGCACCAATTTAAACGATTGTTTGGCGATAATACGCGTTGCCACTCGAGTAGCTCCAAAAAACCTGATTTTTATTTAGGGACTGAATCGTTGAAGACATACTAGAACTAGTCCACATTCATAAAACGCATTGTAACTGGTGACGAGACATGCTTTTATGAGTTTGGCATGTAGACCATTCAACAAGCTCCAGTCTTTCAACTGAACCGAAAACGGGAAAACCACGTTAAAGTCGATTGGAAGTTAAGGTAATGTTTACTGTTTTCTTTGATTATCGCAGTGTAGTGCACTGGGGATTTTTGCCTGAAGGTCAGACTGTCAGACTGTAAATAAAAAATATTACCTGAGCGTTATGAGGAGTTCAAGAGAGCAAATTTGTCAAAAGAGGCCAGATTTATGGAAGGAAAACTCATGGGTTTTGTAGCACGAGAATGTACCCTCTCGCAAGGCTGTCATTGTGGATGAATTTATGAGCAGAAACTCAACAAATACCATCGAACAACCACCGTATTCACCGTATACGGCTCCGGCGGATTTTTTGTTTTTCAAAACTCAAGTTACCACTTCGAGGTACCAGTTTTTAATCGATAGAATAAAGTACAACTTCACAGTAACTCGGCCACGCGACAGTTTTACCTCTATAATCCGGGCACGTCGACGCCGGCTGATATACAAACAATAATAATCTTCCTGTCTGTACATGTATGTATGTACTTGTACTATCTGAGAGTGGTGAGTATCGTTCTACAGTTGCATTATGCATTTCAATCTCACCGGTGGTGTGCATAATTGCTCCAACCAAGAGAAACCATAAAACGCTCACACTGGCAGAGAAATAAAAAATAATAGATTTTATTCATGATGGAATGAGTACTCGTCGAATAGCAGCAAATTTTGTCTATTCCAAAATCAACAGTGTTTGACATAAAAAGGAAAATGGACGAGATGAGGAGATTTATTTCCAAATCGTATCAAGGAACAGGTAGGAATTAGGGATGCACCAAGCAAGGGTTTTCACAAGAAGCCGAGTACTAAGCTCTCTGCCAAACAAAAATACTGCATGCCGAGTATCACGGCCGAGAGCTCGGCTGGCCCAACCGGGGCCTCGGTGCATCCCTAGTAGGAATATTATTTTAAACTTTTCTCGAATTCATTCTATCCTATGTATTTTTGTAGGAAAAAGAAAAATTATTAGAGAAACTGAGAATACTGATGTTGAAATCGAATTGTATAACTGGTTTCTTCAACAATGCAACGCACACGTACCAATTTCGTCAGACATATTGAGAGCAAAAGCCAAACAGTTCTATGAACAAATCAAAGGAAAAAAGGTTTTCTGGCAAGTTCGGGATGGTTAGATAAATTCAAGCTTAGACATGGAATTCGTTTCTTGAAGGTTTGTGGTGAAGAACATTCCAGTGAAATTTCTATCGAATGTTGAACATATGGAATTAAGCAAAGAACAAGTGTATAATGCTGATGAATCATCGGCCATTTTTTGAGATGTTTACCAGACACAACTTGGGTTCATCAAGAGGAAAATCAGCACCAGGTCGAAAAGTGTCAAAAGACCGCTTAACATGCATGCCATGCTGCAACGCGGCTTTACTAGTCTAGGGAAAAGCGGCAAATCCACGAGCATTCAAAAAGTTCCAGTTGTCTACAAAGCATCTCTGAAAGAGTGGATGACCAGACCATTATTCAATGAATGGTTTAAAACATCTTATATCCCCGAGGTGAAGAATTTTTTAACTAAGATTAACAAGCCCTCTAAAGCTCTGTTGTTGGTAGACAATGCACCATCGCATCCACCTAAAGAAGAGGTTAGTACTGATCCAAACTTCAATGTTAAGTTTTTGCCACCCAACTGTACTGGCGTTCTCCAACCTATGGATCAGAATTTAATTCAAAACATCAAAGTGTCGTACAGAAAATGCCTTCTCAATCATATCATTTCGCATGGAGGTGAAGAGATAACTTCCGTTTTGAAGCAGTATAATTTGAAAGATGCCGTGAACAATCTTGCCCAATCTTGGAAAGCCATTTCTTCGAAAAATATTAGAAAGAGTTGGACAGCATTGTGGCATGACACTACAGAAGTGGAAGAATCAGATGAGAATATTCCACTCTCAGAGCTTCAGAAGAAACTTCGTCCAATCAGTGAAAATGATTTGAAAAATATTGCCGAATCATTAAGGGTCATCGATCCAGAAAATTACTTAAACATTGAGAACATTATCAACTGGGCTGTGGGAGACAAAGAGTTTGTTATCGATTTGACTGAAGAAGAGCTTTTACAGGATGCTTTATGAAGGAATATAGAAAACGTAGAGGAATCTTCTGACTCAGAGGATGGTTTAAATAATTAGTAAAAGTGAAACATGCAGATACTGTCAATGCGTTCTCCCTGATCAGTTGGGCCCAACAGAATAATCTTCCCATAGAAGACGTATTGCTCCTGAAAAGGATCAAGGAAAAATCAGTTCAGATGGCAGCATCGAGAAAGGTTCAGAGTAAAATCGATGGATATTGTAAACGCCATAAGGAATAGCATGTTGTTTATGTACACTAGCTTATATTTTCTATGAGGAAAGATAATAATGAATGGAAGTTCTATAATTTGATTCTGTTTCATAATAGAAATTATTTTTTGTTCAACTTTTCGATATTTTTATAATAAACTCGGCTTTAACAGATTTTGGGTTGTTTCTATTTTGAAAATGAAACAAATTTAAGTCACTTCAGAAATTCGGGCATTTCGCCGTAACGATATCTGCCCGGACTAGGGAAGTTGTACTGTACATAAAAGAGAATTCGCCGGGAGAACTGAAGGCGATTCCGGGAAAACTGTTTGAGAAGTATACTGATGATTGGATTATTCATTGGCGTAAATGTATTATTTCAGAAGGGGCTTACTTTAAAGGCGATACAATAAATTTCGTATGAAAAATAAAACTTTTGTGTTTCATTTACTTTTTTGACATAATGTATTATTAGTCGTTCTAGATAATCGGATCATTTTTAAGCATACTAGTGGCCAGCTCCAGCCTTTTTCTAGGAAAATTAGGGACGCCACTGATTTTTGGCAATTTATCAGTTTCCTTGTATTGAAAAATTCGAATTGCAATAAAATCTTTTTCTCAATTTCTCCTCTAGGGCTGAAAGTTTTCGAGTTATCTGTTAAATTCTATTCAAGTGCAAGCCTGTTGTGTAAATTTATCTAAAATAAAAGATGGAACAAATGTCACTTGAACCCTTGAATCGGATAAAATTCAATGGAAGTCTTGAAAACAAACAATTTTTTTTCAATTGGAGTGGTTTAAAAGAGAATTTATTGATGAGTTTCAGAGTAATAAGTTGGGTCGAGTTAATGCTTATTCTGTAAAGACTGATTACATACACGATGTAAATTAGACTGAGCTGGAAAATTTAATTAAATGAAAGACAAATTACAACAAATGTTGCAAATGCGCTCAATTCTCCCTAACACTAGTTTTTCTAGTCTTTTTCCCAACGATTGCCAGACTACATCTAATATATGCACACAACAAATTCATATGGAATCATCCGATATTTGGAATATTACCTCAGGGATTTTGGAAATTTCTAAGGATTGTTAGATTTATCTTAAGAAAGAGATAAATAAATGAAAATAAGAGACTCTTTCTCCTCTTGCCCTAATACAAGCCTGAATCCATCTAGATATGCTTTGGGTTCGACCTCCTCTTGGGTGATATTCAGCCACTCTTCTGTGGCGGCTTGGATGAGCTGTTGTGGGGTGCTTCGATTATCCTGGCGTGATCTAATTTTCCTTTCGAGATTATACCATAAATGTTCAATAGGATTTAGGTCTGGAGAGCAAGCTGGCCAGGCCAAAATAGCGATTCCCTCTGTTTCAAGATAATGTCGCGCGAGTTTGCTGGTATGCGGAGGAACTTTACCTTGCATAAAAGTGAAATTCTCACCGTAGGCACCTCGCCAGAATCTCACTATGGGCTCCAGCACTAAGTCGACGTAATTTCTAGCCGCTTCACTCGCAGGAAACGAAATCAAATCTGTTTTGCCTCCCAGCATAATGCAACCCCAAAACATCATACTGCCCCCTTGGTATTTCGGAATTTGTCTTGCTGCTCGGAGTCTAGCTTGTCTTTCACGACCCCTTAAAACCCGAATCCGGCGGTCATCTGATCGAACACCAATTTTGGTCTCATCCGAAAAAAGAACATTTCGCCAATTCTCAATAATCCAATTTTGGTGCTGAATACACCAATTAAGTCTGCAAATTTTTCATTGTCTGGTTAGCTCTGGAACTCTTAAGGGCTTTCTGCTGTATAAACTCCTTGAACGAAGTCTTTGACGTATCATTTCGACTGATACACTGATGCCTGTTGCTTCCAGAAATTGTGTTTGAAGAATGGGGTGCGACGCACTAGGGTCTCTTCTTGCAATTTGGCACAAAAAGCGGTCTTGTTCGTTAGAAGTGATCTACCTACGATTTCCTCTAGGCCTTTTTCGCAGAGATTGTAACGTCACGTATCGGGCGTATGTTTTTGAAATCACTCCCTGTGATAACCCCATTATGGCCGCTATATCCCTCTGTGTTATCCCTTCTTCAACGAGAGCAATTATTGGACCCCTCTGCACATCGGATAATCCAACGTAAGGCATTTTCAATTATGATCATAGGCTTTTTCAAATTTTTAAATTCACAATTCCAAATCTCAGTGACGTCTGAATACAATATCCCGAAAATGTGATAATAATTCAACATTTCTTATCATACAATCCAATGCGTAGGTTTTTGAAATCAACCCCGTGATACCCCCATTGTAGCCGCTATATCCCTCTGTGTCAACCCTTCTTCAATGAGAGCAATTATTCGACCCCTCTGCACATCGGACAATACAAGATAAGGCATTTTCAATTATGATTATAGGCTTTTTTAAGTTTTGAAATTTCCAGTTTCAAATCTCAGTGACGACTGAGTACAATATCCCGAACATGTGTTGATAATTCGACATTTCTTATCATACTATCCAGTTTTTTTACAACAGAAAACCTCATTCTTCACAAGTAGTCAAAGATCCATGGTTAAAAACAATCAATCATGTGATTCCATGTAATGCGAGTGTAACGGCTAGAAATTACGTGGACCTAGTGCTGGAGCCCCTAGTGAGATTCTGGAGAGGTGCCCACGGTGAGAATTTCACTTTTATGCAAGATAATGCTCCTCCGCATACCAGCAATCTCGCGCGACATTATCTTGAAATAGATGGAATCGCTATTTTGGACTGGTCAGTTTGCTCTCCAGATCTAAATCCTTTTGAACATTTATGGTATAATCTCAAGAGGAAAGTTAGATCGCGCCAGGATAATCCAAGAACTCCACAGCAACTATTCCAAGCCACCACAGAAGAGTGGCAGAATATCCCCCAGAGGAGTTCGAAAACCTAATCCAAAATATGCCTCCTAGACGGATTCAGGCTTGTATCAGGACAAGAGGAGGTAATACAAGCTACTGAGGTCGAGAAAAAAAAAATATATATAAATATACAGGGTGCTTCAACGAAAACTAAACCAAGATATTCATTTCTGAACAAAACGCAAAAACAGGTCAATTTTTGTTTCAAGGGGGACATCTTTTGGGGTACAAAATTTGCCTGAAATATTAACCCCCTAAGCGAGGGTTGCAATCCTTGAACATTTTGAATAGGGAAGATGGGTCAAATGATGACTCAAAAGAAACGAATTTCCATTTTTAATTGAAAACTGTAAAAGATACAGGGTGAGCAACTGAAAGATAGGGAAGACTATTTCCCTGAGACTATTCAAGTTTCAGTGAAGTAAAATGGAACAGATCCATGCTGATCAATGGCAGTCATCATCAAGTACTATCCTCATCTCAAATTTCAACCCCTGGAGCAGGGTGACAACCCTTGAAAATTTGGAAGAGGATAGATGGGTCGAGTGATAACTCGAAAGAAGAGTATTATCTTTGTCTGCATTTCCGTGGAAGAATTTTCATTTTTGTTCGAAAACTGTAGAAGATACAGAGTGGGCCACTGAAAAATAGAGAAGACTATCAATCGCCCTGAGCTATTCATAGATGGTCTCCTCTATTTTCAGTCACTCTGTATCTTCTACAGTTTTCAATTAACGTTCAAATTTTCGGGGATGCAGACATAGATAATGACCTTTCAGTTGACCCATCTACCCTCTTTGATCAAAGATGTAAACAAAGATACCTTTCTTTTGAACTCATCTTTCCTATTTAAAATGTTTAAGAATTACCCCCCGTAGGGAGTTGATACTTTTCAAGTTTTGATCAAAAATAAAATTAACCTATATATATATATATATATATATATATATATATATATATATATATATATATATATATATATATATATATATATATATATATATACTTCAATGAATACTAAACAGAGGCTATATCTACCAAGATATTCATTTCTGATCAAAACTGAAAAACAGGTTAATTTTTGTTTCAAGGGGGAAATCTTTTGGAGTACAAAACTTGCCTTAAGTATCAACCCCCTAAGCGGGGGTTGCAATCCTTAAACATTTTAAATAGGAAAGATGAGTCGAGTGATGGCTCAAAAGAAAGGTGGTATCTTTGTCTACATCGCCTTGAACAAATTTCCATTTTTAATTTGAAAACTGTGAAAGATACAGGGTGAGCAACTGAAACATAGGGAAGACTATTTCCCTGAGACTATTCAAGTTTCAATGAAGTAAAATGGAACAGATCCATGCTGATCAATGGCAGTCATCATCAAGTACCATCCTCATCTCGAATTTCAACCCCTAGAGCAGGGGTGACCACCCTTGAAAATTTGGAAGAGGGTAGATGGGTCGAGTGATGCCTCGAAAGAAAGGTATTATCTTTGTCTGCATCCCCGTGAACGAATTTTTATTTTTGATTGAAAACTGTAGAAGATACAGAGTGAGCTACTGAAAAATAGAGGAGACCATCTATCGCCCTGGGCTATTCAAGTATTAGTGCAAAAAAATGGAACAGATTCATTCTAGATCAAAGGCTGTCATCTTCCGAAACACCATTCACATCTCAAATTTCAAGCCCTAGAGCATATTTATATTAACCGTATAATTTCAATATTTCGAATTTCTTTTTTGGTAGGCAACTTAGACATCTTTTTTTTTCTTTTTTCGGATATGCCCGGATATTTCGCAACAAAATTCGATGTTTATTCGTGACACACATGTTCCTCCCATGAGAAAGAAAATGAAATAAATAAATTGAGATTCAGCAAGAAACCACCACAAGCAGTTGTTGACTAATTTTTGGGAGTAACGTATGTTCGTATTGAATTTTTAATTCTCGATAATAATACGTCACGAAATTCGAACCCGCCAGAATGTGTTCAAGTAGTGGTGTTAGTTGACCTAGCTTGGATTTATACCAGAATAGGATAAAGGCTTGGGGTGTCTCATTTAACTGTTTTAAAAAATGATTCGTAGATACAGAGAGACTGATAAACATGAAAAGAAACCTGGGCAAAGACGACCTCGAGCAACAACGATGGTTCATGGCCGTTATTTGGGAATTTACTCGTTGAGACAACGGTTCGCTACTGCTAGACATCTTCAAATGCAGCATCGATAGAACAGTGAGTGCAATTTAGAACTGAAACGATATGACAACGTCTTAGGGAAATTAGTTCGAGGCCTCGTGTCGCAGCTTGAAGCCCAATACTAAACGCTGCACATCGAAGAACCTCACTAATGTCATCTCATTGCGAACTACTTCAAGAACACGAAATCACTTCAATGGAGTGGCCTGCACGAATTCCAGTCCCTAAGTTCATCGAACATGTCTGGGAAATCCTGAAAAGAATAAATAGAAGAATAATGAACGAATCTTTTGTGTAGTTTATATGTTTCGAGGGTTTACAACGTCAGATCGACTGACTGTCAGACTGCAACCCCCCTTTAATAACAAACGCCACCCCCCCTCGTTAGGAAACGGTACTATTGTGCATAATGTTGTTTCCGATACTGTCTAGAAATGAGCCTAATTTCAATAATCTGCAATTCAGGGTTCCGAAGTTATAATGATTTTCGTTCCAAGAAATGTCCACTTGGAATCTTGGAAACGCAGTATTTTAGAAACATCATGTTCTCACTAAATCTTTTCGAGATAGATCAAAGTATCAGACCCTAAAGCTTCGAGCTATACTTAAGGAATACCCAGTATATTGAGATAGTGTAATGATGGTTTTTGATTAAAATTTCAATTAAAATTCTTTTCTATTGTGCCTTTTTCGACATTTTCAAAAAATGAAGCTAATTTTCTTTCTTAACATACTTTTATGAGAAAAGTAGAATATCGGTGCATAACTGAATTCTACAAAAGTTTATCCAGAATATAGCATCCCAGAAATATTTGGGTCCTTATTAACAAAAAATCGAAGTGTTGAGATCTAACTCCAGTCTAAAAAACGTACAAGTGTGCTCTGCAACATTCGTTTTTTCTTTCGAAAAAAATAATGATAATTCGTTATAGTTTCCATCCATAAAAAGTACTGTTACATGTTTTTTCTCATGGAAGTTATTGTTTCAGCTCATATTCTCCCAGGTATAACATTATTCCTATACTTAGCCGTAGGAGAAAACGTTACAGTGGCGGTGGCATTATTGATTATTGTTATGGGTTTCAATGGAGCTTCAGTGGTGACCAGTATAGTTAATGCCCAAGATCTGGCACCGAATTTTGCTGGAACTCAGTTTGGAATCATGAATTTTTTCGGTTCCATGCCTGGATTCATTATACCAACTATGGTAGCTGAAATAACAAAGAACAAAGTAAGATTCATACATAAATGTAGAAGGTTTTTGTAAGTTCATAATCGACGTAGAACGTTCAAACTGATGGGATAGGTGGCGATCAGTTTCCATCGAACTACGCATGAAGTTACATGAAACACTTTATGCAATTAATCCAAATGCTTATGGATACTCCACTTTTTCTTATTTCGAATCTCAATATTGATAACATAAGAAATTTATCACTATATGTATGAAGACATTGAAAAAAATTTACCGTAACGCTACACACTACTACTTCTCTTCTCAAGAATGATAACATAACTAAATTGCTGCGAAATTTATCGTTATATGTGTAAACACATTGGAATTTTCATTCAGGGAACAATATTTAACCTCACGTAGAATGTTTAATATCCTTCCCTGAAGGAACTGGTTCTTTCGTAATCATCATACTACTTATATGTACATGATGTGCTCCAACGGATTGAGATGAGTAACTGGCAGTACAGCTTGGCCTTGTGAATGAGGGTGTAATACTGAAGAAGTGGAACGAGACCGAAACTGCAGCCTATTGATCCTATTCACGTGTGGCCGGACTCTACCACTGCTGCGTGGCCCTGGTTGACGATGGTAATGAAGGGTGAATCGGAAAACCAGCTCCTTCAGGGAATGATATTTAATATTATACGAGAGGTTGAATATTGTTCCCTGAATAAAAGTTTTATTTCCAAGTTTCTGAGACAATGTTGGCTCGGCTTATACCTGTCTCTGTTTCTGACAGGTCTGTAAACTAGGTGGGGCTCTGTGGGGGGAGTTGGGAATGGAACATAGACCAAATTTCGTTGGTTAAAACAATAGGTGGCTCTCTTCTTGTCATGCTTCTTATTAAGTTTGTTCTGCATTCCTGAGGAGTGTTGATCCACTCTTTTTGAAGCACTTCAGCAAACATATTGAGCGTCTCAGTGAGTTCACCTCACTCATAAATTTGCTTTTGTAAGGGATATGTGCTCGATAGGTTTGAAGTCAGGGGATCCTGCTGGTAACTTTATTGTGACAATTTTATGAAGTTGTAGAGTTTCTGAGACAATGTTGTTTTGGTCTGTACCACGGCCCTCTCTATACAAAGCCGGAGCTGCTCATGTGGCAACAGCGCGTGACGTCACACCTACAGGGTTACTTGACATTGAACTAGCACATAGTTTACATGGCGCGGGTATTTTAAATTGAATTCGCATGCATTTGAATCATACTATAATATGAAAACACTTGGAAACATACACTCACAATAACAGAGAAATGTGTGAGAAAAATATCAATGATCTTAGTAGAAATAGGTAACTGAAAACAACAATGATAGGTAAATGATTTAAAGTACAGTAAGAATTTTCCGTTTGTTTGGAGCACTCAGTTAACTAATGGAGTTATTATTTACTTTAGTATAATTATTTATCAAGATGTTAGACATAGTTGTCAATAACTTATTGATAACATCCTTAAACTGTAAGCCACAAACACAGTTATCATAATATATTTGGGAGGACAGCCTGGTGTTGACGAGAGTAAAATCAAAACTTTTAAATGTTAATTGAATGAGGAGTTGACGGTTATTTTCGTATTTCAGAAAATCTATTTCAAATTCTTCGATATTAAATGATTCATTACATAATATATATGCTTACCAAGTAAAAACACTGTATCAGATGGAATAGAAAGCCCTCCCCTATTCAAATCATTTAAATATTTGAAATTATCTGAATCATTCCCAATTTGTGAATGCGCTTGTGTTATAAAATTCGTGCACATTTCACAGAAAGCAAGTTTATTTTTCATTTTAAAAGACACATATCCACATATGTATATTAAAGAAGGTTCACTCAATTTTTTTGTGGATTTACACGACTGTCCCGCTTCTTCCAAATTACAGAAGAAGTAATGGGCCGAATGCAGTCCTAAAATACTATTTACTCTCAATTTCTTTTCAGATTCTAAGATTTGGGTTAACGAAACATGATAATTTCCCCCTGACAGTTGCTGGTAGCGACTAAATCTTCCCTCCAAATTTTCAGTTCGTAATTTCTTGGCAAAACATAGGACATTCTTAATTCTGACAAAGAGTATTTTATGAAATCTATTGTTACCACAGTGTTTTGATACAAAGCATTGAATGTGTCAAGTGTTAAAAAACCATGTTGTAAATTCAATGATTTCCATCGGCAGAGCAGATCTGCAAAATCTTTCAAAAATTTCAATCTTTCTTCGCTTTCTTTTGTGAAAGGTGCTTCTAGCGTATTTCTGTGTATAACATATTTGAACGAATTCTTAACATTCATTTTGGTCCACCATTTGATGATAATACTTATATATGTACCTGATTCACCCAAATAATGTTTCATTGCTATAAGAGTCGAATTATCAAATATATTTACTATCAGGGCTACTTTCTGACGTTCAAGCGAATTCGTAAAAACAGATTTGTTATTTAATTTAGAAGCTGTTTTCAATAACATATCAGATTCTTTTTATATAAGTGTCTCAAATCACTAAATGTTTGCAACAACTATTTCATCAGATTTTTCATCCTGTTTTTTTTCTTCTGTTTTAAAATATGAACAGTATCATAAGTTCAAAAATTTTATGTTGATCTGAAAGTAGGTACATAAACTTGGAGGTGGAATTTTTTGAGAGATTTTTGAACATTACTCGATCAACTCGATTATTATCAGAAATGATAGCTACAACTTGGAGACTGCAATAGTTCAGTAACGTACACACTTTTTGAGTCATTTCTGCCAACTCTTTCCCTGTGACGTTATGGACAGGAAAAAGAACGACAATATCCTTAAATTTACCAAACTGAAGAAATTAAATGTCACCACTGTTTTAGCTGCACAAGAATTTTTATTTTCTGCATGTCCCAAAATATCCCCATTTTTATAATTATATTTTTGTTTGATATATATTTCATCTATTTGCAAAGTAATATATTTCTCCCTGCTATTTTTTTTTGTATAATCGAAGTGGCCTCCATAGGGAGACCGAAATGGCTTGACTTATGAGCCATTGGCCAACAAAAAATATTTGGCATTTACTTTTCAATGAAATGAAGCATTAGATTATACAATGATCAGTCTTTCAGAAAGCTAAACACTACCTATCATTCATAAAACTAGATGATGAATAAGTACTCAAAGGATAAACAGGGATACATAACGCCAAGGGGCTCGTCAAGGCGATTTTGATCTTCATACACATACAGAATAAAGCCACGGTTTGAAGGTTAAAAAAACACATAAGGATAGGATACACGAAGGATTTGAAACGACAATTAGAATCTTAGATCGACTGACCTTATATAATCAAAAAGTTTTTCATAAGAAAAGTTTAAATTATAAGGTTGATGTATTTTAATAATTTTTGTGATTCTATCATTCAGTTCTGAATACTGATGACGAAAATTACTACAACCCAAGATCAGATGAACTGGGTTACCAATTTCCCAACAATTACACCAAGGATCATCTTTCAGTCCGATACGATGGAGATAGGAGGGACAGAAAGCATGACCACTTCTCAATCACAAAAAATTCTGATGGAATACCTGGAATGACCGATATTTTTGAACAGACTTTTTAATGGAGGAAT
The DNA here is from genome assembly GCA_013387265.2 of Cryptolaemus montrouzieri. Taxonomy (NCBI): domain Eukaryota; kingdom Metazoa; phylum Arthropoda; class Insecta; order Coleoptera; family Coccinellidae; genus Cryptolaemus; species Cryptolaemus montrouzieri. The sequence continues at coordinate 60,459,885 of JABFTP020000062.1, forward strand.
TTTCTGTATATTTTTGTAGAAGGCACCTTTATTGTTTTGTTGATATTCGTAACACATCTATGAATGATACTTCGTTTGAAATCGGAAAAAAGATCTGATGAGATACATTTTGTGAATTGAACTCGATCTCTAGAGGCCAATTTAACGACTCGATCTACTCTTTTATTGGCCATAATTCCAACATGAGCATCAACCCACATAAAGCAACCAGAAATATCATTCTGCATGAAGAATTTGAGTGGCAGAAGAATTTTCTTATTGATGAATGAAAAGGAGGAATTAAACTTTATTTTTTTTATCGAAAGTAGGGCGTTTGGCTGTCTGAAAGAATGAGAAATTTTTTCTGTTAAGGATTCAACCAATTGTTTTCAATATATTCTAGTGCCATTGATATTGCGTAGAGTTCACCATTGAAAATAGAATATTTTTCACTTAGTGTTGTAGAAAAAGCAGTATCTTCAATTGGCACGTAAAATGCGAGCCTACTGCTGAAGATCCAGATTTGGATGCATCTGTATATATCTGATAAAATGATAGATATCTTTTTTCTATATGCGACATAAGTTCTGCCTTGGCACAGCTGATATCATAGTAAAGAATATATACATTTGCTTTTATGAAGAAAGGAAGAATAATCGATTGTAAAAACATGTAGTTTATTTTCATGATGGAGGTTATCTGAGTATTTTTGTAAGGAGTTAGAAACGGATATATAAACAGGATCTTTCTTGACAACCCAAAATTTGTGGGTCAATGATTTCAGAAATAGTACATGGACAGAATCCAATATTGGACTAGAAGTTGACAACCTTTTTAGAATGAATTTACTTGTTAGAATTTCAGGGCGATGTGATAAGGGTATGATGAGATTCTGCTAGGACAACATCATTTGGTGTGCTGTTTAGGTATCCTATTCACAACTTTAGCGACTTTCTCTGCAGAATCTCTAAGCTTTGTAGGTTACAGGCTCCTCCATAAAGAAAACAACAATAAGCGAAAACGGACCTATGATAAAAAAGAAGAGCAATATTCTAATCTGCACCCCAGTAATTGTGATAAACATATCTTAAAATTTGGATTCTTTTTTCAGCTCTTTGTTTGACATAAGTAATATGATCATGCCAAGTTAGTTTTTTATCTAGATAAATACCTAAGAATTTCATAGATTTTTTGTGTTGAAGAGTATATTCACCAAACGTAAAGGCATTAGGAAATTCAATACGTTATTTAGTGAAAGAACACATAACAGTTTTAGAATCTGATAAAAATTGACTATGTGAGAATAGAAAAGTGTTGAATTCAGTCATTGCTGGAGTGAGCAGTTGAAGATAACCTGCTATGCTCTGGCTGATACAGTAAATAGTTATATCATCAGCGAAGAGCACCACTTTGATATTTGAACTGCTGAAAATTTTTTCCAATCTGTGAAAATTAATAATGAATAAGATGGGGGAAAGGATGCCACCCTGGAGAAGACCTTGGCTAATGAACCTTGGCCCTTCCAAAAAATTTTCAATTTTCACGAAGATTTTTCTATTTGTATGTAAATTGAAAATAAAATCAGCCAACCTAGAACTGATTCCTATACCAATCATTTCCTGTTTCAATAAACTCAAATAAACATTGTCATAAGCACCCACAAGGTCGGCGAAGATGAACATTAAAATTTTTCCCTCGGTATGAGTTAAGTAAACATCGTTGATAAACTGTAAGAGACTATCGTATGTACTCACTCCTCTTCTGAATCCATATTGAGAACGAGGAAATTTACTATGGTATTCCATCCACCATTCCAAACGATATTTGAGCATTCTTTCAAATGTTTTCAATAGGCAGGGGCCTAAGGATATAGGTCGAAACGAATCCGCCAAGTATGGATCTGATCATTTCTGAATCAGGTTCGATATGTCAATGCGCGTTGAAGAATCAATAAGGCGCCGATCACGTCTTTTTAATACGAAAAGAGCAGACTGGATCAGGTTTTCAGATATCATGAATCACTACACATATACGAATAATGATGAAATCTGTTATGAAGAATTCAAAAAAAGTTTGAGTGAAGCTATAGAAATAAGTATTCCGAAATATAGTGAAACAATTAATCGAAATTATTCCAAACATTGGTGGAGTGAATCTTGTGATATTTCCCTGAAAAATAAGAAAGCTGCGTATCAGTTATATCTACAGTCTTCAACTCTTCGGAAATAATGTGGGAACTGCCCCAGGTACCATTGCATACCTCGATCTAGAAATAACTCTTTCCAGGCCTGTCGAATCTACATACTTCGTTTAAAATAAAATGAGGTTCAAAATATTTTTCACAAACAACAGAGTTTTATCAGGAGTCCAGTTTTTTCTGGGAATGTTTTTCATCCATGTATTCCTGAGCAAGTCATCCTTTGGAAAATTAAACACTGATACTTTTTCGTTTTGCGATTTATAATTGCTTTTACAAGTTGGCACTACACAAGTATTCGGAATGTTTAGAGTCTCGAAACGAAAACTAAACAGAATTAGGCAGAAACCATATTCAGATGAATAAGCACCTGATTCTTCAAAGCTTGAAGTGATGTACACTCAAATGAATACAGTTCGCAATGAAAACTGTAGATTGTTTGAACAATGCTTAAAACTTCCGAAAACAAATACAATACGAAATATCTTTACCTTGCTTCAACCAACTGTAAACAATGGCCCGCATGATGCACTGAAGGTTCATTTTCAACTACTTTATGACTAAATAAAGATGTATCTTTGTACGGTACGGGTCGTCAATAGCCCTGCTAGCGTTGTTGCCAATTCTCAGCAGCTCCGGCCTTGTATAGAAAGGGGCCGTGTCTGTACCCGTCCCGGCTTTGGATCCATCTGTAAACTAGTTAGGATTTTAAGGACAGCACGGCATGGGACATAGATCAAATTTCTGTTGGTGGAATGACGACCTTAAAGAGTTTGTCAAAGTGATGATCGTCTTATCACTTGACAGGATTCTTATTAAGTTTATTTTGAATTTTTGGGGAATGTAAATCCACTCTTCCTGAAGTACATCTATCGTCTCAAGGAGAACACCTCTCTCATAAATTCGCTTTTATGAAGGATATTCACCCGATAGGATTGAGATCAGAAGATCGTGCGGGCCATTCCATTCTATGAATTTGGTGGAGTTGTAGAGTTTTTGAGACAATATTGACTCGATGAGGATGTGCATTTCGTCCATCAATCCCTACCTATATACGGGCGATACTGGTCGAGACGGATCTATGAAGCTGTGCGCTCAAAGATTTATGAGTTGAAAAATAGGTGGAAATTATGTTGTAACAGCAGTTCATTTATGTATAAAATTTAGTGAAATGAATATAATGAGAACATAAATTGAGCACATTAGAGAAAATGAAACAAAAAGAACAATGAGCACAAAAACAGCGAAAATGAAACTAGGTTTTCAGACTGTCCTATGATATTCATCAAAATGTTCTTTAGAACATAAAAGTGTATTTGTCGAATCAATTGATTCGGGGTTCGGAGTTCGGATCGATTCCTTTATCAACTGAGAAATAATCTTCCTCACCTACGGAATCATCTAATTCTTCATAATTATATTAATCTGAATCCGCATCGGATCGGGAGCTTTCTACATAGAAACTGCACATGATGTTGCTACTATTGGTAGTAAAAGCTTACCAAACAGACCATATCATAACTACCACTTTCCCAAAATATTCTAACTGCCCTGCTAATACTTTTTGAAGAATATTGAAAATGAGAGCTACCTGCTTTTGCTTTTCACCTTGTTCGATTGCTTGGTCATGTTGGCGTATTTACTAATTTTTCTTGTAAGACATTTTCAGTAATTAGCTTTATTTTATCTCGAAAAATAAACTGCAGGCTCTTATTCAGGATATAATATTCAACTTTCTGTAGGAGCTGATTATCTAACATATCTATTTTATCCACTTATAATAATCGTAAAGCTAGAGCCAATCAGTAGTAGTACGTTCTAGTCGAATCTCATTAATAGGAGTGACATACCGCATTTTCGGCCTCGTTTGACCTCGGCAGTGCCTATTTATAACATCAAGCCAGACTGTTACCTATTCGTACCAATTCATTGTAACGTACATCAAGTACATGTACACATATACAATTGGTGTCCTTCAACAATACTACGCAGAAAACCATAAGAGGTACTAGTCTTCATTGTTTTTCGATCAAATCCACCGTCTAAATCATAAAATATCTCTATAATCTTCTTAGAAAAAGGTGCAAACGTTCATTATAACAAAATAAGTCTTCAATGTGTTCAAACATATGACGATAAAATTCGCATGTTTGTGTGATATTGAGATATGAAGTACATCTGGCTCAACCTGTCAATAAAGTACTGGAGCGTCACTTGATTTTGACCACTGCAACTAGCAGGCACAGTGTGCAGCGTTGCGGTGAATAGTCAAACCAGTATAGTTCTCAAAGTTTTCTTCGTGTGATCTTCATCGTTTTCAGGTGGCTCTGGTAGTCTTCTGTCTCGCTTTGTTAGAGAGCGCCAATGGTATATGTATATATGTACATGTACTGAATTAATACTTACGAATTGATACGAGAAGCTGGCTTGATATTTCGAATAGGTATGCAATATTGACGATGTCAAATAAGACCGAAACTGGAGTCTTTTGCTCCAATTCTTGACATCCGACTAAAATGTACCACTGCCATGTGGCCTTGATTGTTGATGAATATGAGGAATGGATCAAAACCAAGCTTCTTCAGGAAGTGCTTTTTAACATTCTACGGAAGGTTGAATATTGCTTCCTGAATAAAAGTTTTCAATGTATTTCCATATAAAGCGATAAAATTCGAGTGTTCTCTCAGATATTGAAATATGAAGAACTGTTGGACAGACTATCATAATAGGGTGAAATTAATGTCACTTTCCTGCACTAAAGAAAAAACTTGCTAGAACAGATTTAAGGAAGAAGCGCGGAAATAAAACCAGTAAAACTTTTTTTAAACAATTTCAATTTTTGCCCAGTGAATTTTCCGAAAACTATGTTTGCGTTACTTTTTATTCAGATCATATATATGTACTTATATTTTTAAATTCTTTATATTTCAGAGTGAATTACCAGAATGGGCAATAATTTTCGGCATCAGTGGAACCATTTACATTGTTAGTGGTGCGCTATTTATTTTATTTGGATCTGTCCAAATACAACCCTGGAATGAAAAGGCGGATGCTGCATCTTCTCCCACGACATAAAAATGAATTAAAGAGTTGTATTTCAAATAAAATTTCTAAAAATAAAAAAATTGTTTCATGAGTATCTACGAAGGCGGATTTAACATGATCGAGACAAATGCCCTGACAAGTTTATTCATTATCGAAAAAATTTACAAAAATTTACAGTTTTTCTGGACATTCCTTTCACTAGTTACATATTTGTTTTACCTTTTCGGAAGCTTTTTGATGCCGGCATGGAAGAATTCCTTGATCTAGTCGGACAGCCATATGTGGATGAACTCGTCTATCTCGTCGTCGGTGTTGAATCTTGGACGTACGAGGGCTCCCTTCGGGGGTCCAGAGATGTGTGATTTGCAGGGTTATATAATCGGGGCTGTGGGGGGATGTTTCCAGTACCTTCTACCTGAATTCTTATATTAAATCGAATGTGAATCGCACTTTTCGTAGGAACGCTCCTCCGCTTCGAGCGATAAACGCGATTCAAGTGTGTTTGCAGAAGTTTAGTATACAGTATTGATGGAATGTGTGCAGGAAGTCGACGTACAGCCACTCCATCATTCCAGAACATGGTACACTACTCGCCGATTTAGTTGTCTTTGGTTTGACCGACGTCCTTTCCTTTTCTTCACCACTCTTCATACGTCACCTTGCATTCGGGAGTGTAATATTGTACACATGGCTCGACACTAGTGAGGACTCGCGTTAAAAAACCGTTCCACTTCTCCTTGTATCGCGTCAGCAAGGGGCCAAAAACTTTGAACCGCGGAAATCCTTCATCAAAATTCAAAACTTTGGGATCCCATTGCGCCGTTATTCTACGATATGATAGACTTTGCACTACCAATACTGATGCCGAGTTCAGTCGAAATGTCTCGAACATTGCTCCTACGGTCCTCCAAAATGAGTTGTTCTAGGCGGCGAATGTTGCCTGGTGTATTGCTGGTTGCAGTCGCCGATCAAGCGGCTCATACTCAATGGTTTGGCAGCCATTCTTGAACGCTATGGGAACATAACAACCCTACTTATGCATTCACTTCTTCTTCTTTTTCTTCTTCTCCTTTGTCAGCCTCTTTCCGTTCACTTCTGGACATAGGCCTCTCCGTGTCGCTTTCATTCATGTCTGTCTTGTGCTATTCTAAACCACTGTCCTCCGACTTGGTCTTTTATATCGTCGATCCAACGTCTTTGCGGCCTGCCTCTACTTCGCTTGGTCTCTCTAGGCTTCCATTGAATAACCCTCAGGGTCCATTTCCCTCTGTCCTGCCTTGCAACGTGACCTACCCATCTCCATTTTAACTCATTTAACAACATTTTCTTTTTATAATGTCTGAGATTCGCTTTTTTTCACCTGATTTTGTCGTTCCTTACTCGGTATTTTAAGGATATTCCTAGCATTGCACGCTCCATGGATCTTTGAGTAGTCCTTAGGCGATTGGCACTATGCTTCGTTATTGTCATCGTTTCAAGTCCGTATGTAGCCATAGGTAAGATACAGAAGTCGTAAACTCTCCTTAAGTTAATTGGGATTTTCAGGATATGTTGATGTTTCCCGAATACGGCCTAGGTTAACCCAATTCTTCTGGTTATTTCGGCTTTCTGGTTTTCTTTTCCTAGTTTGATGTCGTGACCCAGATAAACATACTCGTTTACATTTTTGATGACTTAATTCCCTAAAGGGATCGGAACGTTGTTGGGGCACATGACCTTGGTTTTGCCTAAATTCATTTTCAATCCTTTACTATTCGACGCTTCATTCAGCTACACTAACATCTCTTCTAACTCATCTGTCTTTCCAGCGATAAGGACGATGTCGTTTGTAATTATCAGGTCTATCATGGTAGATAAATCTTTGGTTATCCTTGTATATGAATTAATTTTCTGATATAATCTGTACTTTTGAATTGTGGAGGCCGTTACTTGATGTAGATCCATGATATAAATGAGATAAAAACACAAGGTTTAACTTTAATCTACACTTTATTTGAAAAAATTCGACGACGTTTCGCTGACACAGCAGCTTTATCAAGAATGACAAACAGAATGAAGAGTATGGTAATATAAACAAATCGTAGAACAAGTTGGATGAATAACAGGAAAAACCCACACCGAGCCATTGTACAGTTAGTATGAAAGGTAATTAAAACTAATTAAACAAGTTAAGTAGGGTGAATAATTCACATCTACCTGCTCATTCAAAAGCTTGTCCGAATGTTTGTATCTATTTATTTCTAATGCTTCTAGGAGATCTAATTTCAAATTTTTGATTTTATATGTAATATGTCAAAGTTTTTATTGAATGAATGGTTTTCTTTTATTAAGTGGTTTGAATAATTTGAATCAGATTTATTTTTATCGAAGCTACGTTTATGTTCAGATGTTCTTATGCCAAAACTCCTATAGGTCCTACCGATATAAATTTTATCACAAGAACCGCAATTGAGTTTATAGATTCCTGATTTACTTGATTTTTCAACACGAGATTTATTATTTTTAATATGTTTACCTAAGTTATTAGAAGTTTTGAAAGTTATATTAAGATTTTGTTTGACGAGAAAGGATTTGATATTTGTACTTGCAGAACCGCAGAATGTTAAACTGTTGAATATTTTATAGTCTTTATGAATAGGATATACTTCATTTATTGCTTTCTGATACAGTTTTTACGAATGGTTAGATCTATCATATCCGGATTATATGAATTATTAATGGCTATCTGTTTGATGATGTTCAACTATTCATTATAATCTTCTACTGATAAAGGTAAATTGAGTAACCGATGTACCATGCTGTTTAAAGCTGCAACTTTGTGTTGAATTGGATGTAATGAGTAGTTATGTATAATTGTATCATTATGTGTTGGTTTACGAAGGACCGAAAAACATGATTATTATTTAGTGATTTTCAAGTCCAAAAATTAATGGAATCGTTCTGTTCAATTTCTATCGTGAATTTAATGTTCAAATGGATGGAATTAATGAAATTAAGAAATAAGTCTAATTGACGAGTAGTTCAATGAAACATACTAAGATGTCGTCAACATATCTATACCAATAAAGAAATTTGGAAATGAGTGGATGTGTATGAATTTTCTGTTCAATATTATTCATAAAATCTCTGCTAAAAGTGGACTCAAAGGATTTCCCATGTTCAAACCATTTTCACTACAGTAATAGATGTTGTTGAAAGAAAAATAATTTTGTTCAATGCAAACGTCCAACAGATTCAATATTTCTGATCTCATTATGTGGTTAACATGATTCGAATTCAACTTGTTTTCGATTAATATTTTGACATCACCTGGAGGAACACTTGGGTATAAATTCTCAACATCAAACGAAATAAGTTTTGCGTTAGGTGGTAGGTTAAATCAGAAAAATTGAATCTGTTGGACGTTTGCATTGAACAAAATTATTTTTCTTTCAACAACATCTATTACAGTAGTGAAAATGGTTTGATCATGGGAAATCCTTTGAGTCCACTTTTAGCAGAGATTTTTATGAATAATATTGAACAGAAAATTCATACACATCCACTCATTTCCAAATTTCTTTATTGATATAGATATGTTGGCGACATCTTAGTATGTTTCATTGGAACTACTCGTCAATTAGACTTATTTCTTAATTTCATTAATTCCATCCATTTGAACATTAAACTCACGATAGAAATTGAACAGAACAATTCTATTAATTTTTGCACTTGAAAATCACTAAACGAAATAATAATCATGTTTTTTCGGTCTTTCGTAAACCAACACATACTGATACAATTATACATTACTACTCATTACATCCAATTCAACACAAAGTTGCAGCTTTAAACAGCATGGTACATCGGTTACTCAATTTACCTTTATCAGTAAAAGATTATAATAAAGAGTTAAACATCATCAAACAGATAGCCATTAATAATTCATATAATCCGGATATGATAGATCTAATCATTCGTGAAAAACTGTATCAGAAAGCAATAAATGAAGTATATCCTATTCATAATGACTATAAAATATTTAACAGTTTAACATTCTGTGGTTCTGCAAGTACAAATATTAAATCCTTTCTCGTCAAACAAAATCTTAATATAACTTTCAAAACTTCTAATAACTTAGGTAAATATATTAAAATAATAAATCTCGTGTTGAAAAATCAAGTAAATCAGGAATCTATAAACTCAATTGCGGTTCTTGTGATAAAATTTATATCGGTAGGACCTATAGGAGTTTTGGCATAAGAACATCTGAACATAAACGTAGCTTCGATAAAATAAATCTGATTCAACAGTTTAAAATTAGATCTCCTAGAAGCATTAGAAATAAATAGATACAAACATTCGGACAAGCTTTTGAACGAACAGATAGATGTGAATTATTCACCCCTACTTAACTTGTTCAATTAGTTTTTAATTACCTTTCATACTAACTGTACAATGGCTCGGTGTGGATTTTCCTGTTATTCATCCAACTTGTTCTACGATTTGTCTATAATACCATACTCTTCATTCTGTTTGTCATTATTGATAAAGCTGCTGTGTCAGCGAATTTTTTCAAATAAAGTGTAGATCAAAGTTAAACCTTGTGTTTTTTATCTCATTTATAATCTGTACTCATCTATAATCTTTCTCATTTTCTTAGGGTAGCATGAAATCTTTGACATATCTATATTAAAGCCCCCAACAAGTGCCATAATTCCATCCTGATAAGCATAAGCTCCTAAAATGTTGACCAGCTCCACCAAAAACTCGGAATCACTAGATCTAGGAGAGTGGTAGATATTGATGATATTAATCTTCTTGATCTTTAGTTGTATTCCAGTAATCCAGATGCATGTGCCAATGCTTTTAGACAGGAACTTCTTGAATTTCATTTCTTTTTTTATGTAAATGAGTGTACCTCTTGTATGTCTACTCAATGAGTTTGCGGCAACCTTTGAATATGCATCCATACTTTGTTCTGATTCCTGAATATCGTCTTTAACACATGTCTCGGACAAACATACAATCGCAGGTTTCCGTCTATCAACCAAGAAGTCTTACTGAGTTTTATGATGTAAAAGGCTTTCTATTTCGAGGTTTCTCGAGAAAACCTCAAGATAGTCAATCTTTTGTCTGAGTTCATTATATACTTTTTTATACTCAGGGCAATTTCTGTTGGATGCTGTATGAAAAAAGTCCACATTTGGAACCTTCAAAATCTTGGATGTATATTCACAATTAGTACACATAATTTCTTCATTTCGGCAATCGGCCGACCTATGATCATCTGTGCATTCAGGGCATACTGATTTATTACTATGGCAGAATTTCGCAAAATGTCCAAACCTATAACACTTGTAGCACTGAATTACCCTCATGTCGTCTTTGAAGACATACGATCTCCAGCCAATAGACAAGGAGTTTTCATTCGCATTCGAATCTGTGTGTGACATTGTGCTATATGTATCGGGATCCATCTCCAGAATAACACCCATCTTACCTTTCTTATTCTCATAAAGGGTTACAATTTCTATTATTCTTCGGTTTGAGGAAGTGCTCAGGCCATTCTGTAATATAATATTGTTGATTAGTTTCTCTTTATTCGCCGTCATCTCATTTTCAATATCACAAAATTAGGTGGAAAATATTTAATTTTTATTTATTTTTTATTTCTTACCCAAAATAGAAAAAGTACAAACTACGAATATTTATGCCTTAACTAATGTAACTCAATAGGAATAAATCACTATATTGAACTAGTCAAACGTAATAGCTATTTCGACATTTTTATCATCATCAGACGTTTACAAATTATGAGTTGAAACTAAGGTACAGTTATACAATTTGACTTAAGTATAGAAAAAATTTATGAACGTTTGATGATGAGATAAATATCGAAATAGCTATTACGTTTGTCAATTAAATATTTTCCACCTAATTTTATGATATTCTTTACAAAGTATCTCTCTTTATAATTCATACTTATTTTTCAGTTTTTCTATATTTAAATCAAACTGTACAACTGTACCTTAGTTTTAACTCACAATTGTAAACGATAGAAATATCGAAATAGCTATTTCGTTTGTAAGTTAAATATTTTCCACCTAATTTAGTGATATTCTTCACAAAGTAAACCAAAATCACCGTATTGGTGAATCATAAATAGCAAAAATCTTTCAACTTGTGTTGAATCATGTGAATAAGGATAAATTAACCTATTTTCTCGTATGAATACTTCTATGTAGGATAGTTTCGATAAAACTGCAGCCCTTTGAAATCTGACGAATTTGAATTTACCGACGAAATGTTAAATTTTGTAAGAGATAGTTACCAATTACTTGTAAATTATTTGAGCTAACACGAATGAATGCCTTTGCAATAAAATGATTCAATTTCAGGATCGATGCGACCTACTTCTTGAAGGGGTCAAAAGGCAATAGGCTAGAACTACTGTGTTGGCAGCTGAAAAAATTAAATTTTACTTTGAGAGCTTTCACTTTTTTTTTGTGTGGGAGAAATTTTATGAAACTCATTTCTTGAAACCAATAAAAACAAGTTTATGTAACCGCCGCCGAAAATTTGCTAACCTAAACCTTTTTTACGTAGAATCAATCTACAATAAGAATAAAAACAGAAATCTATAATAAATTGATAGTTTTCGGAAACGTCATGTATGACAATACAGGAATGACAGAACTCGAAAATAGCGATGAGTATGAGTTCAAGTCGTAAGTTTCTGTATTTTTCACTTCTGCTATTTTAGAGAAGCCACCTTATAGAATATGGATTGGAATGATGATTTTTTGGTCTTCTTGCCTCAACTACATTTACAGTGGACATTTTCAAATCAGTCTATTAGCGATGGTCGATAAAAACAAGCAGAATAAAACGAAAGGAATTTATGAGCTCATGCAAAAAGATGTGAGTAAGTGCAAATGATCAGTACCTTACACTTTTATTTTTTTTGTCAACTATAGTTTTCCTTCTTAATTGTTTTTTTATTATCGGTCTTTTCGAATTGAAATAAGAAATTTATTCCATAAAATAGAAGCTTACTACAAATAAAAATAGGTAAAAAACTTTTAAGTTAAACGGTTTTATGTTAAACATACACACTGTTTAAGATAAATGTACTAAAACCAAAAATAATAAAATTGATACAGTCGTGGGAATTATAAACATATGCATAGACTAGACTTAAATAAAACCGTGGGGCACGTCAATTGTCTACAAATTATCGACTTAATGTGCGATAGAAGAATCGTTTAATTCGTCGTTAGGCAGTTGGCCCGCAGACGGTGAGGAAATTATTTACTAATTTCTTGCTCATGGAAATTCTAATAGTTATACACTCCATGTAAATAAAAGAGATGTTTTAACTAGTTTATCGTTGGACATTCACACTGCTGGCTGGCGAGGAATCGTTTCACTGCTTGTTGTTTGTCTTTAATCGACAAAACATATGACAAAAGTACTACTCGCTCACCACTATGAAACCCTAAAACTCGCTTATAATCGAGCTTGCTAGCTTGTTTCCACATTCTAGCCCTACTTATCACACGTCCATCGTTGTCGGTTGCACAACTGCCTAATAATTATAGTGTAACATTACAAAACAAACATTTTAATCAACGATTGTAGACAATTGACGTGCCCCACGGTTTTATTTAAGTCTAGTCTATGCATATGTTTATAATTCCCACGACTGTATCTATTTTATTATTTTTTGGTTTTTAGTACATTTATCTTAAACAGTGCAATGTATGTTTAACATAAAACCGTTTAACTTAAAAAGTTTTTTTACCTATTTTTATTTTCTAGTTTTTAGTTTTTATTTCGCATTCTTTTTAATTCATTTAGTGCTTCATTATTGCAAGGTTTCTTGCCCGTTAGTTTATTGCAATCCAACTCCTCTATACGTAGTCCCTGCAAAGATCTTACTCTACTAAGAGCCACGTAGGCTTGACCTTCTTCAAACAGTTTCGCACCTAAGTATACTACTGCGTGATCCACAGTGCTGCCCTGCATTTTATGTATTGTAGAAGCCGATGATAGTATTAAAGGCAACATTCTTCTTTCAGCTGTCCCATAATTGTACTTAGCTGGAAACTGTATGGCTTTCGGGTGTATAAGATGTATTCCGTCTCTTGCGAAATCAATTCGGACGGAAGGTACAACTAATGCATACATCTGAGTTCGACAAAATTGAGGCCAAACGATTTCGGTGATGTAGCCTATAGCGCCATTTACTAATCCCAGTTCCGCTGGTAAACCCCCAGTTTTGTTGATATCAGCTGGCTACATTGTATTCTACTGGTTGAGCACTTTCATTTGATACCCATATTGATAGGATTGATAAAACCTACGTTATCCGCCATTTTGTAGCGGCCGCCATCTTGGATTTCAATTTTTTATAGTATATTGTATTCTGATTGTAGAGCCCTTTCATTTGATACCCATATTGATGGGATTGATAAAAGCTATGTTATCCGCCATTTTGTAGCGGCCGCCATCTTGGATTTCAATTTTTTATAGTATATTGTATTCTGCTTGTTGAGCCCTTTCATTTGATACCCATATTGATGGGATTAATAAAACATAAATTATCCGCCATTTTGTAGCGGCGGCCATCTTGTATTTATAATGATAATGAATAAATGTAATTGTATTGTCACCAAAATCCAAAGTGTATACAAAATTTCAGATTAATCGGTTGACAGGAAGAGGGTGAAATTTGAATTACTAAATTTGACCCAAGAATAAATAAAACAAACGGGGTGAGCTAAATAAAACCGTTTAAAAATACTCAGTTTGTGACAATTACTCTATTATCGGAGGTATGGGATCATATTGACTATTTGTATTTTGGAAACTGGTACAGTGAAAAGTGATTTAAAACTGTTTCCAATCTCCAATTTCTGATCCATGAAGCGTCAATCACTTGAAATTATATCGTAGATTTTGTTCATTGTGCACTTCCACTGATCGTCTTCATCGTCATCTTTTGTTGATGTACAGTCAATTTAAACGATTTTAGTTGGATTTTATAACGACTCACTGAATGCATTTTCACCTAATTCTTCTGATTAAATTTGCCATTTTTTTTTCAGTTCGGACCTCGTTATGAATGGAGCGTCGTTGCGGAGGGACAACTAGTTGCTTCCTTCTTTTATGGCCTAACAGTTATGTCACTTCCCTCAGGAATTATATCTGAATATTTCGGGCCATTTAGAATTGTATTAGCGTCAAATATTTTGACTGCCATATTCATTTGCGTTGCAGTTCTTGTTGCAGGGAATAACTGGATACCACTCTTTGTTTGCAGATTTTTTATTGGATTGCTCGGAGTGAGTTTTTCTATGTATGCCTTACACAAATAATACACACACCACAAAAATTGTCGCATCACCTGGTATTCTGAATTCAACAATAGATTAAGCAGCTCGATGGTAGTTTCTTTGTTAACATATGTTTTTGGACATATGAGGGGAAAAAAATCTTATCTATGTAGTAACATTTGTTTCCATATGATCTCAAACACGTCTGAAACAAGAATGAGTTTATTCGACTATAAGTATTCATTCAATTTCTCTTCAGTTTTTACGCTAAATTAATGAAAGTTTTCTGTGTTTCTTGTTGATTTTCGAATCTTTTAATTTATTGTAATGGCTGCTGAACGTCCTGAATGCTATTTGAGTGACTATGAAGTGGTAAGAATTGTAACACTGCTAGAGGAGGGGCGAAGCCAACGTTACGTAGCTAACTTATTGAATGTTAACCAAAGCACTATTTCAAGAGCAATTAATCGGTACCACGAAACAGGGGAATATGGAAGAAGGGCCGGACAGGGAAGAAATCTGATAACAACACCAGTTGATGATCGTTGGCTTCGTTTAGCTGCACTGAGAGTTCGGCACTGTACGGCTAGAATGCTACAAAATGAACTTGCACTTTCCAGAAGTGTGCATATTTCATTGCAAACTGTTAGGAACAGGCTCAGAGGAGACGATATCAGACCAAGGGTGGCTTCTAACGGCCCGCGTCTCACCAGAGAGCATCGAGTTTCAAGACTACAGTTTGCGAGGGAACATGCAAGGAAAGAATTTCTTTCCATGGCGAACTGAGTTAGTCCTAGTGAATAATGGAAGAATGACAGCGCAGATATCCTTGAACCCCATGTTGTACCCTTTGGCCCATTGATTGGCGAAAATTTCATTTATATGCATGAAAATGCTCGGCCTGATGCAGCTAGAGTAGTTACAGAATTTCTGCAAAGTCCGAAATTGATATTTTAAGAAGGCCAGCCAGAAGTCCCGACTTCAATCCCATAAAACATGTTTGAGACAACATGAGGTGGCAAATTCAGCAACGTAGGATTCCCTGTAGAACACTCCAACAACTAGAAAATCTGCTTTCTGAAATTTGGAACTCAATGACTCAACAGTACATCCAAAATTTGTTTGAGGGGCTTCCGAGACGTATATTGGCAGTAATTAGGGCCCGGGGAGGAAACACTCGATTTTGAAAATGATTAGTAACCATTCGATGCTAACTGATTGATCTCTTCGCGAATGTTTGAAGATGGTAGAATTTTTTAATTTTTCATTAACTCGAAAATTGTTGATATTTTCCATCATAAACTCATCTCTTTTGAATGATATCTTCTTATTTTACACTTTACCAAGCGACTCTTGAATGACCTAAAGTTTATATAATATTGTCGTAAAAGTAGGGTGATGAGTCAATTTTAGTGGGGAGTGTATTATCAAAATCGTTGTGAAAATAAAAGAAATATTTCCATCCAATAACATAAGTATATATATATTTTTATTGATTACTAAAAGGTTCTTGATAGTTCTCCCATTCAATGCTTCAAGAAATTTTAAATTCTTAAAATTGATAGGACCCTGCGTCTTCTTCTTGAATTTCTCATGAAAATGAAAAGTTGGAGAGCCAATCTTTATCTGAGTATTCTTGATCAAACGTTAAGATCCGAAGTCATTCCAATCAGAAGAGCCATTTCTCAAGTTGATTCTTTGAGTGCACTTTCGATTTGTTTTAGCCTTAATCCTTCATCTCATGAATTAGATGTTATCGTTTTCGGCTAAATTGAAGGGTCGATCAACTGAATATAATTTAACTCATTCAATCTTTGGACGATATTCGATTATATGTTGGAACTAGAACTCATTCAAAAAGTCTATTTGAGATAACGTTTCCAAAAATGTTCAAATAGTATTAGGGTTTTCAAAATCTTTCTATTGAAGAGGAAAGATAACATAAAGATTTTCAATATTGAAATTGAGCTGATGTATGAAAGAGATACATATAAAAATCTGTATTTGTATAAGAAAAGGCAATTAACCGTAGTATAACTAAAGAATATATTAGAAGTACATATTATAGTGGACTGAGAATCATCTTCAAGAAAATGCTTTGTAAATGTCATAAGCACCACTTAAAGTCAATAATTTAGAGAGTTAAACTACCTAGATATTTTGGAGGTCATGGACCTACTGATTTAAACAAAAAAATAATGAGGTAAAGTCATAGGTGTTCTTTTTAGTTAATAGGGGGAGGGGGGGCACATTGATTCACGGGGCACATTGGTACAGTATCTATATCTCAAAACCGATAAACGCTACACAGTCCGGCACATCACTAGAATGCTCAAGGACATTCACAAGAATGACAGTTGTGACGTCGCTCGCCGCCAGTTTGCCGTTGGGCCTCAACGGTCACTAACGTGTTGGAAGTGGCGTGCGCGGCTGCCTACAAAAAAAATACGTGAAATGTAATTGTGTCTCAGGAGGACACTCTTAGTTGTTTTTGTTATTATTTGATACTAAAGGTAAGTAAATATAGTTATTATTGTATTTTAAAATGTTTTTGATTGCAAGATTATTATATATTTGATAAAATTAATTGTTTGTGGAAAAGTCCTTTGGGGCACTTTTGATACGGTAATGTGCGGGTACAATGATACGTATCAATCTGCCCTCTAGTGTATTATAGTGCCCCGTCAAATATAATAGTTTATTTTATTGTTTTTTTCTTTTTTCAGAAAATGGTGCGCACTTACAAACCCAAAACTGATAGAAAAATATCAATGAAGAAAGCATTGAAGATGCAATACGTGAAGTATTGTCAAAACTTTATCTATACGCAAAGCAGCCGACAAATATGGCATCAAAACTGCAACCCTACAACATCGCATCGAAAAGGCCGAAAATCATTTGAAGCTACCAGACCATTATCTACAATTGAAGCATCCTCTTCATTACAAGCAGAATCTTCTTTATCACAAGCAGGTCCATCTTCATCACAAATAGCACCATCTACGGAGATGGCACAAATAGCATCATCTTCAGCACACACTACTACTGCAGCTTTATCACCACACACTGCTACAGCTACTTCATCAAACATATATGGTTCCAAGTATACCGTTGCACAAGTTTTTTCAACCGAACAAGAAAAGGCATTGACTCAATATTTATTGAATTGCAGTAAAATGCACTACGGCCTTTCATTGAAACAGCTTTTGACTTTGGCATACGAGTACGCAGAATCCTCAGGGTGTAATTATCCAAAATCCTGGAAAGAAAACAAATGCGGTGGAAAAGATTGGGCAGCTGGCTTCAGGAAGAGAAACCCAGAATTGAGTCTACGAAAACCAGAAAACACAAGCGCAGCAAGAAGCTTTGCCTTCAATAAATCTGCTGTAGCTCAATTTCATGATAATTACGAACGCATAATGAGACAATACAATTTTACACCTGATCGAATAATAAACTTAGACGAAACAGGCATAAGCACAGTCCTTTCTACTCCTAAAGTTATTGCTGGAAGAAAACAAAGACAAGTGGAACAAATAGTTTCTGCAGAACGCGGAGAGCTAGTTACTTTCTGTGGTATTATTACTGCAACTGGTTCTTCCCTTCCTCTAGTATATGTCTTTCCAAGAGTTCACTATAAAGATCACTTCCTAAATGGTGCTCCTGATGGAAGTCTAGGGTTGGCAAACAGAAGCGGCTGGATGACTTCAGAATTGTTTATAAGAGTTTTGAAACACATTCAACGCCTTACTTCGAGCAATAAGGATAACCCAATCCTAATCATTTGTGATAACCACGAATCTCACATTTCAATAGAAGCTGTTAACTACTGTCGTGACAACGGTATTGTTTATTTGAGTCTTCCCCCACACACGTCGCACAAATTGCAACCGCTTGATGTCAGTGTGTTCGGACCCTTCAAAGGCAAATTGAAGATAGCTTTCAACGACTGGCACATTCAAAATGTTGGAAAAACTTTGACCATATACAACATTGCTGAACTGTCCAAATTAGCATATTTGGAATCATTTACACCAAAGAATATCATAGGTGGTTTTTCCAAACCTGGAATATGGCCAATTAATAAACTGGTATTTGGCGACGACGACTTTGCACCGATAGACATTTTCAGCACAGGTTATCACGATTTGACAGATGAGAACACTCACAACACACAAGATTTACATTTTGTAGACTCAGAAGCAAGTCAAAATAATGAGGTTGTTGATAGAGAACAAAATAAAACTCCTACTTTGGATGCCGACCCAGTTTCAGTGTCTGATGCTGACGATCCTTTACATGTTTCTTCATCAAAGGCTATTCTTACTCCTGAAGTAGTTAGACCTTATCCAAAAAGGCGATTACTGACAGTGTCTTAAAAAGAAAAGGAAGAGAAAGGGACGATCAAGAATATACACTGAAACACCAGAAAAAATAGATTAGAAAGCTTACGTAATGAAAAGAACAGGAAAAGAGAATTACAAAAAGCAAAACAGCATGCAAAAGAATTGAAAACAGCGAAAAATTTGTTGGGATTAACTGAGCCAAAAAAGAAAAGAGAGTGACTTCTTTGCCTTCAGAAATAGATTCCGATTCTAGTCAAGATGAAGTCGTGATGACGAGTGATAGTGAAGACATTGAAATGCCGTCGGAATCGGAAGAAGAGGTAATTAATGAAGAACCAGTTAATCCTGAACACATAAATATTGGAGATTTTCTGCTAATTAAATTTGAGAAGAAGAAAACTGTGATTCACTACATAGCCAAAGTTGTATTTAAGTATAGTGTGACAAAATATGAAGTATTATATCTCAGAAAAAAGCAGGGTCTTCTAAGTTTATATTTCCAATTGTGGAAGACAAAGCAAGTGTGGATGTTAGAGATGTAGTTTTGCAATTACCAAAACCAACTTTCTCCAAAGGCACATCTCGAACATCGTCGCTTTATTCATTTTCGGTAGGTTTAACTCGATATAATGTCCAGTAGATTGTTTTGTAATTTTAATATGAGAGTTTTATGATTATTTTTGTTAAATTTTTTATGTTTGTTTAATTTTTAAGAAAAACATTGTTAATTACGATAGAAGGTTTTAATATTATATTTTCATTAACAATATTCAATGTTAAAGTCTGATTACTTAGTAAGTATATAACTGATTATATAATTAAGAAAATAACAGAGAATTTAGTTTTGTTGTATGATGACAATATTGTTTTTTTGTGATTTTATTCCTTAAGTAACTTAAGAGACTGATTATGGCTAATGTGCACTCTGAATAAAAAGTATTTTGCGATCTCAATCAATAAAATTGTTTTATTTCTTAATTTTAAGTAAAAATACAGTTTATATTGGGTTATTAGTCAGTTTAAATTTGCATTTCATATGGATCTAAAATACGTATCAAACTGCTTACCCCGTGTATCAAAGTGCCCCACTGGTGGGGCAGAATGATACAAAATGATTTTTTCTTAAAATGAGTTTATCTCTATACGTTGCCAGTTTTTGCGGTTTTTGCGTAGCCAAAATATAAGCTGACATATCAGCCAATGCACACATCAAAACAAATATTTAAATATAATGGTTTATGGTCCTCAAAAAAGAGATTGAATTTTTGTGTATCAAAGTGCCCCCTACTGCTCGAACATATTGAACATCGCTGCGAAAAGGGTAATATGGCAGAAGGTAGTTCTGGCACCAACCTCGTATATAGTATTCGGAAGAATATGCCATTGTATGCTAATTATGTCATCGTCTTAGACTGGTATTTTAAACCTAAAAAATTCACATACCAAACGTTACTCAGCCTCAATAATGCAATGATATTAAATATTTTGATTAGGTTATAAATACCATCAGAAGCCATTCTAGATTCTTATAGATTCAACTTTCCTCTATTCAGGGTACAAAATTAACTGCTTTGATGATTCTAATAGCAAACTGGGCTCCTTCAAATGAAAAATCTACGTTCACTTCGTGCCTATTGGGTTATGGTTTTGGATCTTTGATCACACCGTTTTGTGGTTCAATTATAATTGAAACTATGAACTGGCAATGGTCCTTTTATGGTACAGCTGTAGCTACGGTTGTTTTTTTGGTAGCATGGATTATTCTGGTTGCTGATCATCCTATAGAAAGTTGGTTCTGTTCGACAGAAGAGGCTGAGTTCATAGAAAGGAGTCAAGAGGGAGCAGTGAGGAAAGGATGGGTAAGAGTTTCATTTCTTCAAGGACATTTTCATTAAAATAATTATCCGACCGCAACTATGTACATGGAAGCATATGCCGTTAAATAATATATCTACTTCCTTAGTTTGGAAGTTTCATACATATCTTGCAAGCTAGTCAAATGTAGTATTATGAACTGCAAAATCAGATATATACAAATTTTTCATTTCTCAGTAACGCCGTAGACCTAGAACTATTATGGTATGGAAAGAATTATGATCATTAATACTGGTTTTTTCAGATAAAGCCTCCGGTAATAAAAATGATGACATCTATACCCTTCATAAGCTCAATTTTGGGTAACTTTGGGGCTATGTCTGGATTGTTCTTATCAGTTACATTGTTTCCCAAGTTTCTACGTGAAGCATTAAAATTCGATTTGCAGACGATTGGATTGATTGCTCCTCTGCCTAGCGTTTCTAGAATTAGTATGGGAATTGTTTATGCTGCTTTTGTTCATATGGCACTGAATAGATGGAATGTTAAGAAGAAATATATCAGAAAAGGCTTTGTGATATGTTGTGAGTAAATTTAATTACTCTAGTTTGTAGTTAGAAATAATTTTCTTCATTCCTCTTGATGGTCCATGTATGTATGCTAGAGAATCTATTCTATACGGAGCTGGATTTTGGGTTATGCTTTTGCTGAGTGTGATGGAGCTCAGTGTAGTTAAATATCGAAAAGCTGTGCGTTGAATGATGAAAGAAAACACTATTTCTAGGACTCTAGACTACCTCCAGATCTGCCCTTCAGGACAACATTTTTTTTCGCACTACTCATAAGACTTAAAAGCAGATGCCCAATTTTCTAGGAAAGGGGGATTCAGACACCATTCTATTGCACGCCTCTCGAGGTCAATCCTATCAAAGGATAAAGCAGATGATTCAAAACAAGATGATCTTCAGTTATGACTTCTATTTCACTTAGGTTAAGAATACTATACAAGTATTGCCTAGAAGTAGCAGAAGAGATGATAGATACGTTAAGCCAAAACTTCTTGAACTTCTGTATCTGATGTGATTCCAACAGCTCATTCACAGACATAAGTGGCATCTAATTGACAGAAAACAGTAGTAGTAGTAGAACTCAATAATATATTATTGACATCTGCGTCAAATCTGATGGTTAGTGCACTTGTTAATGATAATGTAGAAGTTTTCATCCAAAAGTTAAGTTTTCGTTTCTTAAGATGATTGCAGAAATCTGTGAAAGTAACACTCATTAGAATATTAAAAACGATTTTTATGTTCCCCAGATGTTGGAAATGAGGTATTCGGTAGGAATACCGTGTCCTATGCAATTGTTTCCTTTGACTTATGAAACCATGAAGACCAGATCTTTGTTATTTTATAAAGGGTGAAGCTTCTAAGTAAGTATGTCCCCAACACAGTAAGGACAATCTTCAACTATGTTTGGGTTGTGATGGCAAGTAACATGCCAAATTCATTATAGTATGGAGATCAATTTTCATATATTTCATTCGGAATAATTAGAATTGAAAAAATTAGAAATCACATCTGTCACTGCATGTTTATGATTGCAAGCCCTTCGAGACATTTTACAGGTGTCTGGCAGGGTGTTGCAACATATAACGAAGGTCTGGCCGTTTCCAGATCTTCGATATATTTGTCAAAAATGAGTCAAGATTGAAAAGAGCGCCCCAGAAATCATGAAGAGGAAAAGTTATCTCTGAATATCAGTGATATCTCTAGCACTTATGTCGCAGATACCTATTGAATCTCGGCAACTAACTATGATTGACTTCGACTCAGGCTCATCTTCCAGGGTACTTGGTGTACAATGGTCGCAAAATAAAGATTTATTCACTTGTATTGTTGATACGCAATTACCTTGTACAAAAAGAAATATGTTGTCGGTGTTAGCTGTAGTAGTAGTTTCTGTCATCACAGTTGTTCGCGGTAGATGCCCATATGTCCAATTATTATGTGCCAAGTCAAAAATTGCTCCTTCTAAAGTTATCACAATTCCTCATCTCGAATTACTTGCATCTGTATTATTGTCAAGACTCATGCGCACTGTCATCGATAGCTATAAACTTCGCCATTTCTTCGATAAAATAGTCGCTTTCATGGATTCGAAGGTCGTGTTGCACTGGGTACATTCAGATCAAAATGGAAAATTTTTGTTGGAAATCGCATCGCTCAAATTCAAAATAACATGTCATCTCAATATTGGAGATATGTTTCCGGAGACGATAACCCAGCTGATGTTTTATCAATAGGAATTTCGCCAGAGGGTCTTATAAATCATACACCTTGGTTTGCAGGTCCATCTTGGTTGCATGAGGATGAATCTTGTTGGCCCATTCCTAATAATAATAATTCTTTGTCAATCCCTGAGACAGAAATTGCACGAGGAAAAATCGCGGAACTTCATTTATTCGAAGTGAAGAACTCAGAAAGGCGACAGATTTCTGGTCAGGTCTCTTCAAGATAATTATTACTCTGTAGAAATCTCTAAATTACGGAAAAATCAAATTATACGCAATAACCTGTGCCATTTAGATCCTTTTCTCGACAATGGTATCCTCAGGATGGGGGGTCGTCTGCAAAACGCTCCTTTATCGTACGATCAGAAACACCCAGTTCTGCTACCTTCAAAAGGAAAATTTATTGATTTTCTCATTTATCAATACCATGTAAACTTGTTACATGCTGGTTAACAATTAGTTTTGGCTGAAATACGCAAAAAATATTGGATACCTTCCGGTCGCACTAGTATTCACTCTCGCACATTTACATGCGATATTTGTTTTCGGGCACGTCCGAGAATAATCATTCCAAAAGTGGCTCCGCTTCCTGGTTACCGCGTTGAGAGTTCTCACGCATTTGACCGCACTGGGGTAGACTACCCTGGTCCGTTTACCACTACACTACGGAAAAGAGGACAGCGTAATTTGTCCAAAGCATATATTTGCTTATCATTTGTCTTTCTGTGAAAGCTGTTCATTTTGAATTTGCTTCGGATTTATTTACCGATAGTTTTCTCGCCGCTTTTAAGAAGTTTCTGTCACGTCGAGGTCCATGTTCTTTGCTCATCTCAGATGGGGGCACAAACTTCATTGGTGCACGTAGAAAACTCAATGAGTTAGACGAGTTTCTCTATTTGGAAAAAACGAACTCGCTCATAAAGGAACGAAATGGAGAATAAACCCTGCGAACGCACCTTGGTTTGGAGGTATCTGGGAGTCCAATATCAAGAGTTTCAAAAATCACTTTCACCGTTTCATAGGTACTCAAATCCTCACGTACGAGGAACTCCATACAGTCGCAGTGCAAATTGAAGCAGTGATGAATATCAGGCCTCTGTGCGTGCTTAACAGTGATCCTAACTCCCCAACAGCATTAAGACCAGCACATTTTCTTACTGTGGGGGCAACTCTCAAGAGTCTTCCATCAGATAATCTCCTAGAAACTCCTCTTAATCGCTTAAATCGTTACCAACTAGTTGATCGTATTGTACAAGATTATTGGGAGAGATGGCGCAATGAGTATTTGCACACTTTGCAATTAAGGTCGAAGTGGACACAAAACACTTCGAACATTAAAGAAAATACAATAGTGGTCATTATGAAAGATAATGTTCCACCTTTACGTTGGCCACTCGGTATGATAGACAAGGTTCAAGCTGGTATTGACGAAGTGGTGAGAGTAGTAAGTGTGAGAACCCAGTCTGGCACTCATCGACGCCCAGTAGGAAAAGTTTGTCCTTTACCTACTCAGTATATTCTTCCAATTCTTTTTTGTTCATAGATTTTGATTTTCTTTCAGTTTTGAGTTATATTTTCCCTAAATTTCAAAATTCATTCAGTTAAAATTATTTCGAAACAGATGTTTCTAGGTGGGGGGTAGTGGATGCGCCAAATCACTTCATTTTTAATTATTTCAAATTTCATTTCATAATTCAATATTAATTCAAAGCATTTTGCCGCTATGTCACGTGAGTGGACAAAATGTTCGATTTTGAGATGAGTTATCAATTGAGCAGGTCATAAAATTCAGTACTGCAACTCGCACACATATCGTTTTCTTACATATCGCATATCAATCACATCGATCTCTATCGAAATATATTGTATTTTTCTGGAGTGTTATTTTCTACCAGTTTTGTGATATTTACGCAGTGAACCACAATTACCTATGGATTTCCGGATTACTTTCTTCGTGTGTTGATGGACTTTAGTTGAATTTAGCTTTGTGAACAACGATATTCCCTCATACTCCTTTTTCATTCCTTACCTGCTTATTTCTTCCACAAATATATATATATATATATATATATATATATATATATATATATATATATATATATATATATATATATATATATATATATATATATATATATATATATATATATATATATATATATATATATATATATATATATATATATATATATATATATATAGGTGGTATTCATTTTCATTTTCATGCAAACGTATTTGCAAACATATGCTTTTCTTAAAAATTTTGATTTTCATGCAAACGTATTGCACAATACAATGTACAATAACGTAACAAACATATGCTTGCTTAAAATCAAAATGAAGGACCACCTCCTTATGAAAAAACAGAAAAGGAGGACTTACATTAAATGTGAGTTGATTAAAATGAAATTTGAGGTAATTAAAAATGAAGTGATTTGACGCATCCATTACTCCCACCTAGAAACCAATATTCTCTCGGTGAAATTTGAATATTATTCGAGCGCTATGCTTTGTACATAGATCGAGATTCAACATTTGTGACCTAAAATCATGTGTGTATCATCAGGATTATGCGCTATGTCACTTAGATTAAGTTGCATACACATCTTCATGAAAAATTTACTCATCGTCTTGCAACGACTATATGCACCTGATTTGGCTCCGACTACCTTGTGGTTATTCCAGAAACTGAGAGAATTCTTTATGGTCATCCATTTTTCCCGAACGATTATACAAAATATATAAAGAATGAATGATAGATGATACGTATTAGCTGTTAGCATGTATATTCTTTGTTCACTCACACGGCAGACTTTCAATGTGTCTGTCAAGATGAAGAAACTATCGAAACTGTCTGGATACTAAGTAAACATTGTTTGATGGTTCCACCCAAAACATATATGAAATTTAGCATTTCAACAATAACGTAAGTATAGGTAGAATTTATTATAGTAAAGGTATTTGGCAGAAACGATAGGGAAATATGCTACTGGACAGAAAATGGACATGGTCCCGATGGCACCATAAAAATGAAATCGACTTCATCATAACGAACAAGGAAGAAACGGTTTGTGATGTTACAATAGCGAACCTAAAATGGTCAGGGCAAAATGTGTCTTGAGAATTTACAACTAGAACGAAAGAAACTTATAATGACTACGAGGAAGATGAGCAAACCATGGAAACAAAGTACGAATTCAGCCGCTTACCAAAGTACAAATTCAGACGTTGAATAACGAATTAGATAAAGAAGAAGGAACAAGTATTGAACAATTTAGCAAGGAATTCACAACATCATCAGAGAGGCTATGGACGAACATCGATCGAGACAAAGCTGGGGCGCAGACAAGAAAAACCGTATAGAGATACCGGGAAAGTTACGAAGTGAGGATACCATGATTGAAGCTAAGCTAATAGAGTTAAATAAAAGAATAACGAATAATTTCAGCAAAGATATCAGAGTCTTCAACACGAACTAGGCAGTGATAGATCAGAATTGTATGCATAAACTAGCTCACCCAGATGGTAGACTTACCTCCGATAGGTCAGAAATAATGGGAATCGTGAAGGATTTTCAATCAACTCTGTATCGAAGAGAAACTAGAAAAAATTCTTCCCAGATAGCTCAGGCTACGAATATATTCCCAAAATAATAAGAGGTGACGCATGAATGAATATCCGTGCTAAGATCGAATAGTTATCGAATGTATCAAAATGGGAGAACACAAGATATTACCGGAGATAACCGAGCTCTTTAATAGATTTGAAGCTGGCTTACGTACTACATTTGGCAGAAATGACCACCTTCAAGCGATAAAGACCTTAATAGAAAAAAGCATTGAATACAATCGCTAATACTAATTCCTGTTGATTATAAAAAAGCTTTTGACTTAGGAAAACAATGAGCAATGCTTAACGCCTTGGTCGAGTGTGAAATCGATACTAGATACATAAAAAATATCATGAAATATATTTACGAGCATGCTACTTTATAAGTCTCTCTCCTTGAACTCATTCATATATTAAAGATATATGAGACCATATAATCTAGGAATTCTAGGATTCATTTTAATCCATCTGTTTCTCTCGGAGCTACTAAAAAGTGATTGCATATCATTAGCGGCTGCTCTAAGTTGTTTCTGTATAAGTGGTGTTGAGTCTTTATGAACGAGTGTAAGCGCTTCTTTAATAATGAAATCTTCCATTTTTTCCTCATATTGTACTCTTGGAATACCAATTATAGCATTCGACTTATCTGCTCGCGTGAGTACTAAGGAATTTTCAGAAATTTTGCGTTTGATATTTTTGATTAAAATTTTATCTTTCGAGTTGGTTTGATTTTTATAGTTCTTTAAAATTCTCTCAATTTTGCAAAATTTTTTAAGCCTTTTTCAGTCCGGGTAATATTTCTAAAGAGTTAGTGTGTTTTTAGGAATAAATTTAGGACCTTTGGAAAGAAGATCTTCTTTTTCGTTGATCTGAAATTTTCATGTCTAATTTGGAAATTCACACTAAAGTCCCCTTCTATTATGAAGTCACCTTTGACGAAAAGGCATATTCTATTTTGGTACCGCTAGGTTGATGACATTTTAGCCTGTTTCATTGGAATGAATAGACAACTAGAAATCTTCCTGAATTTCATTAATAACATTCATCCTAAAATTAAGTTCAAAGTAGAAACAGAAGTCGATAGTAAAATCAATTTCTTAGATCTAACAATTACCCGGGAGAATAATAACCGTTTATCAATTAATATCTTCAGAAAACCATCGTACACGGATAATGTCATACCCATAGATTCATTTCACCCGTATTCTCAAAAAATATCAGCCTTCAAATCCATGATTCACAGAGCGATTTCTTTGCCCTTATCGGACTTGGACCGAAAGCCAGAATTTAACACCATTATGTTAACAGCAGAGGACAGCGGCTTCGATATAAAAGCAATAGAGAGTTTAACTAATCGAAAAATACGTAACAAACCAACACATTCAACATGATATATCTCCAATCCAAGAGAGAAAAGCCCGAAAAATTTATGTCTCTAACATATTTTGGGGTGACGTCAGAACAGGTTGCTAGAGTTTTGTCAGATAGTAAAAAAGTTCATCTTGCATTCAAACCAGTTAGCAAATTGTCAGGCCTGCTTTTTAACACAAAAGAAAAAACCGATAAATTCGAAAAATCAGGAGTATACCAGTTAACATGTTCTGAGTGCAATTCCTTTTATATAGGTCAAACAGGACGCTCTTTCAAGGCTAGATACAAAGAACATTTCCGGTCATTCCTACTTTAGCTTTAGCTGCACATTGTCTGAATGAATGTCATCATTTTCCAGAATTTCAACAGCTAAAAATTCTTTATTCCTGTGATAAATCTTATAATCTCAATTTCTTTAAATCGATGGAAATTTTCAAGGCATCTAGGGTAGAAAGAGTTAAGCTCCTTAACGACCAGGTGGACTTAACTTCCTACCAATCAATCACCATTATTCAAGTTACTGTGATCTCTACTAGCATTTTATTGATGGTAATTCCTGTATTGTACATGAGTTTTCAGTTTTCATTAGCTTGTTGTTGATAATGGACGTATGTCCGAAACCGGTCCAACCAATGTAAAATTTTGTCATTCTTTACATCAATAAATTAGTGATAGTTAAAACATAATAACTTGTTTTATTTTATTATTCATTATGGTTATCCTCGAAACTACTCACAACTTATCAGAATTCTTGTTCGAAAGGCTAAATTGGAACGAAGGAGACATCAGCAGGGATGGAGTACATCTGAATCATCTTCGTTTTGCCGACGACATTGTTATCATATCAAATGGTGTTAAAGAAACAAGAGAAATGCTCCTATAGTTAGCGATACAATTCGATAAGGTAGGCTTGGAGATAAATATGTCGAAAATAAAAGTGATAACCAACTTAGATCTTAGCCAGCCAATATCCATCGATAGTGTACATTTGGAAAAGGTTCCATCATATAAATATTTAGTCCATGTAATGTGACAAAGGAGATACACTCTCGAAATATACAGAAGGATAAAACTGATGTTGGCAGCATTTGGAAAGCTAAGGGATGTTTTCAAATCGGGTATGACTTAAACGTAAGGTCTATGATCAATGATTGCTCAGTACTAACTTATGAGGCTGAAACACACACAGTAACAAGGAAACCAGTGAATGAAATATCTGTAGCCGAATGAAAAAGGGGGGCATCTGGTTAGATTTAAAAACCAATGATGAACAAAACTTCTGGAATGGTGCTCTTGAGAGGAAGCTCGAAGAATTATAGGACTAATCAACTCACTGAAGGGTTATATCAAACAATATGCCTTAATTATTCTTCTTCTTCCTTTTCAGCCCTTCTCTGTCCACTCCTGAACATAGGCCTCCCCTTCTAGCTTCCATCTCTCTCTGTCCTGTGCTATATTATACCATCCTCTTCCTACTTTTTCCTTTATGTCATCCAGCCACCTTCTCTGGGGGCGCCCCACTCCCCTTTTGTATAAGCGTGGTCTCCATTGAGTTATTCGCTTAGTCCATTTTACATCCTGTTGTCTTGCTACATGTCCAACCCATCTCCACTTCAATGCAGCTATTCTCGTGATTACGTCCTCTACGCCTGTTCTCCTTCTTATTTCTTCATTACGTATGTGATCCCGCAGGCTCACTCCAAGCATAGTTCTTTCAATTGCGCGTTGTGTGGTTCTAAGTTTGTTAACAGATCTTATTGTGAGAGTCATGGTTTCCATGCCATACGTTAACACTGGGAGAACGCACATATTAAAAACTTTTCTTTTAAGGTTAATGGGGATTTGTTTGTTTTTCAAGACAAATCCTAGTTTTCCAACAGCAGCCCAATTCTTCTTCTTATTCTTCTTGACAATTCTGCAGTTTGATTGTCTTTACCTATTTTTGTAGTGTGTCCAAGGTATAGATATTCATTCACTTTCTCTATAACATTGCCGTCGACTTCCAATATTGCGTCCTCCGTTGTCATTATTTTAGTTTTTGTCAGATTCATTTCCAATCCTACTTCTTCCGATGTTCTTTTGAGTTCTAGCATCATTTCGTGGAGTTGTTCTAGGTTATCGCTTATTAAAACTATATCATCTGCAAACCGGAGATGGTTCAGGAATTTTCCATCCACATTTATACCTTTTCTATCCCATTCCAACTTCTTAAACACGTCCTCCATTGCAAGTGTGAACAATTTTGGCGATATCACATCGCCTTGTCTCACGCCCCTATTTATCGGGATTTTTTTGGTTTGCATGTCATCGTCTAGTCTCACCTGAATAGTCGCTCGTTCATATATATTCTGTAGGATGTTTCTATATCTCGAATCTATTCTAGCATTATCGAGGGCTTGAAATACTGCCCACAGTTCTATAGAATCGAAGGCTCTGTTATAGTCTACAAAGGCTAGGTGTATTGGCACTTTGTATTCGTGACATTTTTCAATAAGTGTACGAAGAGTTTGTAGGTGTTCTGTTGTGCTATATCCTCTGCGAAACCCTGCTTGTTCTGCCGGTTGATAGCTGTCAAATTTGTTTGTCAATCTGTTTGTGATAATTTTTGATAACAATTTATAAGGGTGTGGTAAAAGGCTAATAGGTCGGTAATTATCTATCTTAAATTTGTCACCTTTTTTGTACAACAACACAACGTGTGCATTGTTCCATCCTTCCGGAACACAACCTTCTGTTAGGCATTTATTTAGTAATATTTTTATTGCTTCCAAAGTGACCTGTCCTCCCAATTTTAGCATTTCGCTTGTAATGTTATCTTCACCTGGTGTCCGGCTGTTTTTCATCTGGTTGAGGGCTAGTTGTATTTCATCAATGTTAATCTCAGACATGTCCTCGGAACCGACATTTGTTATGTTACTAAGATTCGTTGTTTCAGGTTTGGGTTTCTTAGACAAATACAGGACTGTATAGAAGCCTTCAACAATCTGTATTATCTCCGTTTTTTCATATTTTATTTCACCTTGGTTGTTTTTCAATTGATGTATTCTGGGTCTACCGGTGTTAGTAATTCTCTTTAAGACTTTCATGTTATTGTTGTTTTCTATGACTTGTGGTATATAGTCTGTGTTGTAATTTCGTATGTCTTCTCTAGTCTTTCGTCTTATAGCCCTGTTCAGTTCCCTGTATTCTGGATTAAATCTATCCATTACTTTCCTTTCTTCCTTTAACCTTAGCGTGCCTTGGCTTAATTTTTTAGGTTTTGTTCTTGTCCTGTAGCATATGGTCTTTGTTGCCACTTGTATGTCTTCCGTTATCTTTCTTTCAAGACTGTTAATGTCTAGTCGAGTTAAGTTTTCTTCAGGTGTTAGTTTTTTGCTTAGTTCTGATTGATATTGAACAATATTTTGCTTTAGGTCTTCATTTGTTGGCAAGCGTTTTGGACGTATCAGCTTGTTTCTTTCTTTTTTGGCCACGATTTCTATTTTTGCTCTTAATAACCTATGGCCACTGTCGACTTTAAATTTATTGATAACTGCTACGTCTTTTACAATATGTTTTTTATTCGTTAGTATATAATCGATCTCATTCCTAGTATTCTCGTCCGGGCTCTGCCATGTCCATCGCCGCTATCTTTGTTTCTGGAAGAAAGTGCTCATACAGTATAGGTTTTGACTTTGATTGTAGTCTAATAATCTTTCTCCTCGTTCGTTGATCGTGCCCAATCCATGTTTTCCTCTATTCGGTAGGTTGTCTATTTTAGCATCGCCTACTTTTGCATTAAAGTCACCTATTATTAGAGTGAAGTGGGCTTTTTCATCCTTCTGAGCCATTGAGATATCTTCATAAAAACTCTCTATTTCCTCATCCTCTGCGGTCGAAGTAGGGGCATATACTTGGATTACTTGAAGTTTGTAACGTTGTGATATCTTTATAGTTATGTATATTACCCTGTTAGAAATTGATCTCATTTTAATCACTCTGTGTGTAAGCCGTTTATTTACTAGGCTTGCAACACCTCCAACATGCGCGTTGTTTTCTGTATTTCGTTGGTACATTAGATGTCCTGACCTGAGTGTGGTGCACTTTTCACCTGGTAAACGAGTTCCACATAGACCCAGGATGTCCCATTTGATGTGTTGAAGTTCTTCTTGCCTTAAGTAGATAGGCAAAACCTAAAAATTTTGAGGAAAACCTATGTCCAGCAGGGACCGAAATGTTCGATAGATGATGATTTGGCAGGGGGTTGCAATCGTACTGGCGTGAAAGACATGATTTCTCATAAAATTATTCCGAATAATATAAATTGAAACTGAGCTTTATAATATTACGAATTTGAGTTGCAATTTTATACACCTTTACTACATGTTGCCTGCCAAAGTTACGACAACGCTTACATATGTAGTCAAAGAAATTTTATTCCTGTGTTGGGGACATAAATGAAGCAACTTAAAGCCTGTATACAACGAACGTCTGTCCATCGGCTCTACCTCCATACGAAACCGTCATTTTGTACACCAGTATAACCTAACCTAACTTTTTTCTTCCAAGAAATATTATCATTTTCAATAATTATTAAATAGAAAGTATAGAAATGCTACGACTTGGCCGGTGATTGAACCCAAAAAAACATGAAAGAAATATGTGATTATCTAAAATTTTCCTTGGGATTTTTTTGCAGCCCATATTATTCCAGGAATTGTATTCCTCCTTTACTTGATCAATTTGGTAACTATTTTTGGGAATGTTTTGGCAGTATGGCTTACGGTACTCAGTTGCTTTTTCATGGGAGGTTCTATCGTTACAACTCTCGTCAATCCACAAGATTTAGCTCCAAATTTCGCTGGAACCCAAACTGGAATATTGACTTTCTTTGGAGCAATGCCAGGGTTTATATTACCAGCAATATCGTCGAAAATTACGGAAGAGTGCGTAAGTTTTATTATCATCATTAACATTTTTATTGTCCTCACACCAATGTTTTTAATATATGTCAAGTACCATTTTTTACGATTCAGATATTTCGTAGAAGAAGTTATTGATGAGAATGAATTTTGGAAAAATTGGCAACGTAGTAACAATGAGCACTCTTGATATTTTATTTGTAATATGATATTATTTTCGAAAGCTACCATAGATCAGTAGATCTGAAATTAAATATGAACAGGGTGTTACTTAATTATGGACATTAATCTGAGAGGACATTCCTGAACCGAATTCATATAGAGAAGTTCATGAAAACATGTATCCAAGCAAGTCTCGTTCTCAGAATACAGGGTGTCAAAGTTCAACAAAAAAATTTATTTATTATACTTTAATACATCATAATTGACATTAAATGTGTATCAAGTTGAACGGGAAATCCCCTATCCATCCTAATGTCGAATAAAAAATACATAACAATAATTCAAATATTGAACAAAACATAACTTTACATAAAACAGCATCAGAAATTTTCAATGACAATCCATAAGACGCGAAATGAAAACAAGCAATTAACAACGAAAACATGAATGCCACCGCTACAAAAGGTGTTCCAATCGCCTTTTCAATGAACGCAGCAAGACGGCAAAGAGATCACCCTGAGTGTGTATTTTGTTCGCAATAGCAACCGAGCGATCTGTGAAGAAGTTCGTTGAGTAATTCGTTCGGCAAATTCTTTCCCTAAACAATGGTGTAAACCTAGTTATTCTAATTGGAACATTGAAGTTGAATAATGTTAATAGTTCTGGACAATCTATTAGACCATTAAGAATTTTATATAAGAGACACACATCAGAAATGCTTCTTCTACATTTGAGTGATTTCAAGTTATATCTTTCACTCATCACAATTACTGAGCGCTCGCAGATGGCCAGTCGAGATCGAAACGCCAAGTATCGAAGACATCTTTGCTGCACCCTTTCCAGGCAATCTATGGAAACTGAGGTATGTGGGGACCAAACCATGCAACCATATTCCACCACTGAACGTACCAAGGAACAGTATAGCAGCTTCAGAACATCGGGAGAGAAATCGTCAGAGTTACGCAGCACAAAACCGAGCATTTGAAATGCCTTCTTCGTAATATTTGATATGTGTTCGTTAAAATTCAGAGCTTCATCGAGTGTGATCCCCAGATCTCTGACCGAGCTGACGCGGGCCAAAATCTGCCCTCCAACATCATACCGATATTCAATTTTCTCTTTGCATCGTGTATATGTTATAACAGAGCACTTGCTAAGGTTGAGATAGAGATGGTTCTGTTCCGTCCACTCATAAAGACTGTCTAACTGACTCTGCAGATACTCAGCATCAGAAACACTTTTAACAATCGAATAAACCTTCATATCATCGGCAAAGAGAAGGAAATCAGTTGACAAAATTCGTCCAACGTCGTTAACAAAGATGTTAAATAGAAAAGACCCAATGTCAGATCCCTGGAGAACACCGGAACTCACACGAATCTCTTTTGAATAAAAGTTTTCGTACCGAACTATCTGCTTCCAGCAGTATAAAAAACTACGAATCCATTCCAGTAATGACCCCCTTATCCCGAGTGCAAAGAGTTTACCAATAAGCAGATTGTAGTTCACTTTTTCAAACACCTTGGAAAAGTCGGTATATATGGCGTCGAGCTGGTATCCCCCATCGAAGCATTTCACGATATCACTGGTGAAGACAAGTAAATTAGAGATTGTGGAGCGTTGCTTACGGAACCCATGTTGTTCTTTTATGATAACTGATGAAAAAATTAATTAATTAATAAATTAATATGTTATTGACATCTTAAAGGTGTGCTGGCCAATTTTGTAAAGATTTTGCATTAATTTGATTGAGGAGGTCGTTATTATTATTGATACATGGTGAGAGTTGAGATACCTATAAACTCAAGCATGAAAAATTAACATAGATATTTGAAAAAAAAACAAAAAAAGCTGAGCAGTGAGAACACATCGTGAAAGATTATGGTTCAGAATAGTTAGAAGAAACAAACAAATAGAGAAAAAAGCGAATATAAACTAGTATTATTGTTCAGATTCTAGCCAAGAGTCCAGAGCATTCTTGAAAGAATTCAATGTTTCCGAACTTATCATCTCCGCGGGCAGGGCGTTCCAAGTTCCAAATATCCTGTGGCTCAGGAAACTCTCCCGACATGAGACTTTGTAGTTTTCTTTGCGCAGCTTCAGATGGTGGCCGCGTAGACGTTCGTCGGTATTCAAAATGAACAAGTCGTCGAATTTCACACTGAACAGGTTACGTAGAGCACGATAAGTGATTATGGGACCCCCACGGAGACGTCGATCAGAAAACGAGGGTAGATTTACCAGGCGAAGTCTCCATATAATTTGGTCGTCCAACACCATAAGCCATCATAGTTGCGCGCTGTACACTCTCCAAGCACTGGACATCACGGATAAGAGGCGAACTCTATTATAGGGCGTACGTAGGTTTTGTACAAAGTACTGCAAGTATCGAGATCGTAGCCAGAGAACGACCTTTGAATTATATAGATCATTTTCTTCACTTTTAAGGACGATTGATTTATATGTTCCGTCCAAGTTAGGTCGTCGGAAACGAGTACTCCCAGATATGAATGGAATTTGGTAGTGCTGACGTTTTGGCCAGAAATACTATATGAATGACGCGGGTTGTTTTTACCCATGTGGTGGACTCGACACTTAGAGTAGTTAAGTGGCAGGAGCCAATCTCCCGACCACTTGAGAATAGAGTTGAGGTCACGTTGAAGGGTAGCGGCGCTCGAGAATGGGTCGCAGTACAACTTGGTGTCATCTGCAAAGAGTTAACACTCAGATTTTACTATTGATAGTAGGTCAGAGGTGAAGAGAAGAAATAGAAGGGGACCGAGGACTAATCCTTGTGGTACCCCACTAGAAACTGACTGTTTGGAAGATAGCGTTTTTCCCATTCTCACGTAAAAATTGCGGGTGGAGATGAATGCCTTCATCCAAGAAAGAAGATTGCCACGGATACCCAGGTGTTCGAGCTTGTAAAGGAGCCGATGGAGAAGGACACGGTCAAATGCTTTGCAGAAATCCAGGTAGATAACATCGACAGGTATTTGGTAGTCAAGCGTTCTAGACTAAGCATCCACAACCTTCATAATGTTGGTGGTTACTGAACGACACGGTATAAATCCGTGTTGGTTTTCTGGAATGATTTTATTCAGCAAAATGAATTTGAGTATGCTTTTAAGGATAATTTTTTGACAGCTTAGGTAAGGTAAGGTTAGATTTTGTTACTTGATGGAAATTGATATACATATACGTATACAAGTTCACATTTTCACTATACATATTGACAAACTTATGACGCATTTTACCACAATCTGGCCTCTACAGATAAGTAGTAAAGTTAAGAAGATGCTGTGCCTTATATTTTGCATTGCTAAAAGCAGGTACTTAGTAGCTCAATAGGAGGAAAAACAGGGTTGCTTCTTTTAAGAACTTGAAGGATTACGTACTGATGGTAGATTCAGGAGTAATTTATTATTAGATAAATTTACGAAATTTTTTCTTTTAGTGATTTTCAATGTTTCCCATAGGTTTAGTTTAAGTTTATTATTTTCATTAGATAAAATATTGCAATTATATTTAAAAGTATGGGTTTCTTAGTGAAAATCTGATTTTGTTTGTCAAAACTATGTTCATGATCCGATATCCTAATATTGAAATTTCTAAAGGTTCTACCGATATAAATTTTGTCATAACTTCCACAAGAGAATTTATAAACACCAGATTTGTTTCCTATATGAATTTCAGTTTAAATCTGCCTAGAAATTTATCTGTTCTGAAATCTAATCAAATCAGAATGGGTTTGCCCATATTAGTTAATGAGTTATATTTTTGTTTGTCTCTCTAATAGCAGAAAAACATCATGAATTACGTGCAGGAATTGTTATGAGAAAGCATACTTTCTCATAACTAAACTATAGTTGTGTTGTAATATGGAGCTCTTTCGAGAAATTATTTTCTAACATTGGTGTCGTGACGGGTTTATGTATCATATTATAATAAGCAACTATTTTATTTTGATGTGAATGTGCGGAAGAATGTAACTTCTATATCGTTCTAGTAGTGGAATTAATCTCTGTATAATTCCCATATTACTCAGCTGGCATGGCCACCCCACAATTCAGATCTGAATCCAATTGAACATGACTGGGACATGGTTGTAGAAAGAATTAGAAATCAAATCCCGAATCCGAGATCTCTCGGCACTTTGAATCACTATAAGCAATATACATATTTTCAATGAAATAAAACTAAAGTATTAAGATTTTCACCATATTACCAAAACTATGACCGGTTTCACCACACTGTGGCTTCATCAGATAGATACAAACTAATGAACAGAATAATTCCTTATATATTAGTCTCATTTCCTACTTAATATTACAATAGGTACAAGAGGTATGTTGGAAAGCCCATCGGAGTTGCTTACTTTATAAATTGAAAAGATTGAGTGAAGGAGAAGGATTTAGATCTAATTGAGGTAGTAACCTACCTGAATTCTTTTCTTTATTGATCTCTAAAATTTCCAATAGATTGAGTTTTTATCTGTTACTTTCATTGTGTAAATTTTGAAATTATCATTAAAGTTATAGTTTTCTTCGAGTAAGTGATTAGAATAATGGGAATCTGATTTATGATAATTAAAACTACGTTTGTGCTCGGATAATCTAACTTTGAAATTTCTGAAAGTTCTACCAATATAAATTTCATTACAATCCCCGCAAGACAGTTTATAAACATCGGATTTATTACTCTTATCAATTTTAGATTTGCAGTTTTCGATATGTCGGCCTAAAGAATTATCAGTTCGGAATGTTATATTGAAATTATAATGCGAGAGGAATGATTTTAATTTTAGACTAGGATAACCAATATAAGTTAAGCTGTTGTATTTTGTGTTAGAACTTTTTATACGTGGAAATACTTCCTGGATTGCTTTTTAAAATTTTTTGGGTGAAATCATGTTTTCAATCATAGTTGGACTGTAACCGTTATTGACTGCTATTTGTTTAATTATATTCAGCTCTTTTATGAAATTATTTTGTGACATTGGGATATTAATGAGTCTATGTACCATACTATTGTAAGCTGCTAATTTATGTGGATAAGGATGTGTAGATGAGCTGTGAATAGTAATATCTGTATGCGATGGCTTATGAAAATTAGAAAAATCATGTTTGCCGTTGATTTTAGTAACAGTTAAATCAGGGAAGTTAATGGAGTTTTCTGTTTCTATCTCTAACGTGAATTTAATATTATCGTGAATTTTGTTAATGAATGTTTTGAATGACTCTAATTGTCTGTTTGTGACAGTGAAACAACAAATGATATCGTCGACATATCTGAACGAATAAATAAAGTGTTTGAATAACGGATGTTCTTAAATAGTTTTTTCAATATTATCCATGAAAATCTCAGCGAGCAGAGGACTCAGAGGATTACTCATGATTAAGCCTTTTATAATCATTATATAATACTCCATTGAAGTTAAAATAATTTTGTTCTGAACAAATTTCTGGAAGGTGTAAGATTTCTGATTGAATTATCGACTTTATTAATTTGACAGGCGTTCTTGATGAGTTTCACTGTATCACTAGGTGGAACACTAGGGAAGAGATTTACTACATCCCATGACATAAG
The DNA here is from genome assembly GCA_013387265.2 of Cryptolaemus montrouzieri. Classification (NCBI taxonomy): domain Eukaryota; kingdom Metazoa; phylum Arthropoda; class Insecta; order Coleoptera; family Coccinellidae; genus Cryptolaemus; species Cryptolaemus montrouzieri. Next base: position 60,498,512 of record JABFTP020000062.1, read on the forward strand.
TTTAGCGTTCGGTGGTAGTATTGTGTGCTGAATTTTATTTACAAGGACTGAAGAGTTTTTTATTGAGAATTTAGGTTCAAAATTAGCGTACTGTTGAATGATGTCTATGAGAAAGCGTGAAAGTTTTGCAGCTTGAGCTTGAAAATATGAAACTACTAGTCTAATGGGATACCCTTTTTTATAGAGTTTGACGAGGGAGTAAAGTTTTGGTGATTGCGGGTTGTCAATGAAAAGTTTATATTTTTGGTTGGTAGGTATTATAGACTTGGCGTACTCTAAAGCGTTTTTTAATATTTCAAAAAGCAATCCAGGAAGTATTTCCAAGTATAAAAAATTCTAACACAAAATACAACAGCTTAACTTATATTGGTAGTCCTAGTCTAAAATTAAAATCATTCATCTCGCATTATAATTTCAATATATCATTCCGAACTGATAATTCTTCAGGCCGACATATCAAAAACTGCAAATCTAAAATTGATAAAAGTAATGAATCCGGTGTTTATAAACTGTCTTGCGGGGATTGTAATAAAATTTATATTGGTAGAACTTTCAGAAATTTCAAAGTTAGATTATCCCAGCACAAACGTAGTTTTAATTATCATAAATCAGATTCCCATTATTCTAATCGCTTACTCCAAGAAAACCATAAGTTTAATGATATTTTCAAAATTATACACAATGAAAATAACAGACAAAAACTCAATCTATTGGAAATTTTGGAGATCAACAAAGAAAAGAATTCAGGTAGGTTACTTAATAGTCAATTAGATCTAAATCCTTTTCCTTTACTCAATCTTTTCAATTCATGAAGTAAGCAACTCCGATGGGTTTCCCAACATACCTCTTGTACCTATTGTAATATTAAGTAGGAAATAAGACTAATATATAAGGAATTACTCTGTTCATTAGTTTGTATCTATCTGACGAAGCCACAGTATGGTGAAACAGGTCATAGTTTTGTTAATATAGTGAAAATCTAAATACTTTAGTTTTATTTTATTGAAAATATGTTTCTCCATTATGTTTGCTTGTTACTTTTGGTTCGTTTGCTTTGACCTCTGTGGTTGCGCAACAATGTACGAATTGGTGATTTTTCAATCTAAAGTGTGTATCTTTTATTTGAAATCATGAAGGCGTGAAACAAAAACAACCTACTTCGAGAAGAATGTGACATGATGGGTCATAAAACAGTACATTCATGGATACGCTGAGAAAACTCCACAAGAAACCAACTTTTCGTCCACTCCCCGTAGAAAATATTTTCGCAGTATTCCTGTGTTTTCTTCTGATGTTCAAATAATAGAAGAGCTGATCCAAAACATAACACCAGAATCTTTCAAGTCATATATTTTCAACTTTCAGTTCAGTCAAATTTCTAAGCATTCCGTTTTTTTTGTCAGTGAACAAAATCCACTTTGTTTTGTTCGTTGCTTAGTGTTGAATGCATTGTATAGTAAGCAACTTCATTAGAATCTAAGATAAAAGGAATAATAGAAATCAAACTGAATCTTCACAACAAATTTTGTAAATGACCATTTTCCTCTTCATGCAAGCTTATGCTCTTTCCTCATAGAACTCGCAATACTGAAAAAAATTCAAGCGTGTTAAGTATTGTTCCATAGCTGGTTAAATTCTCTTTCTTAGTTTTTATATTGCCTGGATTGGTGTGACATAAGCTAAGGATTTTAGGAGCCTCCACAAATAAAAATCTATGCTAATCAAATTAGGTAATCGACGTGGCCAGAATTGTTGTTCTCCACGACCTGTCTACCCAGTTTGGTATGGTCTGCTCGAAAGCTTACGAGTTAATAAGCTGGAAAGGGCTGGAACATAATCATGCATAACCAAAAAAAATTGTTTGTTAAGGTGTGTAAAAGATGGCCCAATTCAAAAGTCACCTATGATACCGATTGAGAAAAAATTGTTATTTCAATTAAAAACAACCTGCATATACTTCATGCACCTTACTTTAATTAAAAAAAATAGTATCTCATTTATTATGACAGGTTTATTTGTTACAGAGTGAATTGCCCGAGTGGGCAATTATTTTTGCTATAGTTGGTTGCATTTACCTAGTAACTGGAATCACTTTCATCGTTTTCGGTTCTGCTGAGTTACAACCATGGAACGAGAAAAAGGATGAACGTCAAGAGCAAATTACAATATGAATGTAATCCAATTTGTAGTATATTATAAATATAGATTAAAGTTCTTCAGCTGTACATTGGGTATCCATTCAGTTTTTAATCTTTCCATATTTTTGATTATGTTGAATATATTGAAAAATTATGTACAAATAAATTAAGAAGCTAATTTTTCTGCATGTTCTAAAACTAATTTCAAGTATACGAGGATTCATATCGAGGTTATGTTTTTCACATAGGATGTCCTATGTCTTTCATTTTTGATCGAGCTGACCCGTAATAAGGTGAGTTTCTTCAGATTAGTGTATACCTTAGCTGCATCATTTTTGAATTAATCGGTATTTTGTGAAAACATATCCTTTTTTCGAGCATCTCCTGTATGTACAGTAATCGTCCTTGAATCGCGATTTTAATACTAAATTAATTATTCTCATAAAATATCCCTAATATGTATTTGTTCTTATAGCTTCTTTTTTTTTATTATACCGATGGGAGAAAGACTTCTGCTCCAGCGTCGGTTATCTACCGGTAAGTGTGGGGTTCGGGTTAAATTACTGTCCTACCCACTAAAAAACGCCTACATCGGTTTACTCCACTAAGTGGAGTGCATCGCTGATTAACATTAATCGCTCCATCACACAACAGCTGTTCAGTTTTCTTTCAACTTCTTGTCTTCTGGTCTTTACATCGCTCTCTCTATTCTGCATTATTGCTTTTATGAAGTTTTGTATAGTTTGCCACTTAGTTTCGTCTTGTAACATGAGACCTATAAGGTTTTCAGGGGTGATTCTTTCTTCCATAGCTATTTCTAGTAGGGTCCTCTCTCTGATAGAGAATTGCATAGTAACAGAATGTAATAGATCATTAGTAGTACTGATTTTCAATTTGGTCCGCTTTGCGATACTTGATTTTAGCTAACTTCAGTTGTTAAAGATTGATAAATCTTGAGTTTTGTAACAAATTAAATTTCTGAACGCAACCATAATATTCGACATTAGATTGTCAATCCATCCTGTCGCACTTCAGAACACGGAAAAAAGTATTACGATATCTATGAGTGCATCCTTCTATCTTTGTGAGTGAAGATTAAGGCTACGAGAGCGAGAACTTTCTTTACTTTTGTGATCCTTTGTGATAGTGACACTCCAAGTAATATGCTATTCTATGATAGTGACACTTTACTGCTAAGTTAGCGCGAAATGTTCTCACTTTGATTAATTACAATTTACGATGCCGAGGAGAAGACCAGACAGAGACAGATCAAGAAAATAGTCGTGTTGCTATGTCAGAATTGCGTTATTTAGTGAGTAACACTGAGGTAGATAGGCTTATAATGCAACGAGTTCGTGCACATCAAACACAACAACAGCAAGCACGACATAATGAAATTGAGCGAATACACAGACGCAGTGCTCCTGTGATTCTTGAACGAGCTGCATTCCACTATGATCCACCAATTGATTATTCTGCGGACAAATCGTTAACAATTGGGGGAATGATAATAATGTGTAAATATTGTAAAGCTCATAAAGGGACCGCAAACAAAGAAGAGGGTATATGAACTATTGTCCCTCGATGAAGAGTCTATTGGGATGGTAGTTGGCCTATTGACGGGACATCAACTCAACAAACACCTACACATCATGAGACTATCAAAAACCACACGTTGCCGTGGTTGCCTAGAAAAAAAACGAAACAACGGAACATATACTCTTCGAATGTCCCGCTGATAAGGTGACCAGACTTAACACTCGCCCAGATGATCCAGGAGGCCAGCTACAACAGTCTTGCAAGCTTCATCAAAACAAAAATTTTTCCAAGACACAAAAGATAATACAACAGATTGTTGGAAATGATTCTAAGCACTTCTTGCGCCAACATTCAGAAATATAACAGCTGTTTTCAGATTACATCGTTTGGCGCTACACATTTATACAGGACTATTACATGCCCACTTTCAAGATATTACCATAATATTTTTTTATAATATTCAAGTTTGTATTAAAATATATATCGGAAATAATCATTGGACAGATCTTTACAAGGACAAATTTATCATTTACTGGGGGCGCTGTTACCACTACCAGATGCGTATCATCAATTTTTACAAATTTATTTTATGTGCAATTCAGATGCGGAAGTTGATAAGCGTTGTGCTCACAATCCAACATTGAAGAGAACCATTGTGCAAGAATTACGAATGTTTCTTCATCAGAACAACAATTTAGTTAACATGTTCAAAATATCATAGGATCTTATTAATTACGGATTTCTTTTGTTTGCTTTAAGTTTATTCTATACAAAAGTTTGAATCTTTTATTTATCGATTCATGCAGTACGAAGTCTGCCGGGTCAGCTAGTATACAATAAAATTAAGGAATAGATTGCTCCCTGAAGAGATTCAATAGAGGTGAAGGGCTTAAATCGACTTGCTCATTAATGAGTCTACCTGAGTGTTTGCGTTTGTTTATTTGTAAAGTTTCCCAATCTATTCCTTAATTTTATCGGATATACCTGTCATCAATAACCACTTAAGAATAAGAGACTCAATAAGCTTTCAATTACTTAAGAACATTTGTATTAATATTCTCATTTTTATCTACACAGTATGTCGGAAAATTCCTGAACTTTTGAAATAAAAAATCGAAAATTACTTCTAACGAAATTTATTCTTATTAACTTTTAACATCGTACCCTCCCCTAGATATAAATTCCTTTTAGCGCTCCACGAGTGATTCGAAGGCTCTCTGGAACTCATCTGAAGTTACCGCTCTGAGACGCTCAGTGCAAGCCGCTTGAATGCTCGGTAAATCTTCAAAAAATCGTCCTTTCAGGTGCATTTTTAACTTGGGAAATAGGAAAAAGTCTGCTGGAGCCAGATCTGGCGAGAATGGGGCGTGGTGGATACGTGGAATCTGAATAGAAAACTCTTTGGAATGTTCGACGATTGAGCAGTCGCATTGTCAACCAGCAAACTCCACGATCTCGGATCCTTGTACTCGGGCCTGACGCGATTAATCCGACGCTGCAGACGTTTCAACACTACTACGTAATACGCAGCATTCACGGTGACGCCTGGGGGCACAAATTCTTGGTGGATCAGACCTTTGGAGTCGAAGAAAACGATGAGCATCGTTTTCACCCGTGATTTTTGTTGGCGTACTTTTTGAGGCCTCGCACGGCCCGCACTGAGCCAGGCGGACGACTGCCGCTTCGTGAAAGGATCGTATTGAGAACACCAAGTCTCGTCACAATTGAGGTTAGAAAGTCTAGAGTGGTCTCGCAAGTGCTTCTGCTCGCGTGTGAGGAAGCGCGGAACAAATCGAGTACAGACCTTCCAACGGTCCATTTTTTCTTTCAAAATCAAAGCTACGTTATCCTTACTCATGTTCAGTTCGTCTGCTAACATTCTGAGAGACATGTGGCAATCCTGGTTCAGTAGCGCGCGCACACGAGTATCGTTTTCGTCGGTAACAGCTGTTGATGGCCGACCGCTTGTCTCGACCTCCTCTAAGGATTTTATACCCTTCTTAAACCGACTGAATCACGTAGTAAACTGTTGTACGCGAGATTACACCTTCACCGTAAGCCAAATCAATAATGTTTTTCGTTTCTGTGAACATTTTTTAAGGTTTATAACAAAATTCAATGGCCGCATGGTGTTCAAATTTCTCATCCATCGCGAAGCTTGTACCAAGGTACCAAACATACGTTCACGCAAACACGTCTATCTTGAGAACTTTTGAACAGATTCATGAGAATTCTCCGACACTCCTGAAGAATGTAGCAACATGGTACCGGTGTCGTTTAACAAATCGCGTCACTTGTATGGGCGCTAAAAAATAAGTTTGGGAACTTTTCCGACATATTGGGTATATATAGTTGTCATAATTTATGTATATTCATTCGTCTGAAGTAGCTACGCTGTAGCGAAACGCGTTACGAATCACAAATATTCAGTAAAATTCCCCAAAAAACTACTTGTTTTTTTTTATTAATTCGAAATGTATTAGCTATCCCTATAGCTATTTTCAGCAGGTTCTGAGTTTGAATTGATTTTGTTTCTTATGCAAAACTTTTCACATGATCTTATCGAATTTTGCACTGAAATTTCCAAAAATGTCCTAACTAGAAACAATATCTGGGAGAAGGGTAACTTGTAAAAATTTTCAAAGTGTCCACGTTTTTGGATGTAATTACACACTACATAGATTTAGAACTGCAGTTATGCATGCGAAATGTAATGAATGTTTGGGCTTGGTGATCCACATATGGGTACAGTATTCTGGACAGTATTTTATATAAAAGCATCAGCTGTGACGGCGTGAAGTACTGCTTAGCACTGAAGAAAAAATGAGTTTAGACGAAGCAGATTTTGTATTGCCTAACACATGGTTATGCCAGCAAACTTCGGTGTAGCCAGTGATACTGAATAGATCCATGTTTATGAAGCAATTTGATGTCCTTGCATGATTAAAGCAGGTTCTCTAGCAGTAAATTTTCAGAGGAACGGTGTTGATTACGTCTTGTCTGCGATAAAATTGACCAAGTCTAACTGGCCCTATTATGTTATTTTCTTTGAGTCTGAATTGAGTGACGTGCTTTGTTGGTATATACTTATGCCGGTTTGACTCCTAATATTCTGTTCTTGGTGGTTAGAGCAGATTATAAATCTGCAATAGACAGACAAATGGCGAGAATATGCAGTCCTGGGCTACTTATTCATTAACCTGAAAAGATTACATCATCAAATACCACCTGAATCGATCTACTGAAGATAAAGATCGATCTACTATAGAGAAAGATATTAATCACTCAATTTTTCGGGTAGTCCAAACGTGTTCAATTTATACATCAAGGCTGCGAGCGAAACCATGTCGAAGGCCATTGAGACATCGAAAGCAATATTTGTTGATTTGCCATGCTTATCTTTTGGTAATGTCCTCAAATGAGTAACGTATGCAAGGAGGTTACCAGTTGACCGTGGTATACGGAAACACTCGAAACGTTACACCCCCTTATGGAGTGATCTCAGGGTTTGTTTCAATTTTTGACCTAGCTAGCCCAGAAAAAAACAAGAGCGTGATTCCCCTAATATTCTTATCTGGTAGTTGTATTCCCGCACCACTCTCTCTAGTCAGTATAAGAGAAAAACAAAGGATTTACTTAAATTTGTCTATTGTCTAAATACAAAATAAGCTGTTCTGCGCAGATAAAAAAACAAAAAAGAGATCTACAAGTATAACTAGTTAACTTAACTTAAGGGAATATGTTGACGGTTCAGGTTGTCGGTGGAGTGTTGGGTTTCTTGATGGCTTGTGCTCCTACATCCTCATGTTCGTAGGATGGATTCCTACAACTCACAGGTATGGATTCACTTCAGGCATTGATAAAAGTTTCTCGGAGAGGTTCGTAGAAACTGGTAATACACTATCAACTCCAAGGGATAAGGTAAGGTGTCTTTGAGCCCAGACCTGAAAGCTTCTGTCAATCGGAAGGTTTCACAAAGATAAATAATTGATTCTAAGAATCAACAGGTAAAGATTTTAGCTTTGACATGGTATCGAAGAGAAGGCTCAACTTCTTTCACGAAGGCACAAATGGAAAAGGACCCTTGAACAAAATTTTCGTTTTTCACGAAGCACCAGTTTGCCAAGAACAAGAGCATTTCCTGTGCAAAACACTATAATTCACATTGCTGCTTCTCCGCACACTTTTCCGAATAACTTCCGGTATTTTCAGCCAATTAAAATCCACAATTCCCCAATTCTACAAGAATTTGAGGAGGAAAAACAAGCTGTCAACTGAAAATATTCGAACCCTTCAATGAATGCAAGAAAGACAACAAATATTTCTTTATCGAATGAATGCGTTCCATTTCAGTTTTATGACACTGAAGTCAGGCAACTACCACACTACACAAGTGGCTTACGGGTTGCAGCACACAAAGGACAAATGTAAGTAAATTGCAATTAACCGATAGAATGTGGAGTTGAAACTCGGGTGAACGAGCAAATCTACTGAATACTGTTGAAATTAACACTTGACACGTTACACCCTATTGTCGTGATGATCCCTGCAACTCGAGATATTTCGTGAGCTCATCGTTTATCACTCTTTCTATGACTTTGGACATCATGGGCAACAATGCGATTGGATGGCCATTTTGAGTATGTATTTTTACATTCTCTTTGAAATCAGTTGTACTCTCGCAACTTCGTAATGCTCTGGGATCGTTTGGCTTTTATACGTAGTCTAAAATTGATGATTAAGAAGAGGTGCTAATTTTGGAACACATTTTTTTCAACATATTTACTGGTATTCCAATAAGACCTACAGCTTATTTACAGTTTAGTTGTTGAAAAGTGCTTTTCCGTACACACTCTTTCTACTTCAGACATAGTCGATTGAACATGTGGGATGCTTGGTGGCACTGCGTTTGATGTATCTGAAACAGAATTTTGCGAGAATATTTATGCAAAGAGATTCACATTTTCTTCAGGTGATGACTTGAGAAAGTTGTTGACTATCTTCGCCGTAGATCGGAACTGACAAGTTCTTTCATTCTATTGAAGTTAGTTTTCGCTCTGTTAATTATTGAGTTACAAATGTTCCTGAAACGTACATATTAGCTCTAGTGTCATCTGTTGGATTTTTCTTCCAGCTCTGTTTTTAACTGCAGCAGGTTTTTGATAGTTTTAAGTGAACCAAGGATTTTTGCGGATGCTTTTTTCGTGAAGTGAGGAATGTAGAGTCTGTCTGCAACAATAACTTCAGTGATGGATTCAGTGCAGATAATAATATTAGGATCTGAAAAAAGACATCGTTAAAAGGAAAAGACAAGAAAAAATCACATAGCTCTTCCGAGCTGCCTCGGTTGTGATGCCATATCTTCCCGAAAGTCCTTGGTTCCTAATTGCGTGGCTGTAATGAAGTACCAGTGGCAGAAACAAGGTTAGGTGGGAGTTGCTTGAGGGTGCTGAGATCTGTAAACGGAAATTATCTGGATCTGTTACAAGAAAGGGATCGAGCGTATTGGGAATTTTCATCAGCTCATCGACAACTTGCTGCTGATCACAAATGCCTGTTGATTTTGTAGAAAACGAAGTGTCGCATTATGAGCACCTCAGCTGACTCACGCTGTATTTCGATCATGTCTACTTTGTCGGCTAGATACTGAAACAATCTAGATTAGTTTTCATCATTGAAGATCGAAACAGACAACATAGACACAGAGCATCCTTTCTTCAGAAACACAAAGTCTTCTCTTACGCCGAACCCTTGAGTATAATTCATAGCTACTGAGGTGGGTGTAGTGTACTGTTACTTTATTTGAGTTTCCGTTAGGGCTAGAACATGAGGTTACGAATATTGTAAGTGTTGTTTGACTGCTCTAACATTTATGTTGACGTTAACTCGTCCTCGTATGTTGCAGAACTCAATAATTTGCCCGCCAGAGGATCGTTGTTAGTGATATTGCCATCATGAGCCTCCCTAGCCAGTTCCCCTTCAAAAATGGATTTGGGAACTCGTTCCCAAGAGAGAGCATCATGTCTTATCTGAAAAATACTTCGCACTCTGGAGACCGGGCTATATGTCGAGCATCGAAAATTTAGTCACAAGTGACCAATTCATGTAGCCATTGGCATAATGTGGTGGTATTGCAGCGTCGACGAGACTGGGTCTACCTTCCATCTTTGAATGGTATGTATGATACTTACTTTCCTCAAGATTTTTGATACATAATAATTTTTCTTATATAATTCAGTGCTCAATTCCTGTACATTTAAGTTGAGATTCCCTTCCTTAGATATTCGAATTCTTTATCTTTGTTATAACTGTTATCGTTCTTCTTGTTTTCTTGTCAGCATTACTTCCAGTCCAATCAAATCGCCGTTTTGAACTTTCGAAGTACTTCAAGAGCTGTGATGAGTGGAGTACTGCTTATTTATATTCTTTAATTTGGACATACTATCTCAAAATGCTCCAAAAATATAGTATTCAACAAAAAACTAGGAAATACGATTTTACAGAGACTTTATCGTAATTCGTGACTTCTCATATATGGACATTCAGTACTACACTACACATTGCCAATGTGATACGTCATATATGATTTTAGTGGCTGTCAGTGTTTGTATGCAGTAACGCACATTTTTCTAACCTTAAGTCATAATTTCTTGACAGAAGTGACAACTATAACTTCAAATATGATTGGAGTAGCTGAAGTTATTTTTGAATAGTCAAAGATTTGCTGATAAAAAACAATAATCAACGCATATAAAATGAGTGAGTTGAAGTAATTTTCATATGTAGACCTTTTCATGAAAGTTCTGCAATAAGTCTGATGAAAAAATGCGCCAAAAATGTGAGCAAAGAATATTCTTTGACTCATCCTAATCAGGGATATTCTAGAGATTTTCCAAATTTTTAATATCTTTAGAGGAAGATATTGCTTCAGAATAAGCAAAATACTTATAGACTGTTATGATGCCTTTCTGCCCACTGAATGCGCATTGCTTTGGAGGAAAACCATATTCATTTTGTACCTCAATTGTGGCACCATGGGTGGGTTTGACTTCTGCAGCCCTCAAAACGAGTAAAACACAAATTTATGTCATTTCCTTTCAATTGATGCTTTGATTGTCGTCAAAATATTGAAATGAAAATAGTCTGCTGGTTGTAACGTCATACGTTCCTATCGAATGAAATTTTGTCTGGTAGTTCTTTGCATGACACATTGAACGATGCTAGACGTCTACTTGGTGTATGTTTGCATTGAATTTAGTGGTACTGAAACCATGTATTATTTTAAGTATTCATGAAGTGTTTTATCCATTAACAGTACTTCAAGAAAAGAATACCGAACTCAGAAAGGGGAAAGACGAGGCATTCGTAGCTGGCTGCTCTGATCCAAAAGGGTGGAAATCAAAAATAAATCGAAATATGCACAGCGGTTGTAGAGCCAATACTAGACAAACTTATAATAACAAGATAGACGTGGTCCAAATAGATTATTTTGCAAGGAGAATACCTGACCTGGGCATATTCAGAATGAGGGAATTAAAGGGATAGAAAAAGTATATACATACAACGGCAGAAAGAATAAAACCAAACACTTGTTCTTGTATAAAAACCAATTAGAGGGAGACCCAACAGTAGCCAACCAAAAGTGGGATATAAAATGCTTTATCCAATGAACATCGGCGTTGACAATCTGTGTTTTGGCGACTATAATCTGCAGCTGTTTACGAGTATCAGCACATGCAGATCATTTCAATGTAGCCATCAATGAGTCAGCAAGAGATCTCATTTCTTAAACACTATCATCTTGTAGGTATTGACGGTATCTCCATTCGATATCGGATACAATTTGCCAGAGATGTGGAACCGAATAAAGCAATACAAAACCCTCAACGTTCATTTCTTCTGATTAAATTCAAAGCAAGAAGAAATTTTCCCCAATATCTATTAGAACTTGCCTTGCTATGTAGAAAGAGACTCTCCTCCATTGTTCTAGAAACAGTTTACCCTTTGAATTGCTTGCAAATCAAAGTGGGCAATATTGAAACAAACTTGGACCAATGGGTCTTTTTACTTATTGACTTATTGACATATACTGTAAATGTGAGATACCACAAAATCCACAAGAAGTATATCTATCTAACCTAACCTTGGACTATATATGACACGGTCATCCAGACTGCTATTTTCTCCATGGACAGAATATGAAAAGAATTGAACATAAAAAGTAAATTATAGAAGCTACAATGCATAATCAAAACGGACATTTGTTTTCGTTCTTGATGCTCGACGAATGCTTTCTTGAATAATATTTTTTTGGAAAGGAATTATTATAAGTTTTTCAAAAACGCTCTTTTTGGATTCAGTTCATTAACTTCACTTTGCCACCATGGCACTAGATAGATATAGATATTTACTGGAGTGTGGCTTAGATGATACCTCCGCAACTACGACACAGTGGGTACACTCTACCTTAGATTTCATTTATAAACTTCATCCTTCTTGAAATAATCAATCAATCAATCAATAGTGACTCAATGAGTTTCTTCAGTTCCAGTTTATTAGATCTGAGTTCTTTGATCCTGATCTTGGCTCCGGCTGGGTATTCACACATAGTTTGCATAAGAAGCTCTCGATCAGTCTTAACCTAATAAGGTGACTTTTGAGGAAACAATGCCACCTTAATATGGCAGTAGATACTAGTCTTATAGGTCTACCCTTGAAAATCCAAGCCAAGTCTTAGTTCTGACAGCTGAAGGCTCGCCCCTCAAGCCTAAGATTAGTGCAACAGTTAATGACGGATATTTCTGCCTGAAAAACAGTTGTAAGCTTACCAAGATATATGGACTGTTGGACTAGCGATCCACCAATTTTCATTCATTGTGCAAATTTGGGGTAGTTTGAGAACCAACAGAGATTCTCAAATACATGCTTTCTGGATCTGGCTAATTCATATCTGCTAGGAATGATAATCTGAAATGTCAGCTCAATATTGGTTTCGGATATCGTTGATATTGTAGCATCTCCTTGGCTTCAATTTCCACCTGTAGAGTGTTAGACACGAGGCTAACCACATCTGGCAGTTTCGGGAAATAGCGATGAAATCTGTAGATAGCCATTCCTTCCTCTCCTCTAATCACTGAATGGCCTAGTATTAGTTGCATGGCCGCAGAAGGTATAAAGCGAAACGCCGCAGTGACAGTCATACATTTAGAGAGCTTGATTTGTGTTTGGTTTTCGAGGATGCACTCAGACCAAATATTACAGCCTTGAGTGATACATGGTCTCACCACCATCACGTATAACCTGTGAAATTGTTTAGGGGCGAGAATCCACTTATTTCCACAGGTCATTTACCATGGCCATAGGGAATGTCTAGCCTTGTGCATTATGTTTTTCAGATGCGAGTTTCATGGAAGTCAGGATAAGGAAGGATTTAGAATAATTTTGTTTCGATCTGTTTCAGAAAAACCACCATATCGAATGTGCATTGGGATCATGATATTATGCACTACAGCTTTGAACTATTGTTTTCGAACATTCTTCCCTATTACTCTTATCGCAATGATCAAAAAAAATAATACTGAGGTGCTAAGTAATGGAACACGGATTACAAAAGAGCTCCCAGATGTAAGAGTTATCTAAAGTTTGTGTCTGAATAATGATCCTGATGAACTTACATAGCTGCGTATTCGGTTCTATACAGATGTCTGTGAAATGAAAAGATTTCACAAGTCGTCAATCTGAACTTAATGATTTGAGTATAGAAACATACTTGAAAAACAATATGTTTGAATAAACATCATATTTCTTTCAGTATGGCCCCAGGTTTAAATGGCCTGCCTTTGTAGAGGGACAACTTCTTGGAGCATATTTTTATGGATATACAGTTGGTTCATTACCAGGGGGGCCAATAGCAGAATTCTTCGGCCCATATTGGACTATTACAGTGAGCTCAGTAGTTTGTGCAATTGTTACATCCGCTTCTGTATTATGTGTCATGGAAACCTGGGCCCCCCTCTTTGTGTGTAGGATCATCGTGGGACTGGTTGGAGTGAGAATTTATTTGAATTTGTCAATATTGAATCGATTCTCGAGAATTTCGTGTAGATAATGAATGTGCATATAACAGACTATGAGTTAGCGGTCCATACGAAAAACTCGCTTCTCACAATGCTATAAATTCCAAATGAAGTTTTATTATTTATTATATTTTACTTAATGAATTTTTGAAAAAGAAAAAAATTGGAAACCTTTTCCCACGAGGCTATAATTTCAATTTATATATGTTAAAACGTGGAACAAATTAAACACCTATTTTGAGAATTGCAAGTATTTGCCAGAAGATAGTAAAGATGCTATAGATATAGTAATCCATAATGATTTGTATGTATTGTATTCTAATTGTATAAAATTATGTTTTGATGAGTTGCTGAAAAAACAGGTCCCTTTACATTTGATGCAATACTCAACCAATAAACCCCATTTCAACTCATTTAGTCCATATCATATATGCGAATATTTCAAAAGATGAACTTGATTGTACTCTGGCGTTGAAATACTGTACCTTTCATTGAACGTCATGGCTCATACTAATTTTGCCGGCAGATAGTTGCCATCTCTAAAATAGACTGGTTGTTTGAATATAGTTTCAAAACAGGTAAATGAATATTACTTCAAATTCCTAACCTTGTATGAGCAACATTTTCTATCATGCAATTTGAAAACCGATTTGGAGGAAAATATTTTTTGTATTAAGATAAATAGTCGAAAGATGCTCTTCATAAACTGGTTCAGAACAATTTATTCAAAACGCTCGCCACAGTACTAATTAAATATAGTGGACGATACGCCAATTGGTCGCTCAGATTCTTGCCTCCCTTGGGCAATATCACATCAACCCTCTCCTCCTTCTAAACTTTGAGGAATTCTCTCTTGCTCTTGTAGTACTGGATCATTTGAGTCAAACCCATTATAATCTTTTCCGCCAGTTGCTTCAAGGCTTCAAGGTACAGTGCTCATCCCTGGTGTCTACTGACAGTTTTCTTCACTTCCTCCTCTTCTTCCAGACTCTCTTTCATTATTTTGGGTTACCTCGTCTTTTGCTTTTCTCCAACTCTCTCGAGGTTCTATCAATATTGTACTCCGACCTTCTCCTGAGTGTAGGTATTTTTTCAGTACCCTGCTTTGCCGTGCGTGTGGCACTTTTGAGTTCCTTTCTAGCTTCCTAAAGATCCAAAATGTGATTCGCGTCATCTGACCGCCAAGACGGTAACACTGGATAGGCTGTTCTTGCTCGTGGCATGTTTCCTCTTTCTTCCCAGTGCCCTCAGTCCACCAGTAAGGTTCCTTGCCTTCTGAGTTTCTTACTATACTGGTCGCAACCCTGGTTGCCATCTTGATAGGTTCAAGCCAGCGACATATCAATATGGAATTTGCCCTTTGCTCTAGCGAAGGTAGGAGATCCGTACTCTGTTGTTTTCCGTCCTAGACTAGAAAATATGATACTCACAAAATAGTCTCAACAATATCTGCACAGTTTCTGCTCAAATATGTACATTCCTTTGAACTTATACCATATAAACCTTAAGTATTAAGAGAGAGAGAATAATTATTTGAGATAAGAATTTCTTTTTCAGGGATGCCAATATCCAGCTCTTCATGGTCTTATAGCAGCATGGGCTCCTCCGAATGAGAAAGGATCATTTGTAGCTTGTCTCATGGGAAACGTTTTGGGTGCCGTTATAACTCAAGCAGCCGTTGGTTACCTTGTTGCCAGATTGGAGTGGTACTGGGGGTTTTATTTCACAGGATTAATGGCTGCATTATTTATTGTGAGCTGGGTTATTTTAGTTTCCGATCAACCCAATAAGAGCTGGTTTTGCAGTGCTAAAGAGGTGGATTTTATACTCGAACAGCAGCAAGGATCTGTCCAGTCAGGAAGGGTGAGATAAATATATATTTCTCAATTTTCGGGGTATTTGTCAGAAATTTAAATTACTTGTATTGAATCCTACGTCATTTGGTATTCTGAATTGTTTCGAAAAATTAGACGTTGTTAGATCTCCTTGGTTCACACATGCTTTTTTTATACCCAAATTTTTTTTGCAGTGCGTCAATGACGATCTCAATTGAAATAAACTGATTTTATATTCTTGTTGAAAACTTTTCTGTCTCAAGAATTTTTTTATATCGCGAACTATTCGCAAGAAAAACTTCAATAGCTTAAATAAATTTTCGGCACAAAATTGAATCATATCAAATTTGAATTCATTGAACATAAGAGCATATAATAATAATAAATATTGATATTTCTCCATAAATTGCTCGACCATAACCGCCTTTACACTTTAGTTATGCTTAACAATGAGACAACGTCGTATTCGTCGAATCGAGTGGTCCGGTGTACTGTACGATTCTGATATGCACAGACCTTTGACTTTTTTACCTTTTCACAATGTTAAATAAATAATAATAATACTCTGAACCTCAATTGTTAATATATTTGAATCTTTGAAAGGATACAGTGATATCATTGCAAGTTATTCAAATATTACACTCCTACTCGGTAAAATATATGTAGAGTGGCGATAATAATTAAAATTTTCTACTACGAGAACCAAATAACTTATAGTAGGGATTATATCACGGGGTCCGTCATGGATGTCGACACCTGGGTCTGTGCCTATTTGTTACCTCCTATTTTGAAACTAGATCCTTTACTCAATCCTCACAAAAAAGTCTCTAATAGAGTGAAGAGGTATTATCGTGAGATCACTCACTTCCAGCATTTTCGCGTCTTGTTGGTTACGCCAAAGGTAGGCCCATGCCGGGCGAGTGGTGATCAAATGAATTGGTGTTTCGTCCTCAATTTCACACAATTTGTACTGAGGATTATTCTCCAGTCCTATCTTGCACAGGTGTTATCTGAACTTGCCATTCCCCTTCATTATCTGTGCCAGGAGCTATGCGTAAGTTCGTCTTCAAGTTCCAACCTTGTCGAGGTTTTCTAGATGATGCCTTGGATTGGTGAAAACCTCGATCACCCTATGTTCTTCCACTAGCCTGTCTCCAGCCTCGCCTCAACAACACAGGCTGAGATCTCGACTGCGGGCTCTGGTCCTAGTAGAGGATTTCTAGCTCTTAGGCAGGACAGCCTATCCATTATCTCATTTCCTCTAAACCCGGTGTGACCCCCGGAACCGAGGGGACGAACATGGTTGTTTATATTTATAGTGCATGAACGCACTCCTAGATTACTAAGGTAGTTTTAGTAATCCTGTATATGCCCAGAACTCCCAGAGCATCTCGACAGTTGGAATAGATCGTGATCCAATATACCCCGTTCTGTCAGACTTCGAACGCAGCCAAGTATCACCACGATCTCTGACTGGAAAACCGTTTTAAGTTTATCTAACGGATACTAAACTGAACTACCTGATCCTTCTTTGGTCTTCAAGTCATCACTGTATCATATTACCCCTCATTTGAAAAGGAATCCTTCCTTTTCTCCCACTCTTGTCTGGGTGGGATTTTGACCTCGATTTTACAAACGATGAGATACTTCATCGTGGTTTTATCCGAGTTCATCCAGTGGAGGTGGTCGCTTTTTATAGTTTCAGAAAACAGGGTATGTCTTGCACCGACCAGCACCGAGTCAAAACTGCCCTGATAATAATTGTGAAGTGCAGTGGTTCGATCCCTAATCCTAAACCTAACTCCTCGGTAGGGGTGTTTTTGAGCATCTACTACACTTCTCACCATCTGTTTTTCCTCTGTTTTTCCACCTCTTCACCAGACCAGTGAGACGTAGGTGAATCTGAATGGCAGAACGGTTTGAAGAATCACATCAGCACATGTGGCTTCTAGCCCCAAGTGCGTACATATAATGAGTGTAGCAGAAAATCTGTCAGTCTGTAGCTTAAGATGCTGAGCCTAGCTGAGTTTTCTATCCAGTACTACCCCAAGTTCTTAACCGATTCTTTTATGTCGGGTCCTGATCCAAAGAAAATGGTCCTTGAACATAATAGAATCATAGGCTTTCTCGTGAAAACAACTAGTTCCGTCTCCTCTGGGTTAACTCCCAGATCAGAGGACGTACACCAGTGTTCCACTCTGTAATCTGCCGTATATTCATACACCCCTTCGTTTGATAAGAATAACGAAGTCGTGTGCTCAAGCTTAAACATGAACCCTCCTCGTCCAGTTCCGGTAATAGATTACTCGCCACCATGCGCCAGACAGTCGACACGACGCCCTGCAGATAGCCTCGTCTCACTATTCATGTGATGGTGTGATTTTCATGGTCGAGGTAATTCTCCTACCCCAAAACTCCATGAGCCATTCCGTAAGAGGAGTCGGGATTTTAAGAACGTTCGAACAAGGTTTGGTGGGGTGAACTTGAAAGTTCCCTCGAAATCCTGAAATGTCGCCAAACAAAATTTCCCCTTATCCAACTGCTGCTCAATAATTTGAATAGCCAAGTGCAATGCTGAATCTGTAGATAGTCTAGCAGTGTACGAGTATTGATTACGGTGTAAGGCAGTAGTGCTAAACACCTTATCTTGAAGAATTTCTATCAAGTAGTCTCTCAAGAGCTTTGAATGACGAATGACGTTAGATGATAGGCATGAAGTCCCTCACCGATGTATAATTTGTTTTTCCCGTTTGGGCATGAACACTATCCTTGACGTTTTCCATCACACGGAAATGTGTCTCAGAGCAATACTTGCTCTCTGTAGAAGGACCGAGTAAATACCGTTCAGTAAAAGTGATTTATATGGAAGAAAGGTATTGAAAGCCCACTCGAACCTGGTCGGTGAGTCCGCCAGGTCCCAGTTGGCTCTACCCGACCTGGATCTCGTGGCCCACAATTCTTCTTCTCGATCTTCCTCAAAATCTGGGAAGTTGTGCTGCAGGGGAAGATCCAGGCATAATGCCTCGGTCTCCAAGATCTGAATGGCTTCCAGCCATCCTCTGGGGGTTTTCGCCAATATATGATTCAGCCTGGCTGCTTCCGGATATTTCTCAATTCCTTCACTGAAAACTCTCCAGCGTTGATGCGGTTACTGTACTGTATTTTCAAGTCTTTGTGCATCTACCAGTACCGGCCTCTTATAGTATTGCTGGTCTTGTTCTTCTTCGCACTTCCTGGCGCATTTCCTAGAGTTACCTGCTCCATTACGGAGTTTTCTTCCTACCGGTGTATTTCGATTCTGGACAATTCTCCTGATAAGTATCCTTGATTTCGCTGCCAAGTAAATTCCCTGCTTGTTTAGTTCAGACCTGAACCGCTAGCTATTCTTCTGCAGTTAGGCCTTTAGGTCTACTTCATATTTTCCCCATCTTGTTTTTTGTGGGTTTCAGAAAGAGCTATTGCTGGTTCTCTGTCGCTGTGACCTTGAAGTTGATGGTTCTGTCATCCGACATGAGGGCCCCTTAGGGACAATCATTGCCTCACCAGTTCCTCTTTCAAATATGTTAAGTCTGGGATCTGCTTCCTGGCTGCGGTCACGAAAGTAGGTTATTTCCCTCTGTTGAAGATGTTGACTTCCGTGATAGCCAGCCACTGGAGGAGAGTTATTAGTTAACTGCAAACTACGATCTTAAGATGGTCCGTTAGAAAGAAGTCCAGAATGAAGAGGTTTGCGAAACTTGGAGGCCAATGCTTCACTTTTACTTGACCTATGGAGAGGTTATGTAATTACTGATTTTAGTATCCCCGTGATAGGAAGCTGAAATGACCTGAAATTCCGTTCTCCTAAACCAATACTACCACCATTCTGCTTAAGGTTCCGTACCGTTAGTGTAGTTGTATAAGTTTTGTTGCCAGTAAGATTTCTTGAAAAATCACACGATACATTTTCAAATTGAATTATATTTGCGTATAATAATTTTAGTACACAATTCTCATGAAACATCAAACAGACAAGTGTTTATATTCCATCGAACGAGATTTAAATCTTTGAACTTCCTTCAGATAAATGATTGAAAAAATACTTTTATCATTTCTTTTCTATTCAAGCTGCCAAAATCAAATCACGACTATTTATATTTCAGTCGAAACAGCCTTTCCTCAAGATGGCAACTTCAATTCCGTTCATAATTTTGGTGATCTGTCAGTTTGGAAATTTGTGGAGTCTGTATCTTTTATTGACTGTTGTACCGAAATTTATGGCGGATGTGCTCAAGTTTGATATCGAAAACGTTGGATTTCTGACCTCCACACCTAGTATATCGAGGTTCGTGTGTGGATTCATTTTTGGAGGTATTGCAGATTTTCTTCTCAAGAGGGAGTTGTTGAGGAAAGTCGTGATAAGAAAAGGATTTATAATATTTTGTGAGTAATTCTAATTGCATTTTGAACTTTGACTATCTTATGCTAAAAAATTTTCACTTAAAACGTTGGATTTTCCAAGAATGAAGTAATTATCGAAAAATTCCGGTAGAACACTAACATTTCCAATTCAACGATGTAATCTATAGAATGGGCGACTGTTTGATTTTGCGATAAAATTTTTCTTTATTAGAAAGTATTTTGGACCTTAAATTCAGTTCGAATAACACTCTTTTGTATTTTGGGTAAAAGGAGACTCAACAGGTAAAAGAAGATTCTGATTCGCAATTATTAACGAGAAATAATGACAGATTTAATACCTACCCACTTATTCTTGTTACTGTGTCGTTTCGACTCTTTTTCACAGAGAACTAATGGTACAAGAATCAAGTGAATACAGACATGATGCAAGTTTATTTTCAATCTAAATAGTGCTCGAGCATTTCGACTCAATCGAGAACGATTTCCAGATCGTGATGAACCCTTGCGCTGAGAGTTTCCATACTCGAAAAAAATTTAAGAAAGTGAGACATAAGTTTCAATGAATCTTAATGACGAAATGAAAAACTCAACTTGTATCAAAGAAATTGTAGTTAAAATTGTTGTCATGAAATGACATCTCCTGAATATAATACACGTTGCATTCAGAATGACATCTGGAGGAATTTTCGGACAGGGCAAATTTTCTGGTGGAGTACGGTAAACTCGATCCTGTTGGTAATTCCAGAGCAAAAAATCAGGAAGTGTCATATCTGGGGAGCGGGCTGGCAACCTAATGAAAACCATTTGTGCCTATCCAAAATTATTGTTCAGCCAATTGAAATTCAAAGCTGCGTTCAGAGGAGCAGCACTATAATGTCAAAAGTACATATTTCTTCGTGCTTGCGGAAGAAGATCATCGAGGAAATCTCGTGAAGTTCGAATGAAAATTTCATTATATTTGTTCTGATTCAAGTTCTCAAGTTCTGTGAAAAGCGCCCCAAGCCATAGCTCCTTCAATTGTTGACCGATTTCAATGAAACAAAAACCTAATTGCATATTCAATCATATTCCAAGAACCTGAATGATTATTATTGATCTCTCATTTTCGGAACACCGGATGCTGACCTTCACTCGGACTTTTTAAATGGCAACTCCATTTTTCCATTCTTTTCGATTACTTATTCAATTTTGAGTACTTTCTGTGGAAAACATATGTCTTGGAACCTTGTATTTGTAGTTGCTGGAATGTCTGATATTATTTATTTTGAAATGATCATTGTTGGGAAAAGTCATCACAGCAAACACCCGATTTATTCATTCTAATACCTAACCTTAAAATTCAGTAGGTCCCAACGACGCCTCAGTAAGCATTATGCGCTATAGATACGATAACAATAACGAAATGAGGAAAATCGAAATTTCAAATCATTCAATGTCAAACGTCCCTAAATATTTTGGAACAAACATTGCGCAGAGGTAAGGTCGCTCGTCTTCAACGCAGAAGTATCTGATTTTAATCCCCAAAAAGCTGTTGCGATTTTTCGGGTTCTGTAAATCGCTGTTTGAAGAGATATAAAGCCATCAGTCCTGTGTAACAGAGATGTGTTTGACATTAAAGATCCCTTCTCTCGACTCCAAAAGGGTTCTTGAAAACTACCTGGTTAGTGAGGTGACAGAGCTCCCCGGCGTATCATTAACCGAAAAGGCAAAGCAGGTTAAAGGAAAAAACAAACAACCTAACAAACATTGTGCAATAAATTATCTGCTTTTTTCCTGTTGATGATACTTTGTTTGTCTTCTCTATACATTGATTCAGTTCTGAATTTTGTGTGCCACTTTTCGAGTATAGTTCCCAGGTATTTGTACTTTTTCCCTTGTTCTATTGTTTAATTTTCAATCTTAACACTTATATCTTTCGGTTCTCTCGATATCGTCAATACTTCCGTCTTATTTTGATTAATTACTATGCTACTTTTCTGCAGGGTCATCTTCAATACGTTAAGATTGTCCTGCAAATCTTTCTCACTCTTCGCGATTATTGCCACATCAACCGCGAAAATACACTCAGAAATGTTCACACCTTCAAGTTTCCTGTATACTACATGTGTTGACTGTGTGATTCTTTCTTTAGATTGTCTGAGGATTTTGTCCATGAATGTTATAAACAGCAGTAGACTCAATCCTCCCCCTTGTCTTACTCCCGCTTTGGTCAGAAAAATTCTAGATCTCATATTCTTTATGATCTCACAATTTTCCTTTTTCTTATATGAACTTTTGGCTGACGCAATCAATTTGTTATTTACCCTTCTTTAACCCATTTTTCCCATATTATCTTCCTCTTCACTTTGTCAAATACTTTCTCCAAGTCTATAAATGCTAGGTACAATGTTCTATCGCTAGCTAAGGTCCTTCAGATGATTTCTTCCAGAGTAGAAAATGTGCTCTTGACTCCTCTGAATCTGCTTTGGTATTTTAGTAATGTCGGTACGATAATAGCCCTCAATCTCTTTCTTAATATTTTTTCGTATAATTTCACCACTGTGCTTAGAAGTGTTATTCCTCTATAATTACTATTGTTTTCGCTATCTCCGTCTTTGTATATAGGTACTATCAAACCCACCCTCCAATGTTGTTGTTATTTTGTCTTCTCCCTGTGCTTTTCCATTTTTTAAAGTTTTAATTACCTGGATTAGTTAGTTTCTTGTAATTTCCTCTTCTATTTCCTCTTCCTGTGGTTTTTCCGTCGATTCTTTTTCCTGTAAGTGTGTTCCTGTCTCCGCTCTGTCATTTCCTTTATTCAAGTGGTCGACATATTCCTTCCATCTTTCCATAATTGGCCCTTCTTCTGTTTATATTTATATTTTTCCTTTAGAATCCCGGATAGCAATTGAATCTTGTCTTTTCCCCTTTCTCTGCTCCTTCAGTACTCTGAAGAATAGTTTTTGGTTACCTTTGCTATCATTTTCTAACTTATTTCCAAATTCCTGCCAAGTTTTCTGTTTTGCTTCTAATACCAAATTTTTCACTTTTTTCCTCTGCTTTTGTTACATCTCCCATTTCATTTCTGTGCTATCATTAAGGTATCCTTGCCAGTAGCTCTTCGTCTTCTTCATTTCGGCTTTTATCTTAATTGATCACCTCTGCTCTTTTTAACATTCATGGACAAAGTAAAGAAAGAATCAAGTCAACACATATGGGATACAGGAAACTTGAAGTGTGAACATTTCTGAGTGTATTTTCGCGGATGAAGTGGCAATAATCGCTGAGAGTGAGGAATATTTGCAGGACAATCTTAACGTATGGAAGATGACCCTGCAGAAAACGACATGGTAATGAATTAAAATAAGACGAAAGTAATGATGATATCGAGAGAACCGGAAGGCATAAGTATTAAGATTGAAAATGAAACAATAGAACGAGTGAAAAATTACAAATCCCTGGGAACTATAATCGATGAAAGTGGCACACCAAATTCAGAGCTGCATCAAAGAATAGAGAAGACAAACAAAGTATATTACGCAATGAATATAGGGCTTATCCGATGTATATATAGACCAATCTTAACATACGGATGTGAGTCATGGGTGCTTAGTAAACAGGAAAACAGCAAATTACAGGCGACTGAAATGAAGTACCTCAGAAATATTAAAGGAGAGACAATAATGAATAGGATAAACCAGTATCAGAGTTCATCAAACAGAGGCAATTGGGATGGTGAGGACATCTGAAAAGAATGAGAGACACGGCACAAGTAAGAGTATAAGAGGTAAGTATAAATGACAGGAAATACATTCAAAAAGAGAAGGGGAAGACCGAAAAATACTTGGGATGGGGAAATAAGAAAATTGTTGAGGGGTAGAGGAATAACATTGAAGGAGGCGGAAAGAATAACAGCAAATCGGAAGAACTGGAAGAAGCTGATACAATATGAACTATAATTGAAAAATAATCCCTACACCCTAAGGGTACACAAGGGGAAAATAGATCATATATATATATAACTTCGCAGCAATATTGACTGTTTTATTATGATAGTTATGTATTACTGATAACTTTGCTATTTCATTATTTCTATTGCTGTTTCAAACGTTATTGGGCTCTTTTCGGCATTTTTGTAGAGTTAAGGTAATAACCGTGTCTATGAATTAAATAATGTAATAAGCCTATGAAACAAACAAACCGCATGGTGGTCAATTGAGATAAAAGCCGAAAGAAGAAGAGCTACTGGCAAGGATCCATTAATGATAGAATGATTTATGAAAGTTATTTTTTTCTATAGTGAGGATGAAACTGATAAATTAAACAATAGTGGAGTTTACAAGTTGTCTTGTATGGATTGTGAAGGCGTCTATATAGGTCAAACTGGTGGTTCATGCAAAACTAGATACAAAAAGCATCAATCGAATTACAATAACCAGAGAACTGACGAATCTACTTTCGCTCCACATTGTATCGAAAATGGCCATCATTTTCCACCCATGGATCAACTTCACATCATTCACAGAATACCTAAGCGACAAAAGTTAGATTTCTTGGAATGCATCGAAACTTTCAAACTGCAAAGAACTCCCAATAGAGATAATCTTCTGAACGGCCAGTATGGCCCGGCTTATTCATCCCTGTTTGATATCTTCAAATGACACCTGCTTTCATCAAAATTACACAATTAGTTTCTTACCTCTTATTTAGACCCTTCTTAATTTTGTATCTATCTGTTCATATATGTTTGCATTTTCAACTTTAGTTCAATACTTGTTGTTAGCTGAAGATGGTCGAGAGACCAAAATTGCTATTCTGATTTTCAATAAATCTCTTGTAATAGTATAAAACATAGTTTAATTTCTTATTATCATCATGATCACTATATAACGGCGGAATCAATTAACAATTTATAAGTGATAATATTTTGGCGCATTCATTATGAACACTCGACTAACTGTCTGCCAATTTGAGGGTGAATAAAACAACATTCTTTAATACATTAATGTCTTCTCTTCTGGTTAATGTCGGATGATACATATTTTATTTTTGAAGAAAACTAGCCCATCATAAATTTCATTTCTGGCTGTGTACAAGTCATTTGCGAAGAGGCTGGTCTATTGGAAAAACGTTCTAGATTAGATAAATTCGCAGAATAATGAGCTTGTGAGATAATTTTATCCATAAAAATGCAACTGTATGTGAAATTTCTCATTGAAGTTATTGTTTCAGCCCATATAATCCCAGGTATAACATTATTCCTATACATTGTTGTAGGAGATAATGTTGCAGTGTCTGTGGCACTAATAATAATTGTTATGGCTTTCAATGGAGCTTCAGTAGTGACTAGTACAGGTAATCCTCAAGATCTGGCACCGAATTTTGCTGGAACTCAGATTGGAATCATGAATTTTTTCGGATCTATGCCTGGATTCATAATACCAGCCATGGTAGCGGAAATAACGAAAGAGAAAGTAAGATATACAATGATGAAATATTAAAACGAGGTTTTTGTGTGTTTCTATTGGTCGTAAAACAATAAATTTAGTGATATGGGAGGGATTAGGATTTAGTTATTCTGCCAATATCTCACCAAATGGAGGATCAGCTTGGACATCAATAAGCCACCATATTCTACAGAAACATTAGGAAACACTTGTTGACACTCATGAAATGACTCGAAAAGCTTCGACGGTTTCGAAAAATTTCGAAACTGGCTGAGAGAGAGTGGGTGGTAGACGTACTTCAGGAACAAGAGATGGAAAAAATTTGGCTTATCTGCAAAATTTGTTCAATCTGATGTGTGGCTTAAGTGTCACAATGATGGAGGAAGCAAGTATGCTTGAGATTGTTTCATAGAATTTCCACCTGCGTTAAATATCCCTTCCAGTTACGCTGCTCTCCACCCATGAGTTCCTGGCCAAGACTTAAGCGAAACTGCAGGAGATCTTCTTCTAGTATTCGGATCTTGCCTCAGTAAACTAATATGAACTATACGACCCAGAAACAGAAGTACTCGATTGAAGTAGTTTAAATCGCTATTAATATCTGCATGAAGTTTCCAATGATCCCCATCCTGAAAGCACACGTGTGTGGTGGAGTCGTTGGAAGAAGTATATACATACCTGACGGGTTCACCTTGAAAAAACTCTCGAACTTTGTAGCTTCATTTTGAATGAATATTTCTAGAAAACTATTTATGGATATACCCTGCATTATGTATCAAAATTTTTGATTCCTTGAATTTCAGAGTGAATTACCGGAATGGATAATAATTTTTGGTATCAGTGGAATTCTTTATATCATTAGTGGTGTGGTATTCATTTTATTTGGATCTGTTGAAATACAACCCTGGAATCAAAAGCAAGACGCCAGACCACCATCCACGACGTAGAATTAATTGAAAATGTTGTGATTCAAATAAAGATTCTAAGAATGAAAAGTGGTTTCATAATTATCTATAATATATTATAAAGGTGTGAGAACCTCTGTCTGTGGCTAATTCTGGTATTTGAACCCACGATAATGGAAGTACGATTGTTCCAAAAGTTTCAAC
The DNA here is from genome assembly GCA_013387265.2 of Cryptolaemus montrouzieri. Taxonomy (NCBI): domain Eukaryota; kingdom Metazoa; phylum Arthropoda; class Insecta; order Coleoptera; family Coccinellidae; genus Cryptolaemus; species Cryptolaemus montrouzieri. The sequence goes on from JABFTP020000062.1 coordinate 60,525,036, forward strand.
CTATCTTCACATCTCTAGAGCGACCTCTGTTGGCAAAGACGAAACAATTGGAAATTTGTGTTCTGAGTAGCCCTTAGTTGTCCAAATAAACGATAATGTCGAACGCGTGCGAGTAGGAATCAATGGAGATCGTCGATTATTTGAGCGAAAAATAGAGTGTGATCTAAAATTATCGAAAAGTAGTGCAGATGATTCGCATGTATGCGAAATTCATTCCGAAACTGCTGACGGATGATCAGAAAAACTGTCGCATTAAAATTGCTCAGAACAACTTGGTAACGGTTAATGGTGATGAAAATTTACTTTAGAAGATTAAAACTTTTGATGGATTATGGTTTTATGGTTGTAATCCCGAAGCAAACATCTATCTTTTCAGTGTAAGCTTCTATTCAAGCAACGGCTGAAGAAAGTAGTATTATATTTATTATTATTGTTATATTTCTGTAATGAGAAGCGGCTTGCGCCGATGATTAGATGGTAAAATTATCTATATTAATGCTCTGATGGTTCTCTTAGCTTCCGTCGTGAGCAAATGTGAGGGCACTGATACCACGGAAGTCAACACCGATTTTGAAAGAGTTTATACGTTTCTTGAAGAATATTATGCAAACACCTCACCATTCATTAGTTAAAAAGTTCTTTCTAGGTAGTTTGTTGTATTTCTCCATAGCCAGTTTCTTTGAGTGGCCCCGACACTGCCTGTTCTGGTTTGGGATAAACTGGTTTATATCATAAAAGTTTTTCATGATCCTACAGGTTCATACAGATTCTGATCTTCTCTTTTGTATATATGTATATATATATATATATATATATATATATATATATATATATATATATATATATATATATATATATATATATATATATAGCTAAATATCTTTTGCAGATTTTTATTTTCAAAACTAATCTCAACTAGATAAAAAGCGCGTTGGCCCTTTTTTTAATATTCCCCATGTGATTTTTTCATTTGATGAGTACCCTTAATTCCCTTGGTTGTTAGCGGCGCGTAGCTCGATATTTTTAAAGAGGTAAGCCTTTTTTGGGCTGTTGAAGTCTTGCAACTCGATGCTCTCTGGTGAGACGCCGGCCGGTAGAAGCCACCCTTAGTCTGATATCGTCTTCTCTGAGCCTGTTCCTAACAGTTTGCAATGAAATATGCACATTTTTGGAAAGTGCAATTACATTTTGTAGCATTCTAGCCGTACAGTGCCGAACTCTTAGTGTAGTTAATCGAAGCCAACGATCATCAACTGGTGTTGTTATCCGATTTCTTCCCTGTCCGGCCCTTCTTCCATATTCCCCAGTTTCGTGGTACCGATTAATTGCTCTTGAAATAGTGCTTTGGTTAACATTCAACAAGTTAGCCACGTAACGTTGGCTTCGCCCTTCCTCTAGAAGTGTTACAATTCTTACCACTTCATGATCACTCAAATAGCGTCCAGGACGTTCAGCAGCCATTACGATAAATTCAAAGATTCGAAAATCCATAAGAAACACAGAAAACTTGCATTAATTTAGCGTAAAAACTGAAGAGAAATTGAATGAACACTGCTGATAGTCAAATAAACTCATTCTTGTCTCAGACGTGTTTGAGATCATATGGAAACAAATGTTACTACATAGATAAGATTTTTTCCCCTCATATGTCCAGAAACATATATTGACAAAAAAACTGCGATCGAACTGCTTAATCGATTGTGGAATTCAGAATACCAGGTGATGCGACAATTTTTGTGGTGTGTGTATTTCTCTGCCTATCGGAGGGCATTCAACTGTTGGAATACATGTTCTTTATATCAAATGAAACTAAGTTAAGACATTGTGTGTTTTTGAGCCTAGAAAGTTTTTGTACGTGATATTTAAAGTTCAAAATGGTGTGTTTGTAAAGGAAGTTTGTGAGATAAATAAATTTCTGACTTAAAAACTTTGATAATTTGTGTGTGTATTTCTACATGATACTAATACCTGATTTGCGGATTTTTCTTCTTTGTGCAGTTTGATTAGTCCATTCATTGATTTCATTGGAATCAGTTTTCTCATTCTGTATGAGAACATACAATCAATAAACTTGAAAATCCAAGTGAAATCACCCTTAGTAGCTAGCTAGACATTAATACCTCTTCAACACTTTATATCAAATTAGGCTAGTATTTATATAAAGAAGTACATCCTGTAGTTGACCACTTAAAAATGAGCTGTCGGTCGAAATCGGTAGTGTTCGTAAAGACAAAATTGTGGAAAGTTTAGAATATATCTATTACTTCATCTAAAAACATTTTCATGAAATAGATAAATCATCAATATCGTTCCTTATGAATATGAGACGCCAAGTCGAGCAAAAAGCAGAATTACATAAACATCGTGAAAAGTAAACGAACAAAACACAAAGGCACGGCCGTACCATCCTTTTTAGAGCATTTTCGACCTTCTATAACTTTTTTGAGGATAAAGCAGACTAGCTGAGCCTTCATTATTCAAGGGATACTACCAAAATTACCCGTTTTACAAATTTTCTTGCTCATATCACCCAATATCAACCATTAAAGAAACTACAGACTGTCGAACTTCTCCATTTTTACCTCTTTCTGTAATAACTGATTCACTGATCATCATATGTTTGAGAACTTGTAGCATACACACATACTTCAATTTTTGGATTAAGTCATTTTTTTAGTCAGAGTAAGAAAAAATTCAAAAATTCTAGAATCCGGGCTCTGTTTTTTGAATTCGAGCTTCGCACATACCTAGTGCTTCCTCACCTTAGAAAACTACTTCGAGAAAGGTACGTAATATCCTTCTTATAATAATAATAATAATAATAAATAAATTATACGGATTTAGGATAAAAGCAGAAAGGAATTATCATACAATCTCCCACCTGCTGTATATGAATGACATCAAATTATATGCTTCGAACAAGAAACAATTGGATGAGTTGCTGAAAACTGTCAGTGAGTTCTCGGCAGATGTTCATATGAAATTCGGGATTGAAAAATGTAAGACCCTGAACATTCAAAGGGGGAAAGTCATAGATGGAGAAACACAACTTCCAAACGGTGATATTATATAGTGCATGAGAGATGGCGAAACATACAAATATCTGGGATACCAACAAGCCAGATTACTAGACCAAAAACAATCAAAGGAGAAGATTCGTTCAGAATACAGTCAACGTCTGAAGTCTGTGCTGAAATCGATGTTGAACTCGGGGAATCTAGTCAAGGCAATTAACACCTACGCCAATTCGGTGTTGTTTTACTCATTTGGAATAATCAGATGGACTAAGACAGAACTGGATGATATTCAAAGGCAGACCCGAACGATGCTGACAAAGTGCAACAATCATCATCCAAAATCGTCTGTGATACGAACAACTTTGAAGCGGAAAAAAGGAGGATGCGGATTAATAGATGTTGTCAATTTACACACCGAACAGATAAAAAATCTCAGAGAATTCTTCTCTACAAAAGCTCTCACTTCTGACCTCCATAGAGTAGTATCGTTGGTTGATAAGGGATATACACCTCTAAATCTTGCTACCAGAGATGACCTGCTGAATCTACCGTTCTTATCAGATACTGAAAAACAAGAGCAATGGTCAAGAAAGGAATTGCATGGACGACATCACCATGAGATTAATCAACCACACATCGACAAAGAAGCCTCCAACAAATGGTTGATGAAAGGAGAATTATTCGCAGAAACAGAGGGATTCCTTATGGCCATCCAAGACCAAGTGATCGCTACAAACAATTACAAAAAAATTATAATGAAGGTAAGAACATTACAAACAGATAAGTGCAGAAAATGCCATATAAGATCGGAGACTATACAGCATATTACATCCGGATGCGAACAACTGGCCAATACGGAGTATCTTCACAGGCATAATCAAGTGTGCAACATTATCCACTAGAAACTTGCACACAAGTACGGACTTCTGAACACCTTCCAGCCATATTACAAGTATCAGCCGGCACCCGTATTGGAAAATGACTCTATCAGATTATACTACGATAGGCCTGTTATCACTGACAGAATGGTGACGAATAATAGGCCAGACATAGTGGTGTATGATAAGAGAGCCAGAACAGCAATGCTGGTGGATGTCGCCATACCGAATAATAACAACGTGCTGAACAAGTTCCATCAAGCAGATGTGGCACCTCGATAAAATAGATATTGTTCCTGTCATCGTATCCTCGACTGGTTTAATACCCAAAAATTTGCATGATAGCCTTAAGAAATTAGAATTGCATAAAAATACCTATATAGAAATGCAAAACGCTGTAATTCTTAATACATGTAGGATAGTTAGGAAATTTATGTATATTGTAATCGAGCCTATTCCCTTTGAATGCTAAATCTGGGAAAGGTAAATTATATCCAGCTAACAGCTGAGATAGTGCATAAGTCCACGATAATAATAATAATATTCTTGTCATGAAACGAACGATACGACAACATTTGTATGGCTCTGGGAAGAATTTGCAGAAGTTTCGAACACTAATATTCACTTGAAGAGCCATAACTTCCACATAAATTACATAAAACTTAGCACTTTTCATTCTAACCGCAATTCTTGTTTAACCTAATAACCTCAATGAAAGTTTATTTCTCCGACACTCAGATCATAAACAGAAATCCGCTCATTCCTACGCCATAAAAAGAACTCTAAAAGGGCACCTCAGACGGCCAATAATATTGTCAATATTTATGTCAAAAATTTAACATCAATCCATCAATATGGAAGTATACCATCAATATTTCATCCTCACACGATCAATAATATTTTCAATATTGCAAAATATTGACAATATTATTGAACGTCTGAGGCGACCTCTGTGGAAGAAAGAGTTAAACCGCCGCGCCCCTTAAGAAACGATTCTTTAGGCAACCAACAATACGCAACAAGACACCATTGCCTGTGTGGCTTACTTTGGCCTCCTGATTTGGGGGAAATATCTATATTGTAGATAATGTATCCACGACATAGGCTTTCTTTCATTCAAAATAGCCATAATTGATAATGAATATATCAAAATTGAATTTAAATATATTACATCGAATAGTGGTAGCGCCACGGTGTGTGGCGCATAGATTAAATCGAACAATTCTATGATTGAAAAAATCACAGATCAAATTATGTGTACAACTTTTCCACTAGTTCTTTTGAAATAGAAAATCATCTGCTTAATCTCTGTTCTGTTGTTTAACCATTTTTTCGTTAGATTGGTACCTTGCATCAATTTTGAAAACCATATGAAAAGTTATTGATCATGTTCATCCTTCGTGAAGGTAGCCAATGATTATTTACAAAAAGAGATGAGATGCCACCAAAAACATAAAATGTACAAAAATGCAAGTCTCGCAATGAAAACACTCTGTCGTAAAAAGGTGTGAGATATCATGTGTTAATATCCACACATTTGTATTCATATAGGAAAAAAATAATGACTTGGCAATCGCATGGCACGATATGATAAAATGATTTCAGTATTTGGTATTACTGTTGCTCCCTCCAATCGAGGATATTATTCTTTGAAAATTGTAAATCCTATGTTATTGTGTTGTAGAGCGATTACCCAGTCATTATTTTTTTCTCTATATAAATACAAATTTGAGGATATTAACACATGATATCTCACACCTTTTTATGGCAGAGTGTTTTCATTGCGAGACTTGCATTTGTGTTCATTTTATATTTTTGGTGGGATCTCATCTCTTTTTGTAAATAATCATTGGCTACCTGCACGAAGGATGAACATGATCAATAACTTTTCATATGGTTTTCAAAATTGATGCAAGGTATCAATCTAACGGGAAAATTGTTAAACAAGAAACACAACAGAACATAGATTAAGCAGATAATTTCCTATCTCAAAAGAACTGGTTGAAAAAATTTTGACAGCATTTGATCTGTGATTTTTCAATCATAAAATCGTACGATTTCATCTATGCGCCACACACCGTGCCGCTACCACTTTTCGATGTAATATATTTAAATTGAATTTTAATATATTCATTATCAATTATGGCTATTTTGAATGAAAGAAAGCCTATGTCGTGGATATATTATCTACAATATAGATATTTCCCCCAAATTAGGAGGCCAGAGTAAGCCGCACAGGCAATAGTGTTTTGTTGCGTATTGTTGGTTGCCTAAAGAATTGTTTTTTAAGAGGCGCAGCGGTTCAACTTTCTTCCGCAGAGGTCGCCTCAGACGTTCAATAATATTGTCATTATTTTGCAATATTGAAAATATTATTGATCGTGTGAGGATGAAACATTGATGGTTTACTTCCATATTGATGGATTGATGTCAATATTTTTGACATAAATATTGACAATATTATTGACCGTGTGATGCGCCCTTTTAGAGTTCTTTTTATGGCGTAGGAATGAGCGGATTTCTGTTTATGATCTGAGTGGCGGAGGAATAAACTTTCATTGAGCTAATTAGGTTAAACCAGAATTGCGGTTAGAATGAAAAGTGCTAAGTTTTATGTAATTTATGTGGAAGTTATGACTCTTCAGGTGAATATTAGTGTTGAAACTCCTGCAAATTCTTCCCAGAGCCATACAAATGTTGTCGTATCGTTCGTTTCACCACAAGAATATTATTATTATTATTATAAGAAGGATATTACGTACCTTTCTCGAAGCAGTTTTCCAAGGTGAGGAAGCACTAGGTATGTGCGAAGCTCGAATTCAGAAAACAGAGCTCAGGTTCTAGAATTTTTGAATTTTTTCTTACTCTGACTAAAAAAAATGACTAAATCCAAAAATTGAAGTATGTGTGTATGCTACAAGTTCTCAAACATATGATAATCAGTGAATCAGTTATAACAGAAAGAGGTAAAAATGGATAAGTTCGACAGTCTGTAGTTTCTATAATATAGGTGATATGAGCAAGAAAATTTGTGAAACGGGTAATTTTGGTAGTATCCCTTGAATAATGAAGGCACAGCTAGTCTGCTTTATCCTCAACAAAGTTATAGAAGGTCGAAAATGCTCTGAAACGGTTTCTGAAAAGGATGGTACGGCCGTGCCTTTGTGTTTTGTTCTTTTACTTTTCTCGATGTTTATGTAATTTTGCGTTTTGCTCGATTTGGCGTCTCATATTCATGAGGAGCGATATTGATGATTTATCTATTTCATGAAAATGTTTTTACACCATAGATGAAGTGATAGATATATTCTATACTTCTCACAATTTTGTCTTTACGAACACGACCGATTTCGAACATCAGCTCATTTTTAAGTGGTCAACTACAGGATGATCTCACACCTTTTTACGGCAAAGTGTTTTCATTGCGACACTTGCATTTTTTTACATTTTATGTTTGTGGTGGGATTATTTTCACAATTCACATTGCTGTACCAATACGTGACGTCCTCAGGATCTACTTTGATTAGTTTTTTGGAATCTGTGGTATGTTTACTTCGAGAATTCTTAGAGTGCCATAAATATGTTTCAATTTTATGTCCTCCTTTCTAGTATTATTTCCCTGTACCAGTTCCTTAAGTACGCCTTCAAGGTATTTCCTCTGTGCTTGTGGTTGGTCAATTTTCATGTAGATTCCATCAGTTGAAACTCATTTCTAACTTAACCTTTCCTTTCAGTATGTCGAAGTCTGAGTAATGTTAAGTCAATATTCACTGTTTGTCTGAGTGGTAGTTTTGTGCAATATGAGACAGACAATCAACAAGCAATGTTATGTCACGCTAATGAAATTTATTATAGTTTCCTCTGTTGCATTTTGATAGTATGCACAGAATAGTCGTTATTATTTGTCACACCTTGACATAGCTGTTTTTTCAAATGAAATTATATGCATGCATTTTGAAACTTAAAAGTATTTAAGTAAGCTCAAGATGTGTAAGAAAATTCCCAGTCGTGCTTGGGTAGCTATGATGCTCTTCTGGGGCACTTTTGTGAATTATATGTTTAGGTCGCATTTCCAGATAAGCTTGTTAGCCATGATGACTCCAAGAAAGAATGAAACTGTTGGAGATGTAAGTGAGATCTGAGATGATATTACCTCAACTTTAATGGTTTAGTTTTTTAACTTTCCCGAGTTCTATTGAATATTGAATAGTGTTCGAAGGATATAAATGTAACTAATTGAATGCAACTAGTGATGGATATGTAGGTATATTAACGTGTTTAAGATAAAAAAGATTCACACAGACCGCCAGCTTCATGCCCGTAGATAAAACTGTATACTACTTTACTACTCATATCGCTTTGTTTACCTCTTACTACTTTCACCTTGCTCGCTTGCATACTTGTACATAGTTTAAGTTTGACCTGTATGCTTTAAAATATTGCTTTGTGGCTTATACGCCCTTATCTAGGAGATCAGACAATTAAGTAATGCGACAAAATTAAAAAATCGAGTACATTTAAAAATTAAGATACATCGCTGCGATCCCCTTCGAAGTAGTGCCCTCCCACACCTCCGATTACCCTCGTCACAGTTTCTTAGATATCTTCAACGGAGTGATATTGTCGACTTTTGACGAATTTTTTCATATGGGAGAATAAGAAAAAGTCTGGTGAATAGTGTGGTTGTGGTAACGTTGCGATGCCTTTAGACGCCAAAAACTGAGAGACACAGAACGCAGTGTGACAGGGAGCATTGTTGTGATTCAGAACCCAAGTCTGGACACACTCTGAGCACACTTTTTCGTAACCTTTCGAGCACATTGCAGTAGAATACTTGAAAAAATCGGTGGTATAACTCAATTGTCTGAACTCGTATATTATTGCTGGAATTGACACAGATTGTGTATATATTATATACAGTAATACAAATTCCACTCCATAAGTAACCGAACTTTTTGAAAATACAAACATCCAGTATTACTTTGGGGTGGCGGGTAGATACTCTGCCACGGTCCTGGTGTCAGATAGATCTACTTCAGGAAAAGGCGTTCCTGCCCCTAGGTGAGCCCAAGGTTACTCTCCAACTCCTGATCCGGGGAGGACCTTGTCCCGTCCCTGAACTCCTATCTCCTGTTCTCATGACTCCCTATGTGTCATATATATATATATATATATATATATATTCTTTTGAAAGGAGAGGATTTACAAAAATTTGAACAATTGTATTTACAATAAATGCTTATATCTATAATTTTGATGTGTGTGTCAGAAAAAACACAAGTGTGAGCTCAGAAAATGTAACAGGGGAACCATACTATCACCATATGATTCAATAAACGAGTGAAAAAACCTGAGGAAAAAACCCGTTTCCCTAACACACCATAAACAGACAAGCTATTGCTAGTGCAATAGCTTGTCTGTTTATGGTGTGTTACTGTCGTGTGTACATAAAGAGTACCAAAGATTTTTCTGCTTAGTCGCTTCATTCTCTCTTGCATTCCATGATTTTCAAAAAAAGGGTGAAAGTAAGGGGGTTTGGGACAGGAATCTGTAACAATGGAAAAAGAAAAACAGCAGAAAAATATTTTAACAATCAAACTTCTTATGTGTCTAAACAAATCTAGGAAAATACTTTACATAGCAAGCAAGGTCATGAAAAGGACTAAGGAGATAATAAAAAAAATACATAACCTGCGATATTTCCTCAAATTCCATCTCTGTTTGACCGAGAGAGCCCCGATGGTCAGGTTCAGTCCTCCAAGTGATGCCGATTATGATCTATAGATGTTTTGGAATGATTATGGACCCAATAATCTGGGTTGACATCGTCCATATATTATTTCTTCGTGGAACTTGGTTAATTTAAAGAAAAATTTACGAAGAAATTCTGACAATCGTTCTTGGTGAAGGCTTGATATGACTATGACCACTTTATGTTTTTTAGGGGCATTGGAGACCATAAGAACATTCTTTTGATGACTGAACATAGAGCTTCCTAGAGAGTGTCCGGGATACATAATTGTTTTTTCTCCCAGTTCCAATCGACGTCAGCTTGTGCTCATTCAGCAAATGCATCATCAAGTCGTAACTGGTAAACCAGTTATCAAAAGTTATATTGCGATTTGTGCGCAGTATGGGCTGGACTAGTGTTTCTAGCACGTCAAAAGCATTGTTGCTTACAGAATACGGACCTGCATATACCTCTAAATTTACGGTGTAGAAAGATTTTGCAACAACAAGAGCTTGGACTTTGCTGGGGTCCTTGGCAGGTTTGATGGGCATATAATCACGATATCCACATCGAACCCTGAATGCGAATAACATTTCATCTATTGTCATATATTCGCGAGGGGTGTAAGCTTTCTGGTAGCAGTTAACAAAGTTTTCGAAAATTGTTCTTATATGAGCCATGTCATCAAGTTTTTTACGTTCCTCTCTCGTTGAATTATTATCAAGTCGAATAGAGTTGTCTTCTTCTTTCATGTGCTGTGTCTAGTCTCCCTGACAGAGTTTCGCAGAAAGTTAAATCTTTGCAACGACCTTGTTGTTCTAAATATGTTCACTCTTGTTCCATTCGTCCTCCACAAACCTTCGAGACTCTGGCAACTTGATTTATTGAGACCGGCAATATAATGCTACTCGATAAAACTATCGAATTCTGTAGATGTTCTTTCCTTCATATTTTATAATCTAACAAGATCATTGCACTGTTCTTGTCTTTTTACTTTTTACTATTTCTTCGTTAGTGTGTTTCAATATGATGGCTTTTATTTCTTCAGTCATGAAAATATTCCAACATTGTATCTCGGTATTTGTTCCTCTTGCTGCTCCTTTTACGCCTGGCCAGTGATTCCCAAAGTGGTCTATATCGACCCCCAGGGGTCTATGACAACTTGTTGTCTACGTCAGCGAAAAAAAAATTTGGGGGTCCATGAAATGAAAAATGGGGGTCCACGATAGTGGATCTCAACACATACTTTGATAGTGTCTATATATTTACATCATACTATCTTATAATATAAAGACATATATATTATTTATAAAAGTACCTATGAAGTAAAAAATTCATTATATATGTTTATAAAATTCTGTAAGTTGTAGGATGTAGGCATTCGTTTTGTGGTCGCAATACATTTTGAACTTGTAAAACCTGCACATAATGAAATACCAGTATCATCTTGTACAGAGCTTCGCTGACTTGTTCAATTCGTCACTCTATAAATACGAATGTGGGACAAATACGTTTATTCGTTTCCTGAATCTTGAAAAGTAAAGTGCTAAGAAAATATTTAAAAAAATATAAATAGGTAGTTTATCACACAAATTACAGTGAATCAGTGTTATTTTGTTTGAGAGTGCCGGAAAAAGTAAGTACATTATTTATTATCAAATTTTAGTTTAATAATAAAAACAAGTACTGTGTTTTAAAATTTTACTTAATAATTGCGATTCGTAACGCGTTTCACTACACCGTAGCTTCTTCAGACGAATGATTATGCAGAAAAATGTAAATGAGAATATAACTATAAATGTTCTTGAGTAATTAAAAAGCTTATTGGTTGCTTCTTCTTAAGTGGTTATTTATGACAGGTATATCCAATAAAATTAAGAATAGATTGCTCCCGAAAAGATTCAATAGAGGTGAAGGGCTTAAATCGACTTGTTCATTGATGAGTCTACCTGAGTGTTTGTATTTATTTATTTCTAAAGTTTCCCAAAGATCTACCTTCAATATTTATTAACTGTATGCAAAATTTCAAACTGTGGGTCGAAAGAATGATTATTTTCTAAGAGATGATTCGCGTAATTTGAATCTGATTTTTATTTGAAAAACTGCGTTTATGTTCCGATATTCTAATATTAAAATTTCTATGTGTTCTACCAATGTAAAATTATCACAGTCATGCAATTCAATCTATAAACACCTGATTTATTGTTTTTACCTGGTTTGGTTTTATTATTTTTATATATTTGCCTAAATTATTATTAGTTTGGAAGCTATGTTGAAATTATTGTTACTTAAGAATGATTTCAGTTTCTCACTTATAATGCCAACGTAGGTTAAGGTGTTGAATTTTGTTTCAATTTATCGACAGGGTAAACTTCATTCAATGCGATTCTACTTTGTTTTATTTAAAATATTATTTATTAGTTTGGGATTGTAACCATTATTTTTGGCTATTTGTTTAATCAAATTTAGTTCTTTGTTGAAATTTTCTGGTGATAGCGGGATGTTAATCAATCTATGAATAAAACTATTGAATGCTGACATTTTATGTTGATATGGATGACACGACGAGTTATGTATTATAATATCTGTATGTGACGGCTTATGGTAAATTGCGAAAACATGTTTTCCATTTTCATTCAAATTATTACGTCTAAGAAATTTATCAATTATTGCTTTCTATTTCGGTTGTGAATGCAATTTTTGGATGTAATGAATTTATATGATTTTCGAAAATTTTCAACTGTCTATCTGTTCCTGTAAAGCAAATAATGATATCGTCTACATAGCGATACCAGTATAAACAATATTTACTGAGTGGATGATTATGAATTTATTTCTCTTATAATTATTCATGAAAATTTCTACTAACAAAAGACTTAACGGATTGCCCATAATCAAGCCGTCTTCAATAGTATAATATTTGTAATTGAAATGGAAATAATTTTGATCTAAACAAATTTTTAATAATGAAAGAATATCTGATTTAATGATAGTATTGACATGATTCCTTTCTAATAATTCTTCAACTAAGTAATACGTATCTTTTGGAGGAATGTTGGGAAATAGATTCTTAACATCGAAAGAAATAAGTTTGGAATTAGGTGGTATAGTGGTATCTTTGATATTGGCAATAAGTTCGTATGAATTTTCGGTCAAAATTCATACTTAAAACACAGTACTTGTTTTTATTATTGATAATGGAATTTTACCAAGTAAAAGCCTCCCAAATTCAAATTTTAGTTTTGTACTCGTAGTTAGAAAAGATTGATAAATTACGCCAATCATGACTTCAGTTATTAATAGTTTAATATTCAGTCACACGAGGACTCCTCAACAATTTCTTTTTGAAAGTTTTTTTTAGCATTCGGGTATTATAATTACAGTGCGATCTCCGTAATCCGAACTAATTGCTGCAAGGAGATGTTTGGATTATGGAATGTTTTCGGAAAAATCTAAAAAAAATTTTTAATACATAGCTGCTGGTGTTTATGTCTTATTTAAATAATGTAATTTTGTTCACAGATGGCAGATGCCATGTCTGAATCTAAAGAAAAAAGTAGACAGTACAGTGTTGATTATTTGAAATTTGGCTTCATTTCATCATTGTCGGACAATCAATTGCCTATGTGGCTTTTATGCAACAAAGTTTTGGGCAATGACGCTATGAAACAATCTAAGCTGCAGGATCATCCGAGAAGATGTCACCCTGATAAAACAGATAGAGATTTGAAATACTTTCTCAAACACTCAAAGACATACTTCAGAAGAGACTGGACAGAATCTTCGCTTCGACGTCACAAAGAAAAGATGATGGTTTGCGGGCGTCTTACAATATCCGCTACTTATAGCAAAATCCGGAAAATCGCATACTATCGGAGAGAAATTAATTTTGCCAGCCGTTGAAGAGGTTTTAAAAACTGTTTCACACAAACCTGCTTCTGAAATCATTAAAAGAGTTCCCTTGAGCAATAATAGTGTTGAAAGACTTATTGATGAAGTGACTTCTGATATTGAAAGCTTCTTGTGTAATTATTTGCAAACTACCCATTTCTCTTTACAACTAGAAGAGTCAACCTTACCTAGTAATGCAGCATTATTATTGGCATACGTTCATTTTGTTATGAATCAAGAAATCTACGAAGAACTGCTCTTCACAAGAACTTTGATAACCGACACTAAAGGTGAATCAATATTTCTTGTTCTGAAGGATTACTTCATTGAAAAAGCAATTCCTTTATTTAATATAATATCAGGAGCTACAGATGGAGCTCCTGCCATGGTTGGACGTTATTGTGGATTTATGAGCTATTTAAAACAAAATGTGTCAGGGGTGTAAGCAATACATTGCGTCATTCATCGACAACAGTTGCGAAAAATTTGAGTGTTAGATAGCATGAATCTCACCTTCACACTGAAGTACGCTGGCTGTCGAAAGGCTTATGTTTGACAAGATTTTCTGCACTTTTTGAGACTATTTTAGAATTTCTGGATACTAAAGATATGTTTGCAAAATTTAATATGATCAATTTGCAGTTACAAGGCGACAGTTTAAATTTGAATAAAACAAAGTCCATCTTATCAGCGTTTCTTGCCAGAGTTGAACTGATGGAGCAAAATATTGGACGGGGCGAATTTTCTCAATTCCCTAGTTTGTCACAGACAAACTGCCAGGAAGACGACGTTTCAACCTATGTTCAACATTTAAATGCCCTCTATTTTGAAACTAGGTTTGAGGATGTTTTGACCATGGTAATACCACCGTGGATAATTAATCCATATGGTGACATAGAAGAAACGAATGTCATTTTACAAGAGGAACTGACTGAGTACAAACGAAGAACTTAAGATTCAGTTTAAAAACGCATATTAGCAATTCTGGCTGCAAAACAACATACCCGTTATTTATCCCGTATTATGGAATATAGCGAAGAAATTTTTAAGTTCCTTTCCATCGTCATACCTAGTGGAAAGGGGGTTCAGCGCGGTTACCAATCTCCTAACGAAAAACTGAAACAGACTGGACATCATTCGCCGAGGAGATTTAAGATTAACCCTTGCAAAAGTGACGCCAAATGTTGATAATTTATTATTGAAGCATCGTGTTCGTTCTTCTCACTAAAAATATTTACTTATTGCTTAGTTTATTTTATGCTACGTATATTTTATACAACAGATACTAGTTTAATTTAAATTCAACTAATAAATGTATAAATTAACATGTGTTTTTACTTTAAGTTTTTAAACTTCACTACAGATAGAAATTTACAAAAAATCAATATCAGGTAAGTAGGGGGTCTACCTTAACCCGAAAAACATGGCAAGGGGTCTACAACACAAAAAAGTTTGGTAACTTATGCGCCTGGCCATTCAGCAATTGTTTCCTGATTTGGAGTGTTGGACGGCGGCGTATTCTCAAAACAGATAAAGGGTTATTGTCTTCCGAGTAATCGGAGTCGGCACTAATTTCATCAGTCTCAGCTATGTCGTGATCAAAAATCTCTTGATCAGTATCAGATTGAAGATTATGTTTACTACAATGGTCAAATTCTTCCTCAGAACTTGTCTCATCTGAAGTAGTTTCTAGTACTTGTAGCATGGACCGAAGTCCATGTCATTTTCTGTTGTAATTTACAATACAAGGAAGAAAGTAACTTATATAGCAAAAAAAGCAATGTTAGTTTTTGTCACAAAATGTATACTCCAGTTATGTGGCAGGATATCACATGTCCGAATGCAGTTTGTAATCGTGTTACTCGAACGCGGGTTTGTGTGTTACAAACCTCGAATTAACCTTCGTGAGGCTCAACACATCGGCAAAATGCGGTAGACAGTTATTTGAGGAATGCGTTATTCCATTTTAATGAATATCACCGATGATTTTTCATTATTTTGAATAATTCACGCTCTTTACGATGTTTTCTCCTGATAATCCAGTTTTGGGACGTCCTGATCTTTTGTTATCATTCAGGGTCGTTCTACCTGATTCGAATCGTTTGATCCAGTCGTGCACTTGCGTACGCGATAAACAATCATTACCATATGCAGTTCGTAGCATTTGGTGCGTTTCAGTAAAAGATTTACCAAGTTTACATGCTCAATTGCATCTCTTTGTTTGAAATTCATTTTTCGACCGATGTACTAAACGCACTAACCAACATGACGCAATAGCTCTAGTTGTTTACATACAAATGTCATGAAATTTTTAACAGCTGTCAATGAAGTATCAAGTTATCGACGGGTACAATATAACAACAGATGGCACTAGAAGTACTGTTCTTATAGAAACAGTTCGGTAACTTATGGAATGGAGGCTGTATTGTCTAGGACATTGAATAAAGTCATAGAACATTTTATCTTTCTTCAACCTTTATCTCAGTAAGTCGAGTCCGAGTGAAATCTATTCAAACCATAGTAGAACAGAAGGATCCCTTTCAGGTATCAAGAACATGAAGCTGACTTTCTGGTTATATCTAATGCATTAGATAACGATGAACTCTTCTGCAACTGCAGCTTACCAGGGCCAGATTTCGAAGGAAAGATGCAACAGATCTCTTTCCCTGAGGTGACATCTTCGACAAAAAAAACTGGCACCCGAGCTTTTCCAGACGAAGGAAAACCGTTGTACCATAACCTACCTTCAGCTCATTTTGTGTTTCTTTGATATTTTGACATTACATATAAGCTGTTAGCAGAAGACAACGCACTATATCTTCACCTTCAAACGTCCAAAGAAATTTTGGGGGGACGAAATGGAAGCGTTGTTACTTGCCTCGATGCATCATCGAGCCACAAAGACATTTTCATAACTGTCATAATTCAGTATCTATAGAATCTTCATTCAATAGCAGGAATCATCTAATAGTTTGAAACAACTTCTGGATTTTCTTCCATAATATATTATTGGTGCTGAATCTTCGTTAACTTTGAAATTAACATCATCAATGTCAGATCATGGTCTGCAACGTAGGGGAAGGGCGGGTAATTGGAGTCAGCGGGCAATCGGAATCACACGCATATCTACAAAACTACGCACCCGAAACCTCGGAACATAGTCTTTAAACCCGTCGCGAACGCCACGCGCCAGTTAACGCTGCACGTCGCTGATTGATGTGTTGTTTTGTTTTCGCGCATCGTCATTGTAAATTTTTGCAAAAATATCATTAGAGGTGAGTGTCGTTTTTTTAAGTGTACCATATTTTGTTTATTGTAGAAAGGTAGTCTGTATGTTTAAAATTGTGATTAGCGTCTTATATCACAGTTCAAACTTAGATTTTTTTGTTTTATTATTATTTCTTTGGCAGTATAGTAGCGGCTAATGAGAGTCAAGTGACCCCCATTGTCCGCAGGTGATTACCATTACCCGTGAAAGACTAATATTAATATTTTTGCTTCTAGATGCCAAAAGTACGAGTAAGGACAACCGAAAAAGCCAATTGGTCATCCTAGTCTCTCCAAAAAGCCTCTTATGGAACAAGAGGGTTATTCTCTAAGAGAAGCTAGTAAACCTACTGGTATCCCATTTTCGAGCTTACAAAAAAGATTCAAAAAGAAGACTATCCAAGAACCACGTCTTGAAAGATGTACAGTATTT
The DNA here is from genome assembly GCA_013387265.2 of Cryptolaemus montrouzieri. NCBI lineage: Eukaryota > Metazoa > Arthropoda > Insecta > Coleoptera > Coccinellidae > Cryptolaemus > Cryptolaemus montrouzieri. Next base: position 60,542,253 of record JABFTP020000062.1, read on the forward strand.
ACGCCTGAAGTTGAAGAAAAATTAGCTGATGTTATAAAAAAGATGGCTAATATATTTTATGGTTGTACTGCAACTCAAATAAGGAAATTGGCATTTGATTATGCGGAAAGTACGAATTTAAATCATAACTTCAATAAAGTTACAGAAATGGCTGGTCGAGATTGGTTGAAAGCTTTCATGGCTAGAAATAATATATCTGTGGAGGAAACCAGAGCTAACCAGCATAAATCGAATAACAGCGTTCAATAAAGAGGAGGTGCAGTTACTTTTTAAGCTGTTGGAGGAAATTATGGAGAAACACAAATTTTTTCCCAAAATATATACAATTGCGACGAAACCGGAATGACAACTGTACATAATCCAGGGAAAATACTAGCAACAAAAGGACAGAAGAGAGTGGGATCTATCACCAGTTGAGAGGGAGGCAAAAATATAACTTTGATGTTTGCGATGAGCGCTGCAGGTGGCTTCCATCCCACCTATGTTTATTTATCCCCGCAAGAGAATGACTCCAACACTTGAGAAGGATGGTCCATCAGGAGCACTAAATGCTCCGACAATGGTTGGATAAATGAAAGTCTCTTTCTTGAGTGGCTCGCACATTTTAAAAAACATGCTAAACCTTCTATGGACGAACCTGTGCTCTTGATTCTAGACAATCATGCTAGTCATTCTTCCCTACCTATCTACGAATTTTGCAAAAGCAACTATATCCATATGTTATCCTTGCCACCACACACATCCCACAGAATGCAGCCTTTGGACGTGTCATTCTTTGGACCTCTTAAAGCCGCATACAAAAAGGAATGTGATTTATATATGAAAAGTAATCGCCTGGAACACATAACTCCTTATGATGTAGCGTCATTGGTGAGGAAAGCATATATTACCGTTGCGTCTATTAACAATGCGGAATCGGGATTTAGGGCAACAGGTATTTTTCCAATAAATCCCCAAGTATTTTCTGAAGAAGATTTTAGGGCTGCTGAGATTCTCCAATCTGACTCTATAGTCGTTTGCAATGAATCTATTACCATTTCTACTTGTGACATAGAAGTAAATTCAAATGTCATTCACATCAAAACAATTAGATTTATCAGCTGTAAGTGAATCAGAGCAAATAGTTATCTCATTCCGGACATCAAAGGCCAAAGAGTCGTCGGATCCTCCGTCAAATGTTCAACCATCCGATTTTATAAAATTACCAAAGAAAACACCTGTGGCTAAAGAGAAACATCGCCGAAAGAAGCAGCATGCTACTGTATTAACCTTAACTCCACTGAAGAAAGATTTGAAAGAAAAGGAAAATAAAAAGATAAAAAAAGTACAGAAAGAGCAAGAGAAAGAAAAAAAGAAATGGAAAGGTAAGGGTCAGGGGAAGAAGACTAATGTGCAGAACAGTGATGGTCCCAAAAGGGCAAAGAGACAGGTTCTTCAGGATTCAAACGATACATCAGTCTCAAGCACTAACACTAACGACTTATGCCAGGATGATGAGAATGATGATGCAGAAGACGCAGGAAATAGATGTTTAATATGCAGTGAATTTGGACGAGACAACGAGATGTGGTACCGCTGTACCACATGTGGATTGTGGGCATACGCAGCATGTACTGGATGGGTTTCTGCCGAAGGGTACGTCTGCGATATGTGTTAGTTTTGCTTGATCCTCATTTCCCACAGGCTGACCACCATTGCCCTGAAGTAAGTGCAATGGGAATCAAACCTACTTTTTTTTTAACTTAATTTCTTCCCAAAGTTGATGTACAAGATGATTAAAACTGATCTCAATTATTAGACAAATAAGTGTTTTTTGTTACAAAACATTAGCAATAAATATTTAATTTTGAAGTAAGCTTTTATTTGAAAACTTGCTTAAGTGACTCCTATTACCCTTTTCTACCCTACACTAGCATTGAATCTATTCTAGTGCTGAAAAACTCAACAATTTTGAAAACTGATATTTGATTTTTTTTTAAGTACGGACCTCGATACGACTGGTCTTATAAATGGGAACAACACTCCATAAGCGCCCTGTTCTATGGTCTCACTATCATATCCATACCAGCAGGAATTTTTGTAACATTTTTTGGACCATGGCGTCTTTTATTTTGGTCCTCCATTTTTATGAGCTTTTGCACCGATGTCATCGTACCTATGACCAAATACGTTGGACCAGGCGGCGTGTTTACCATGCGTTTTATAGTAGGAATGCTGGTGGTAAGTGATTTATTTATATATTAATGTGAAGTGGGATTTGGTCAGAAATCAATAAATTAATACTTATTACTTCGACTTATCTTTCTTCTCGATAATTCATTGAGAGAAACCTTGCCCGTCTCTCGGGAGACACATTATCAGATGTAACATATAAGAAATCTAATTTAGAAAAGAAGAATAGAAGAATTCCAAAATGGACACTGCTCGTAATTTATACAATACACTAGGGGTGCTCAAACTTGAACTGCTGGCGAACTATCTCAATATTTTTAGACTACTTACGATCAACTCTGAGAGGTTGTAAGTATGTGTGATGCAGGGTTGTCGTACATCCACGATACACCCTATCTACCTACCTACCTAGGTAGGGTGTACCGTGGCATATATAGATATTAACTTTCCGCACAATATACATTATTTTATTCAAGGTTTGGGTTAGGTTTAGTTAGGTTCTTCTTTATAATATCAATGAAAAAACTCATTGTTATTCAAAATTGTGAGTTTATTGGTAACAAAAGTGTTACATATGTGTTAAACTTAACTAAGGAGTGAATTTGGATGTTGAAGCGTGGCATTGCATGTTCTTATCATACTTTTCATAAGATGGCACGTAACAACTGAGTGCTAATCTAAAGCATGATGACATATGATCGTCAGTTAGTCTATTGCGATATTTCGACTTAATTTTCTTCATTTCAGAAAATGCAGACTCGCACAAGTAAGTTGACCAAAATATTGGCGTCAGTTGAAGGGCGATTTGCCTTAAATATTTATCTTCAGATATAAAACACCAGAAATTTGTATCAGATGCTGTAGCTTCGAGATGTATTTCTGATATAATCTGCACCAATTTATTTTCAACAGAACATGAGTTCATATTAAACTGACTTGCTATTTCAGTAGCTAATTCCTCAATGTTTTTACATGAAAAAGGATAACTCATAAATGATGCTATATTTGCCAATTTACTGCATTTATAAAAACGCATTTCGAATTGTCCCAAAACTATGGATAATTCACCTCATACGTATCATAATTCAACTGAGGAATCCTTGCTTTCGAAGACGGAAAATGTTTCAGACCCTTTCTTTTCAGTTGATCGATTATAAGTTGCAATTTACTTTTGAATGCGTTTACTGAGCAAATCATTTCAATAATAGTTTTTCCTTTACCTTGAAGCTCCAAGTCAATGGTGTTTAAGTGCGTTGTGATGTCAGTCAAAATGCCAAATCAGTCAGCCATTTTCGTTTTTCAACATCAGTGTCATCACCTCTTTCGTCTAGAAAAGCTATTATTTCGGGCAATAACTCTTGAAACCGTTCTAGGAATTTTCCGCCACTCAACCACCTGTCGTCGGTGTGAAGAACTAAGTCAGTGTGTCCAGCTGACTCCCTATCGTCCAACTGCAACTTAAAGAGCCGCCGTTGCAAGCTACGTGCACGCACGGATGGAATTCACAATTTTCGTTGCAATGCCCATAATTTCCTCCATATTTAAAACTTTAGAACACAAAACTTGTTGATGTATAATGAAATGGAATGAAAAAAATGAAGGAAAATTTTCATTAACTCGACACAATGCCACAAAAACTGGTGCTCCACTAATTTATATATTGGTAGCTTGTAGCTCTAATAGCAGGCATGATTTCTGTTTTATTTTTAAAATCTGCAAATAAAGTCTCACCCGCTTCAATAAATACTTACTTCACAACCGATCCATCTTCGAATGGTAGCAGCTCTTTATTATTTGGCTGGTCTTGTGAACATGGTTTGTTCTTTTTTGAAACAATATATCAAATCACTTACTCTTCGTTGTCTTAATTCACTCTGTGGCGGAAAATCCTTTTTATAGTTTATATGAACCGTTTTATGATGCCTCTCTTAGTTACCACGCTTAGGTATTGCAACTGACGCACGACAAATAAGACTCATCCTTCTCCATACAAAAGAAAAATTCTTCCTTCCAATCGCTATTAAAATGATACTTTTTAGATTTCTTCGCTGCACTGATTTTGTACTATTCAATAATAATACGTATCGACGTAGTATTGCCTTCAAGTTACAATTCAGAATGAATCCAATTTGCGCAGGCGCAACATTCATATCGGCGTGAACGAAAGTCTCGAATATTCCCTTCAAACGCGCCACCCGAAATTTCTAGAAAAGCGACAAGGATAAAAAAGCGGCTTTTCTTTGACAAGTACCGCGCGTTCCTTTGATAACGCCGCCTTTTGCCGTTAGCAGAGTGTTATTTTATTATATAATAAATTTTGGTAGTTTAGTTACCTACTTATTAAAAATGTTTTCCTTCTCGAGATCTACTCAAAAAGCACTCGCGATCGACCGTTTGAGCATCTCTGACGTAATTAAAATAATATATAAGTTTATGTCTTCGTGTTGTTTTCACTTTGTAACATTATTCGAGGTCTTACTGACAGACCAACTGACCCTCGGACTGCTACTTCCCTCAATAACAAACGCAAATCTCCGTAGGTCGCGATCGGTGAAAGAGGGATCAGGCCCAGAAAGCTAGCGGTCGATCTGAACCTGTTTACCAATGGTTCCAGAATTCTGGAGGGTACAGGAACAGTAATATATGGTAGCAGTCCTGGGATCAGCACATCACTGAGCTACATGCGACCATAATCCTGCCCATTAGTATCAAACACAAATTTATTTTTCTAGGGCCTTCAATATCCATGTATGCAGAATATTATTAGTAATTGGGCTCCACCAGATGAAAAAGGAAAATTTGTAGCAGCAATGATGGGAAATACTTTTGGTTCAATCATAACAATGCCAGCTACCAGTTTGATCATCGAGCGATTTGGTTGGCCCTGGTCTTTCTATAGCTTGACGTTTGTTGTATTGGTATTTTGTATTCTTATGGTTCTCTTGGTTGCTGATCATCCACGAAGTTATAGATGGATTAGACAAGAAGAGCTCGAATATATCGAAGCATCTCATGGAGACACAGTGCAAGTTGAAAAGAGAAAGGTGAGGGTTGATTCAATAGAATATGTATTTAATGAGGACTGCTCGAGGAAAACAGAAAATCTTTTTGATATCATAGAAGTAAAAAACTTTGTTCAGTACCTTGTTCGATATGAAGCTGCTAGATTCTTGAAGAAGAACACCTCTCATACATTTTCAGCGTTTCGGGTCTTTTCATTAAGTTTTATGTTCCTAGTAATCTGCATGACTAGCTGAATAGAATTGTTTCAATTAAACTTATATTCTATTTGGGGTGTTTTCTTTTCTGTATTTTCTATTATTTTACAGAAAACTCCACCATATGGCAGAATGTTTCTGTCTTGTCCATTTTACGCCTTAATTGCAGCTCAATTTGGTAATCAATATATCTTATTTGTGACCCTGACCACAGTACCTCAATATCTGAAGAGGAGGCTGAGTTTCAATTTGAAAGCATCTGCAGGAATAGCTGCTCTACCACAGCTTTCAAGGCTCATATTTGGATTCATATTTGGTGAAGTCAATGATGTTTTGATCAAGAAAGGTGTACCGAAGAAATGGTGCAGAAAGGGATTTACTATATTTTGTAAGTAAAACAAAAAAACTTGATTTATTAGGGGATGTATTGATATTTATTAGTTAGGTCCGTGGATTGAAAAAAAATTGTGATCAATCTTCTAACGTCTGCATGTTTATCAGAAGCCTGCGTTCGATTGTGGAGATGTTGCTCACTTCTCAAGCAATATTGTTTTTTAAGGACGAAACTTGTGTTCATTGCTGAAACCCAAACAAACAATGGAATCGAGATACTCTGACTTTCCGAGGAGAGTTTCCTGTTCGAAAATTTGCTGGAAAGTTCTTGCATCACTTTCATGGGATAAAGATGAAATAATCATGATTGATTTTCTGCATATGGCTTGAACTGTAACTGAAAATTACGATCCAACGTTGCTGAACACTCTGTGTTCACCTTGTATGCCAAATTTGGCTCCGTTCGACTATTGTATCTTCTTTGAACGAAATAAATTAAAGGGTTTTTGGTTTTAAAAGGTTGTAAAAGGAAATGATAGGAGCTGTAGAGGGCAGAAAAATATAATGTTTTTTGAAAAGGCATTGCAGGTTAGTTGTAATGAATATATTGTATTCTAACCGAACGATAACCATACACATTCACAACACTCATTGCTCTGCCGTACTCGGACTGGCGACCAGATCTGTCACAATCGGATTCTCCTTTTCCTTGGTCTTTTGGCTGGCTGGCAATAATATCAAGTTGATAATATCAGTTCTACATATATAAAGGATACCTACAGAATGGAATATATAATTTTCGGAAAAAAACAAAAGAAATACACTGATAACAATTACTGGAATGCTTCGAATTTCACTATACGAGCGGTATTAATCGCAGAGATCGTTTACCTCATCTTTATTTCAGAGAGGTGAAATCTTGTGCCGAATAGAGGAACTCTGAGTCATTTTTACCGTATTTATGGAACGAAGAGTAGCATTGCTCTCCTAGATGTCGCATAAAACGTATTTGAGAAACTGTCCTCATATAAACACCTTAAATAAGTCTAGGGAACACTTACCAATATCTTTAAAATATGAATTTGATTATTCGAATTTATAGAAGCCTTTCGGTTTTTGTTAGGATGTATTGTATATAATGTATTCTCAAGAAAACAAAATAATATTTGACTTCTCCAAAGCACCTATTATAAAAAAAAAATTGAAATTTGAAAATGACGAAATTTGGTAAAACACAAAAAAAATCCTGAACTAATATTTTCGAACCGATATGGAAGCACTTATATTTTTCAGTACCCAGAAGGTCCACCTCTGTTATTAATGACACTTTGGCATCGTCGCGGCATGCTCAATATTAAATTGCCTATTACATTTTGGCCTAAGTCATTCCAAGCCCCCTGAACTGCTAATCGAAGCTCCTGTTCATGATGGAAGACGTTTTGACGCAGGAGATTTCTTTTTAGGGTGTCCCACACATGCTCGATCGGATTCAGATCTGGGGAGCAGGATGGCCACGGTAGAAGATCGATATCATTCTCTTCAAGAACGTTCAAGACAACTCTTGCACGATGAGGAGGGGCATTATCTTGTTGGAAGAGTGGATTTTGACCCATTGTTTGGAGATACGGTACCTCTACAGGTAAAACTATCTCATCTGCGTAAGAATTTCCCGTGAGGTTGTTCTGTATGAAAACGAGGTCAGTTCTTCCATCAAGGCGTATACCTCCCCAAAACATCACTGATCCGCCTCCCTGTCTAACAACTTCTCGAGCATGCTGGAGACGGTTTGGTTTCCAGGTTCCCTCCATATTCGAATTCTTCCCGAATCAGGATAATAACTAAATCTAGATTCATCACTAAAGAGAACTGTGGCCCACCTCTCTTGATCCCAGTTTACGTGTTCTTGGCACCAATCTAAACGTGCAGCGCGATTTCCATGGGTCAGTTGTGGAACTCTTAAAGGACGTCTGGAGTGTAGTTGACCTTCGTGCAGTCGATTTCTCACAGTTTGGTCGGAAATTTGTACATTATGAACTCGTGATAGCTCTTGAGCTAATTGAGATGCTGTAGTAGTACAATCTCTTCTGGCTTGTAAAACCAAAAATCGGTCTTGGGCGACTGTAGTAATCCTGAAACGACCTGTATGGTGTTCTTCTACGCTACCTGTTTCATTGAAACGCAACCATAAACGGTTTATGACACTTGGGCTACTCCCAGAACCCTGGATACTTCCCGTTGTGAGCTCCCAGCTTGGAGCATGCCAACGGCTCGTAACATCTCTTCTCTAGTCAAATGTCGTCTTTCTATGGTCTAATCACAAAACTTGAATCTTTTATTTGTGCTTACAAAACAAACAAAGTGCCAACTAACTGATTTCAAACACTGAATACATGAAATGCTTATAAAGCAGCGTCACATCTGCTGCATTTTTAGTTTTTTATAAAAAAAACTGAAATCTGTTGCGGCACTCTACATAATTTGGTGAGAAATTAATGCAGGTGTTCATTTCTTAAAAAAAAACATCCATATTTATTGTTCTGGATACGATATATCGATATTCAGAAATGTTCCCTAGACTTTTTTGAGGTGTTTAGGGACGCTGGAAGTTTATGGGTAATGTCTCCATCGAAAATCCTTTCCAATAAGCAAAAAAAGAAAGATGTACCCAAAATGTTTGTGTTTATTGTACTATTGCTTGCAGAGTGCTTGGTATAGTGTCACCCATTATAGTGTTCATTATGATATAGTGCATCTTTGTCGCAAGCTAAGATTTTGGCGCATACTGTGAACTCTGTTGGGGTGAAAGTTTTTATCGAACAGTTTAATTTAACTGTCTAGACCGGAAGCTGACAGGGTTATGGTTTTTCTAGGAAATATGACTTCTGCAATGCAATTTGGATTCCATAAGTAGCGAAGAAATATGATCGCGTGGCTATTAGTCGAACTTCATCAATGTTAATTGGATGGTAATCCCAGCGAAAATGGTGTCCACCTCCAGAAAAAATATAGGGAATAGTTTATCAATGAGGCTTTGATCCGAATATTCCCACCCTTATCTAGGATGCAGTAACAAAGGGTTAAGAATGCTGACACGCAAGCAATTGATATCCATGGTGTCATTCACTCGGCTATCATGTTTTATCATTAAAGCAAATGATATAATCAAATCAGAATTATTAATTTTCTTAGTAGTTATAATTTTTTTACTAAGATCTTTCCACTATTATAAAACTCTTTTTTATTGTTATCATTTTCAGCTCACATACTAACTGGTATATCACTCTGCTCGTTTCTTGTAATTGGCGACAGCAGGATAGCAGCAATCTCTTTACTTGTACTAATGATGGCTTTCAATGGAGCAGCCGTAGCGACTTGCCTGATTAACAGCCAAGATCTCGCTCCAAATTGGTCTGGTACATTGTATGGCATCATGAACTTCTTTGGTGGTTGGGGCGGATTTCTTGGACCTATTCTAGTAGAGGTCTTAACAAGAGATGTAAGTTTCCATACTTTGAATAAATATGTGATGACCAAATAGAGACAATAACTTCGGAAATTCATTAAAACCATGAACTTGTCAACAACATACATGCACAGAAATAATCTGGTGATATTGAGTATAGAGCACGCGCGGACCCGGCAGATATTGACTTGGCAACTATTCGAAATCAAGTAGAAGTCAACATATTATTCGTAGTTTCATGATTTCGTTTTGGATTCAAGTATATTATAACACAATTAAATTATGTAAAGTAATTCTCTGCCATCTATCGAATATTTATAGAACTCAAATGATGTTAGGGTATGTTGCTTGGTTCTTAGTAGATTTGTCAAGGATAGTTAGAGGTTTACATTCCTACTAGACTGCGTCGCCTACCGTCCTTCACACATTTGGTTCTATAGTGTGTGTGGCATATGTCAGATTCCGCGCTTGCGACGATAGGCGCAGGCGGTGGCACATCTACCTAACTACCTGACATTTAAGCGGAAAAAAATTATGATTTCCCGTTCTTTAACAACATATTTTTGAAGTTTATAATATACGTTTGATAATAGAATTTGTCGGCCCCTATTAGTATTATTTATTATCGTGGACTTATGCACTATATATAAAGTTATTGAGCTGATCATAAATATACTTCAAAAAAATTGCAGACAAAAATTGTTTCTATATTGATGCCAATGTATAAGGCAATTACAGTATATTAAAAGATTTAGATGGAAAAGTTGTCTACGAGCTTGGTTGAGATAGGGGGGGATCCAGTAATTCAAATAAGTGGTGAAAAGAAGGTTTTCTTTTGTCAAGGACCCGAAATTTTTTTTTGCCTCAAAGTCGGAAATTTCACGACAATACTCTGAATGCAAATTAAAACAACATTCATTATTGAAAATGAGAGAAGAATAATTAATTTGTTGCTAATATTTTTCATCGCAAGAGTTATATAGTTATGAGTCCTGGTTTTTCCCTCGATTCATTATAAATTAGGGTTAAGAGTTGAAATATAATCTTGTTTAATATATACATATTTGTTAATTCCATGGAAATTTTATTTACTTTTTGGAAACTACTGTTCTATGGATTCGAATTATCGATTAAATTTTTTATTTTTGTTTGCAGAATACAATTGGTCAGTGGGCTGTCGTCTTCGCCATCGGCGGGTTAATTGGTATAATAACTGGAGTGATCTTTATTCTTTTTGGTTCTGTTGAAGTTCAACCTTGGAATCAGCATGAGACACTCCCACCGGGAACAGCATCTGAAAAATGAAATAGTTCAAAATTTTAATTAAGTGCATTTAATTAAGTGAATAAAATTTATAACTGATTTGTTATTTATTCTCTTTATCTTAGATTCCAAGTTTCTCTGTAATATTTCGCAAGAGTGTACAACATTGGCGTAGTCTATTGAATTTTTTCAATGGAGCTAATCGAAACAAATTGGAATATTGATGCAATAACAGAATCTTAATACATTCGATAGTTATGAAGGTGAATCATAATTTCTTTCTAAAGAGAGACGACTATTCACAGAACAAAATATCATATGCAATAGTTTCTGTCATATTTTTGGTAGTAGTACGTTCCATGATGCTGATATTTGCTGCATAACAATCGTTCTGAACCATTTTTAATGTCATTATGTATATCGATTGCTTCAATTTTGTATAAATTAGTTTCAATTGTTCTTTCAGAAAATTGAACATCGAATTGGAGGGGATAAATTTTTAGACAGATTTAGTAACATACTTCGTCTATATAACGAAAAAAAGCTGCTTTCTACTGATCAACACTGAGATTGAATAAATTTTTTCTCGACCATGTTTCACTGAATTGGGTAGTTGTTTTGATTATAATATAGTTAAAACACTAATTGCGAAGCCCTATCAATAGCGGATAGTCAATAGCGGATAGTTTTTACCTTCAAGACAGCTACAAAGTAAAATAAGCTAGAATAAAATTTTCGATAATTATCATAATCGAACCATCATTATTAATTTCTGCTCTTCTCTGGTAGTTGCAATAACAGGTTCGAACCAGAAGGGAATTTTTATCGAAATATCGATTAACCTGAAAAAAACATTGTTTTGGTTACAACTGGTAGAATAGCAACATCCTCCTCTTCTAGTCTACGCCACTGCATAAATATCGAATCCTTGATTCTATGTGCTATGTGTTATCGTTTTCCGTTTCAGAGAAATGTATTATTTGTGTTTTATGCGAACTTTCGCACTCTTTGACACTTCTATGAAGTACGTTATTTAGAATAATCAAAAGATCAAACTTAATTCTTAATTCATCAACACTATTTTGTTCAGAAACGTCAAAAACTCATTGTGAGACAAAGTTCAGTTCAGACCAGAAGCGAGTTCATATCTTTTTGTGATAATGGCAGAAATTGAAGGAAATGCAGTTGTAGCTAACGCCCTAAAGGAACAGGTAAATCATTGTTTGAAACTAGTGAATTTAAAGTTGTTTTTCTATTTATTGGAATAAAGTGAGGTTAGGTAAGATAAGATTGTCAGCTGGAACTTTGAACAGGCGGGTTTTAAAGGTTGCCTAACAACAGTCTTTATGGAGATGATTGACTCAGCAGCGTCACCTTTGTTGCTTGAAGGTTACTATTTTTATTTCCTAGAGATAATAATTTTGAAGAACTTGATATTGTATTGAAATTTCTTTTGAATTTTGAAAACAAAAGCAGTGTAAAATAAAGGTAAACAGCTAAAAAACTTTTGAGACATCTCCGAATGATAGAATGTATCGAACTCGACATTTATGTTCGAGAGTATGGCTTCGCGTTTTCCTTTGGGAGAAAAGTGGTCATGTTCTCACTTGTAATAATGGTCGCCAACGGGAATCTGCTCTTGTACTTTTATTATTTCATTTATATATAAATGATATTGCTATAATTCTTCTAAGAAGTTCATTCAAGCAGATGATATTGCAGTATCTTTCTATCGCTAGTTGTTACTGAAGTATCACCGACGGGACAGACAGGATTTTTCCTCAGGTTTTTCTCTCCGTTCTCTTGAATCCTATAAAAAATTACGTATGATTCATTCGTTTCTCCTCATTTTCCTAAGTTTACACTTTAGACTCATCAAAATTTTACATTACACAATGTTGTTTTTTTCCTTTTTTTATTCGAATATATAAATGAATGACTGATCACTTGGAACGACTTGGTTTTCTTTCAATGCTCAATATACAGGGTGGTCCAGTTTCTGTAGCGGAAAATTCAGAGACCAGTAGAGAATCGAAAAATAATCAGTTTGCGAAAAAATCTACATTCGAAAAACTCTTCGTTGAAGAAATACACATTGTTTTCAGTATTTTCTTTATAAAAAGTAAAATTTTCCGAATTTGCAGCCGACAATGGACGCAAGAGTTATTTTCAGCTATATACATTATTGAACTGTACAAACGTTTTTATCAGTATACAGGGTGATGGTGTTTCACGGGTCAAGCTGCATTTCCCCCCAACTTGTTCGAAAATAAAGTCGTATAGGTGAAATATTCTTTAAAACTTTTTCAATTTTTGAATTCTTTCCATACCTGCCACCATTTTTGAGATATTAATTATTGAAAATAATTCGAATGTTCTAGTGATATCGAAAGAATTCAGATATTTTGTCGATAATTCATACGATTGTTGTGATTTCGAACTCAAATTCGATACACGGATTACTTATGGAGATCTAAAGCACTAGATGAGACCAAACTATGTGAAAGAATACAGGGTGATACTTTTTTTCGGGACATACCTGCTTCTGGTCACTTCAGATCTTTGTGATACGCTACTGATGTATTCTGTAAATGAGATCTGATTACTTGTTTAAGATAAAACTTTTTGTTTTCCTGAATTTTTTTCGTATCTCTCACCGTTTTTGAGATAAAATTCGTCGAAATATCTCTCCCTTTTCAAAACTCGTCTATGACTTCAAAAGATATTTCGACGAGTTTCAACTCGAAGCGGTGAGAGATACGGAATAATTATAGAAGACAAAAAGTTTTCAAATTAGACGAATAATTACATCAAGTTCACAGAATACTTCACTAGCGTATCAAAAGAGCTGAAATGGCGAAAGGGGGACATGACACGGAAAAAATACCACCTTGTATACTTTCACTTAATTACGTCTTTTCTAGTGCTGTAGTTTTTTATGAACGACTTGTGTATCGAATTTGAGCTTGAAATCACAATAATCGGAAGAATTATAGACATAATATCTGAATTCTTTCGATATCAGTAGAACCATTGAATTATTTTCAGTAATTAATATCTCAAAAACGGTGACAGATACGAAATGAATGCATCTCTGAAAAAGTTAAGAGAAATATTTGGCCTATTCGATTTTATTCTTCGAACAAATCAGTGGTGCACCACAAAAAAAATTGGGGAGGAAAAAGGCATCTTTACCCGTGGAAAGCTGTCAGCCTGTATACTGATACTACTGTTCAGCCTTTTCAAAAATGTTTATATCTGAAAATAACTCTTGTATCTATTTTCGGCTGAAAATTTCGAAAATTGCATTCATGAAGTAAATACAGAAAAATTTTTGATACTTGTATTTCTTAAACGAAACGTTTTTCGATTATAGTTTATCTTGAAAACTATTATTATTTTTTGATTCTCTAGTGGTCTCTAAAATTTCCGCTATAGACCTGTATGTATTATATTTTTTTCTCCTGGAACTTATTCAGCAGGTTGTTATTATTTGTTATGGCGACATCCACCAGCATTGCTGTCTTGGCTCTCTTATCATACACCACTATGTCCGGCCTATTATTCGTCACCATTCTGTCAGTGATAATAGGCCTATCGTAGTATAATCTGATAGAGTCATTTTCCAATACGGGCGCCGGTTGATACTTGTAATATGGCTGGAATGTATTCAGAAGTCCGTACTTGTGTGCAAGTTTCTGATGGATAATGTTGCACACTTGATTATGCCTGTGAAGATAGTCTGTATTGGCCAGTTGTTCGCATCCGGACGTAATATGCTGTATCGTCTCCGATCTTATATGGCATTTTCTGCACCTATCTGTTTGTAATGTTCCGTCCTTCATAATAAATTTTTTGTAGTTGTTTGTAGCGATCACTTGGTCTTGGATGGCCATAAGGAATCCCTCTGTTTCCGCGAATAATTCTCCTTTCATCAACCATTTGTTGGAGGCTTCTTTGTAGATGTGTGGTTGATTAATCTCATGGTGATGTCGTCCATGCAATTCCTTTCTTGACCATTGCTCTTGTTTTTCAGTATCTGATAGGAATGGTAGATTCAGCAGGTCATCTGTGGTAGCAAGATTTAGAGGTGTATATCCCTTATCAGCCAACGATACCACTCTATGTAGGTCAGAAGTGAGAGCTTTTGTTGAGAAGAATTCTCTGAGATTTCTTATCTGTTCGGTGTGTAAATTGACAACATCTATTAATCCGCGTCCTCCTTCTTTCCGCTTCAAAGTTGTTGGTATCACAGACGATTTTGGATGATGATTGTTGTACTTTGTCAGCATCGTTCGGGTCTGCCTTTGAATATCATCTAGCTCCGTCTTAGTCCATCTGATTATTCCAAATGAGTAAAGCAACACTGGAATGGCGTAGGTCTTAATTGCCTTGACTAAATTCCCCGAGTTCAACATCGATTTCAGCACAGACTTCAGACGCTGACTGTATTCTGAACGAATCTTCTCCTTTGATTGTTTTTGGTCTAACAATCTGGCTTGTTGGTATCCCAGATATTTGTATGTTTCGCCATCTCTCATGCACTGTATAATGTCACCGTTTGGAAGTTGTGTTTCACCATCTATGACTTTCCCTCTTTGAATGTTCAGGGTCTTACATTTTCAATCCCGAATTTCATATGAACATCTGCCGAGAACTCACTGACAGTTTTCAGCAAATCATCCAATTGCTTCTTGTTCGAAGCATATAATTTGATGTCATCCTTATACAGCAGGTGGGAGATTGTATGATAATTCCTTTCTGCTTTTATCCTAAATCCGTATCCAGTTCTATCGAGCATTGAGGACAATGGGTTCATTGCCAAACAGAACCATAATGGACTCAAAGAGTCTCCTTGAAAAATTCCACGACGTATGGGTATCTCGTCGGTTTTAATTGATTTATTGTTCATGTTGACCTGCAGAGACGTGCGCCAGTGTGTCATTGTTGTCTTCAAGAACTCTACCAGGGCTGGGTGAATTTTGTATATCTGCAATACTTCAACGAGCCAAGAATGGGCGGTACTATCGAATGCTTTCAGATAATCGAGAAAAGCTGAATGAACATTGCGATGCCCTACGTGTGCCTGTTTCATTATCACAGAATCGATGATGAGTTGTTCCTTGCACCCGTGGTGTTTCTTTCTGCATCCTTTCTGCTCCTCTGCTAATATATTGTTGTCGTCAAGGTGTTGGTATATTCGATTGGATATGCATGAAGTGAGTATTTTGTAGAGTGTTGGCAGGCAAGTGATTGGCCTATATTGAGACGGATCCTGTGTTCTATCGCTCTTAGGTAGCATATATGTTAAGCCTTGCGTTAGGAAAGTGGGTGTTTTCTTGGGATGTTGAAGAACATACGTGAGCTGTTTCGCTAGGGCTCCATGGAGCTTATCAAACTTCTTGTACCAGTAGTTGTGGATATTATCTATACCTGTGGCCTTCCAATTGTTGGTCGCTGCAATTACTGTTGTAATTTCTTCCTCCGTTATTCCATCGAAGTCCATATGTCTGATATCGAGGCGGTCTTTTTCATTCGTGATCCATTCCGCATCTCTATTGTGTTCTTTGGGGTTCGACCATATTGATGACCAATAGTCGGTCAAGCACTGTGCGTCAGGTACTTCTCTGTTATTGTTGGTCGCAGTTTTGTTATTTCCCTTATGAAAATTGGAAGCGTTTTGGAGGAACCTTTGGTTTTGGTGTTTCCTTTCAGTACACTTGACGTATCTTGAAAGCCTCTTTGCTTTTGCTTGGAGTTTCTGTTTCAAAGTGTCCATATACACGTCGATGTGTTGTTTGTGATCAGGGTGTTTTGTGTTCGTACCAATTTTCCTATAAATTTTGCGTATATGTGATTTCAAGCGCCTTGAGGGTTTTCTGTTTCTCAGGAATTCTGTGAGGCGACCGATTTCTGCTCTAATATTATCAATATCCTTCTCCAGTCGTTTTTGCCATGGTGGTTTTCTGACGCTTTTTGGCACAGCTTGAATCAGAGTTGTGGAGATTTGTTGTTTGTGAAGTCGAAGAACCGCTACTGCTCCACAGTAAATCAAAGTGTGAATCTTCTCCAAGGTGTTCTGGTCGGTATATTCTTCAAACATTGAGTTTACACTTGCTAGGATGATATTGGTGTTCTTGTTCGTCTTGAGTTTCGGTAGTTTAGGTCTTTTAGTTGGGTTACTACCACTGAATTCAGTTATTGCTCTGTTGAGTTCTGATCTTGCTAAATACCTATATTCGTTCTGCTGATTCGGCTCAAGAGGGCGTTCCATGTTAATATTCGTTTCCGTGGCTTCGATGTTATCTGTAACACTTTCATTGACTCCAGCAGGTATACCGTTATGAGTATCATTTTCGCTTCTGAGTTCCATTATGACCTCCTCTCGTAAGCTTTGCAGCGTTTCTGAAGAAAGTAGCCTGTTTTTAACGATTGTTCTTCGTTGATCCGAAATTCTCTGCTCGGATATGTGCTGTAATTCAGGATATTCTTCTACGAACGCAAGATGTAACGCGTATCTGTATGCTGTCATTTCCGATTCCAAGTTTGTAATCTTGTAATAGGAACGCATAATGAAGGTATTCATTTCTGGAGTCCACTTCATGCGTTTCCTAGGGAGTCCGGCTCTCGTGGTCGTAGGCATAATGGCTTGCGCCGCCGTTGAAACATCAAGAGTCGGTTGAGAGGTGTTGATGTTATTTCCCACTCGGTTTTGTGTTGCAGTATCCCTACTCGATATCACGCTGCTTCCGTCGCTAACCGAGGGAGACTGTGACTCACTTTCCGAACAAGACCCTCTTCCTAAATCTTGAACGCGACAAGAGGTTATGGTGGTACAATGTCGATTCACCCGTTTATTCCTTAGATTGTACATCATTGGATAGGTTGCATTTTATACCTACTGCCAGGTTCAGCTTGGGTACCTCGGGTTCGCTAAGCCCGTACTCAGAAACAATGTTCCTGAGCCCCTGAGGGCCAACATTTTTGTAACATTTTATTATTATTATTATTATTATTATTATAAAAAAATACAGAGTTGAGGATATAAATCCTATATAACTCAGAATTAAATTAAAGATTTCGAAAACGAACTTGAAATATTACATGGTAAATTAATTAAATTAAAATTAAGTACTAGAAAAATAGAAAAAAGAACAACGTTAAAGAAATTCATTGCTTCAAATCGATTTTTGAAGACGTTGATGGAAGGAGCCCTCACCACATCTGATTTCAGACGATTACAGCAGCTGAAGACTCTGTTATTCAAGAAGTTTTCCTAGCATCTCGTGAAAAATTTTTCTCTTGCTAGTTTGAGATTGTGTCCTCGGAGATGATTTGAATTCAAAGAGAAGAGATGGGACGTACCGATGCCGAAATAACCATGAAGAGCCCTTTAGACAGTAATCAAGTCCCCACGAAGCCTGCGATCCGCGAAAGATTAGAGGTTCATCAATGGAAGGTGCTCTTGATAGCTAGGCCTTTGACGACCAAAGGGTATTCGAGTAGCTCGTCTCTGCACTGACTGAGAACTTGAGAGTCACCGATCAACCACGGATGCGATACAGGACCAGCAAATTTCTGAAATCGGCCTGACATAAGTTTTGTAGAGGGAAGATATGGTCGAAAAATAAGCTTCGTTTGCCGTTACTAGTTATATGTATTACATGAGATGTCCAGGAAAGGTCACTACTGATAACAACACCCAGGTCAACATGTGAAGAACAGCTCTCAACTACACTACCAGCAATGACATATTGACGCTTAGGGTTATTCGAGCTGAGGTGAAACACGCGGTAATTGGCAATGTTGAGGCGCAACATCCAATCAGCACACCAAGCTTCCATGACTTTGAGGTTCTCTTAAAAAGTATTATTGGGATCTGTGGCAACATTGAATAATTTAATGTCGTCTGCGAAGGCTGCACTTTGGGATACCAACAAACTGGGAATGTCAGAGACATATAATACAAACAGAAGAGGGCCCAGAACGGACCCTTGGGGAACACCACTAGGAACTGGCCGAAAAGAGAAAGTATTAGTACCCACCCTAACAGCGAATTGTCTATTAGTTAGAAATGTTTCTTCCCAACGTAATAATGGACCTCGAACGCCGAAATGTTCAAGTTTATGTAAAAGGCGCTTCCTGGGAACCTTATCAAAGGCACGGGTAAAATCCAAATAAACAATGTCTACAGGAATTTTTTTATCATGGGACTGGGTCCAATCATTGAGGCATTGAAGCAAGTTGGTGATTATAGATCGACCCGGCACAAAACCACGCTGTCGGTTTGGAATAACAGAATTGGTGATCATGAGTTTGATCCGCTCCTCACAAATAATTCTTTAGAAAGTTTTAATCACCGTAGAAGTAAGACTGATCTAGGTCTATAATTCGAAGGATCGTACTTATCACCCCTTTTAAAAATAGGCGTTACAGAAGCTCTTAACCAAGGAATAGGGAGGACACCAGATGACAGTGAAAGTTGCATGATTTTACTAAGAGGAGCATTGATAGATGTGGTACATGACTTCAATAACGAGGCTGAAAATATATCTGGACCAGGTGCAGATGAAGACGTGAGTTTGACAAGTCTATAACTACTAATCAGTAATACTCGCACCGCATCTCGGTCGACCAATTTGTGGCATCGGGCGTAAGAAATCTTGAACTGTCTCAAAGCATTTCGAAAGGTGATATTCTCAAAAAATCTGATGCTGTCTTCTTGATAGAATTGCAAGAATGTATTTTATTGCATGCTTCTACCCGTCAGTTCCACGATTCTGGATAAGGAAGTATACTTTTGTTCATGAGCAAAAATACGATGCTATATTACTGGTTTATAGAAAAATGACATAAGCTAGAATTAAAGTGATATCTCAAAACAAAAAGTTACTAAATGCGAGATTTCGTAATGTGTAGACACATTGAAGAAAATTATTTTTCAAGGGACAATATTCAACCTTGCGTAAAATGTTATATATCCTCCCTTGAAGGAGCTAGTTTTCCGATCTACTCTTCATAATCACCGTTAACAGGAAGTGGTACAGCACGGTCAGATGTCAGATTGCGTTCGCTTCAACGAATTGAGATGAGTAGGTAACAGCATAGCCTTTTGTTACGAGTGGGTAGACTATGCTGACGAGGTCAAACGAGACCGAAACTGCAGTCCATTGTTCCTATTCGTGACATCTGACTGTGCTGTACCACTTCCCGGTGGCCCCGGTTAACGGTGATTATGAAGAGTAGATCGGAAAACTAGCTCCTTCAAGGGAGGATATTTAACATTTTACCGAAGGTTGAATATTGTCCCTTGAAAAATAATTGTCTTCAATTGAAGTGATATCTCTGAGGACCGTCTATTTCCAGTCACAACCGTAATAACCTGAAAATTAATAGAAATATCGTTTAACCCAAATAATTTGAGACCTCATGATTTGCCACACGATGTTACAGATTTCATGGAATGTAATAAGTATTATACTTCTTGATTTGCCATCCTCACATCATTGTTTAGGATTATCTTAAGTTTCTCCTACTAAAGATGTTAAGAATTAAATTAAAAATTTATATATAGTAGTTGTTTTGTGAAAACAGTGAATGATTATGAAAAAAATGAATTTTATGGCTAACACTTAGGGTCTCTAGCTATCGCAGAAGTTGCTTGGTCGATTTTGCTCTGTTGGTGTAAAACTCGACGAGGATGTGGATGTAGACACCAGGATGGTGAGATTAGTAGTAGCTAACTGTCATTTACCTACAGATACAGATAGAGAAATGGTTACCTATATCATCTATATGGTCAATAGTATAAAAAAATATGGACTTACGTTAAACATTGTCAGATGATCAGAATTTTCCTATAACTCTATTTCTAACCTTAGTCTGTTATTTGTTATTTTCTTAAGAAATTAAAAAAGTTTTTTAAAATAGGGCGTACAATTCGTTTTTGGAATAGTTGGATATCCTGTGATCGAACTAGGAATGGCGATTCAAACAGCTGGCATCCACTACATAGGAATGAGAAACGAACAAGCTGCTTGTTATGCTGCGCAGGCTATTGGATATCTCACAGGAACTCCAGGAGTGTGTCTAGTGGTGTCTGGTCCTGGATTAATACATGCTTTTGGCGGCATGGCCAATGCTCAAGTGAACTGTTGGCCACTACTAGTTATTGGAGGTTCCGTAGCTCAAGACCATGAAGGTATTGGCGGTTTCCAAGAATGTGTACCTACTCAGGTTAGTATAAAGTAACATTAACTAAAACTTCCTATCGATTATGAAACGAAGTATACATTTCCTTGGTACAAGCACCTCATGATTATTGCTATAATTTCAGGTTGAACTTGCAAGACCTTATTGCAAATATGCTGCAAGACCTGCTAGCATTCATTTGATACCAATGCACGTAGAGAAGGCAATGAGGCTATGTAAATATGGCAGACCTGGGGTTTCTTATTTGGACTTTCCAGGAAATTTACTCACAACCTTGGTCCCAGAAGAAGCGATACCAAAGCAATACTTATGTCCTGAGCCACCGTTGATTTATCCGAACCCACGATCTATTGAAGAAGCTTCTAGAATCTTATTGGGAGCACAACGTCCACTTGTCATTCTAGGAAAAGGTGCAGCATATTCAAAGGCAGAGCGAGAAGTACGTGAACTTATAGAAAACACAAATTTGCCATTCCTGGCAACACCGATGGGTAAAGGAGTTGTTTCTGACAATTCGACGAAATGCGTTGCTTCGGCACGGTCCCACGCTCTCCAGAAAGCTGATGTCATACTTTTAGTAGGAGCTAGATTAAACTGGATTCTTCATTTTGGCAGACCACCTAGGTTCGACCCTGAGGTGAAAATTATTCAAATCGACATAAATGCAGAAGAAATGCACAATAGTATAAAATCCGCTGTAGCTATCCAATCTGATATCAAACCAGCAGTTGCTCAAATCACTGACATTTTAAAAGCGAAAAGGTTCAATTTTGGAAGCGACAAGCAATGGTGGAAAGAGCTGAAACTCAAGTGTGATGGAAACAAGAAAGGAGTAGAGGTAATTTAATTTCATCAAATCTTCTGTTGCAATAGTGTTATTATTTTTAGGCTTTAGCGATGGATACAACTCCCCCTTTGAACTATTATACTGTTTTTCATCATATTCAAGAAATTCTACCCAAAAACTGTATTATTGTGAGCGAAGGTGCGAACACAATGGATATTGGAAGAGCTATGCTGTTCAACGATCTTCCTAGACATCGGTTGGATGCTGGTACATTTGGAACGATGGGGGTAAGACTATATTTCGATGTACATTCTATCAAAAAAGGGCCGGGAAGTGGTCAATGAAACACAAATTACTTATTTCTCATCCAAATTCATTGTATTGCCTTCAAAGTAGGCCGCTTCCCATATAATAATCAAAACATTTTTCGAACCTCTTTCCGGAATTGACCTCAGTTCCCGTCTCGAATTCTCTTTTATGTCATCTATCGATTCAAAACGGTTACCTCGATGTGGTAATTTGAGTTTTGGAAATAGAAATAAAAGACGCGGCTTCTGCATGATAGAAATTCATTTTCACAAATACAAGTAAACAATGATTTTACTGAAATATAATAATAAATGCTCGACGCGTTTCGATACACAGTATCTTTGTCAAGGGCGAATGAATACTGCAAAAATATCTTACTAAAATATACTTATATAGACTTAAGAGGCAATCCATTCAGAGTTATCTGTATTTGAACTAGGAAACGAGTTCAATAAGGGTGAGTTATTTATGTCAAACTTTTCTGGTGAATACCAAAATCTATTAATCTCAAGTACTTCCAGAAGGTTGAGTTTTATACCTCTACACAGTCTGTCCCAAAATACCCGAACTGAATTTATGAAAAAAAAGTATAATTCGAAAAATTTATTCTTCATAAAAATTATTCAAAATAGTCCCCCTGGACCATGGAAAAGAAAACACTAAGGGGGAGCAAAAACTAATCTCCTAAATAGACTTAAAGTTCTCTACCCAGTTGATGAAATTATATGAAACGGAATGAATTTCTTGAAAACCACCCGTAAAATAGTAAATAGGACAATCGAGGAATAAATGTCATATTGTTTCTTCAGCTGCGCCACATTCACATGCCGGACTTTCTACAGTATTCCATTTGAACAACATACTATTATTACGACCATGTCCTGTCCTGAGACGATTTAATGTACACCAATTTTTCCTACTTATATCGGAACCTGCAACCGTTTTGGAAGGATCCTCTATGAGAACTTTATTAAAAACATCAACTTCCTGCCATTCAGTTTTCCAAAGATCAACGGCCTTCACCCGTGTACGCAAAAAGTCAATTGACCAAATAGGTTTCCTAGATTTCAATCTCAGGTTAGGTGGATTTTGAAGATCGTGTATTATCTGAAAAACTTCTGGAGATGAGTGATACTTATCCCAAGACGATTTAAGAGCTAATTTCCTGCGAATATGGAAAGGAACTAAATTACAAATAACCGGAAGCCATGGGGTACCAGTTGAACTGATACATCCACTTATAACTCTCATAGAACAGTTCAACTGAGAATCAATCTTATTGACATGAGCACTATTCAACCACACCTATAAACACCTGGTTTAATTCCTTTATTAATTGGAGACTTTTCTTATAAATGAACCTAAATTTATTGATGTCTTGAACGCTATGTTCATATTTCAAACTATTGAATTTCTTTGATGATTTGATGGTCACCGATGGGATATATATGTTGTAAAGCTATATATATATATATATATATATATATATATATATATATATATATATATATATATATATATATATATATATATATTTCTATTCATCATAAGCCTTCTCATGCAGATATCACAATTCATTATACATCGGCATATCCTTACCAACATAAAGTTGCAGCATTTAATAGTTATATACATAGACTCTTAAGTACACCGATGTCTAGTGAAAATTATCTCAAAGAATTGAATTTGATAAAACAGATCGCAATAAATAATGGTTATGATGCAAATTTAGTTAGCAGCATATTAAAAACAAAAACAAAAATTAGCTTTACAACATATATGTCCAAACGGTGAGCATCAATACTAGAAATTCAATAGTGTAATATACATAGGCAATATTAGCAATAGTGTGAAATCCTTTCTTAAAATTCAAATTTTAATGTAGCGTTCAAAACATCAACAAATTTAGGTTTATTTATCAGAAATGATAAGTCTCCAATTAATAAAGAAAATAAATCAGGTGTTTATAGATTGGAATGTGCATATTGCAATTGTTTTTGTATAGATAGAACAGGAAGAAAATGTTAGAATCTCAGAACATAAACGCAGTTTCATCAATGGAAAAACCAATTCGAATTATTCAAATCATCTTAGGAAAATAGTCATTCTTTCAATTCAGAATTTAAAATCCTTCATTCTGAGAATAGAGGTATAAAACTCAACCTTCTGGAAGTACTTGAGATTAATAGATGTAGGTATTCACCAGTAATTCTTAATGATCAGTTAGATATAAATAATTCAGCCTTATTGAATTTGTTTCCTGAATACTAGTTCAAATACAGATAACTCTGAGTGGATTGCCTCTTTAGTCTATATAAGTATAGTACCACTTCATTAGTCCGGGCAGATATCGTTCCGGCGCATGCATGGACTATCGAAATGCCCGAATTTCTGAGGTGACTTGAATTTGTTTTCAAAATAGAAACAACCCAAAATCTGTTAAATATGAAAAAAATTAATTTTTTTAAAAACTCATTCCAAAATGGTGAATTTATATTTCACAAGACTTGGAGTTAATTGAGCATGACATAGGTAATGATGGAATCAATTGAGATAATTCCGGAACTTTGAAGATTTCTCTTTTTGATATACGAACGAATTCTTTCCTTTATATCCTCATAGCAATACCAAATTGAATCTGCTTCTTCTGGACACTTCCAAATTCCTCCGTACTTCTCAATTGCTGATACCAAAACTGTAATCACCAGAACTCACTTAATTTTTTGTACATTAGTCTCGATAGATTTCATATCTGTGTCAGAGGCGTCGCTTAGTTGGGGAAAATGATAAGCACTGCCATCGCTTTCTGCATAAGAGATGTGCCCTATGCTTTCATCGTCGCTATCAGATTCGCCTATCAGGTTAATATTAGGTGGCTCATCATTAGTCTGTCCAGAACAAGTTGAGGGTTGATCCATGCTCAAAGGAGTTTCATTGTCATTTTGAGGATTGATCTCATACGCTGCAATACTCTTTCCTGGTCTTACGCTGCGATATTATTTCCTGGAGGAACGTTAACTTTTCTTCTTCTCTTGTTACTTCTCATTGATGTAATGAGCTGCCTCTTTGCGTTTAGGTTTTCTATAAAGCTTTCACTAACCAGAGCTTTCACTTCAGGTAGAGCTTCAATAGTATGCATAAGTAATTTATTTAAAACTTCCTGCCTGTTTAAAGGAACCATATCACATTTGCGAAAACCAGCCTTGAGATTGTCTGCTGCATTTTTCTCCACAAGCAAACAAGAGTATTTTTCAAAAGTCCTGGAAATTCATCTTTAGGGACAGTCAAGCAGCGACTATTGCGAATATTTTCTTTCAATTCGTTGAGTACCTTACGCCAAGCAATTTTCACAGGTATAAAAAATGCAACAACTAATGGTTGTAACAGGTGGGTGGCGTTAGGTGGCAGTTATATGAAAACTTAAGTTATCACCAATCAGATTTTTTTCCCCTTCTTGTTTCTTCAAAATTGGCAGCATTTGGCTGATAAACCAATCTTCGAAACATTGAAAGTCGAACCATCTTGATTTGGTTCGGTTGTAGTTGTAGTTGTAGTGGCATTTTTCTGGATCATTTTTGGTCCAACTTTACCACATCTTCTGAGCTTTATAGACGACGTAGACTGGTTCCAATTCACCCCTTGTACTTCCACACATCATTATAGACGTACTGGGTTTACGAGAACTCTAAAGGAACACTTTAGAAATTCTTGGGTCATCAACAAGACAAGTTTCGTCGTAATTGCATATGTTCGATGGTGGAACACCTTCGAGTTCTTTTTCTAAGTTATCGAAAAAGTGATTTACTACTTCCGCATCAATTAAAGCCCTGTTGTAAGTTATGTTTCTCGCGGTTCGATTTGAAATTTCTTGTGCAAGTAACGAAAGATTCGGCCCATTCCCTTCCAGGAAGATTATTTTTGAATTTTCCAACTGTTTTGCCTTTCTCATCTAAGATACTCTTAACGATGAATCGCAATTCGGTTTCGTCCACTGGAAACCCATAACTGGAAAGGCTGACAATATGCGCCACGATCACAGACTCTTCCTCATCAGAAAAAACAGTCTGCCCTCTAACTTTTTTTGGAGCTTTTCGATTTAATTTATTACTGATAGTGTTTCGGTGGATCCCGTATTTTTTAGTAGCGCTTCGGATGGAAATTTTTTTTTGTCTTATCTCAACTAAGATTAGCTCAAGTGTCTCAGAAGGATAATTTTTATAAGGCCTTGTTCCAGGTATTTTCACGTATCGTCGCGGCATTCTGGAAATAATGGAAATATCTCAATTTCTCAAATTTGTAGAATTTAGTTTTTAGAAAATGGGGTTCCACCAAGTGGAACAAAGTTTGAGTTTCTAACAGAAAATGTTTATAACTCATGAAAAAAAAATTGAATTTGGAAGGCTTTTACTTGATAAAATTCCATTATCAATAATAAAAACAGGTAATGTGTTTTTTTGAATTTTACTTAATGATTATGATTCGTAACGCGTTTCACTACACCGTAGTTTCTTCAGACGAATGAATGTACAGAAAATAAATGAGAATATAAATATAAATGTTCTCGAGTAATTACTTTTTGGGTTGTTTCTTCTTAAGTGGTTATTTATGACAGGTATATCCAATAAAATTAAGGAATAGATTGCTCCCCGAAGAGATTCAATAGAGGTGAAGGGCTTAAATCGACTTGTTCATCGATGAGCCTACTTGAGTGTTTGTATTTGTTGATTTCTAAAGTTTCCCGAAGATCTACCTTCCAATATTCATTATCTGTATGCAAAATTTCAAACTGTGGGTGGAAAGAGTGATTATTTTCTTAGAGATGATTAGCGTAATTTGAATATGATGTTTTATTTGAAAAACCGCGTTTATGTTCCGATATTCTAATATTAAAATTTCTATGTGTTCTACCAATACCAACGTAGGTTAAGGTGTTAAATTTTGTTTCAATTTATCGACAGGGTAAACTTCATTCAATGCGATTCTACTTCGTTTTTATTTGAAATATTATTTATTAGTTTGGGATTGTAACCATTATTTTTGGCTATTTGTTTAATCAAATTTAATTCTTTGTTGAAATTTTCTGGTGATAACGGGATGTTAATCAATCTATGAATAAAACTGTTGAATGCTGACATTTTATGTTGATACGGATGACACGACGAGTTATGTATTATAATATCTGTATGTGACGGCTTATGGTAAATTGCGAAAACATGTTTTCCATTTTCATTCGAAATTGTTACGTCTAAGAAATTTATCGAATTATTGCTTTCTATTTCGGTTGTGAATCCAATTTTTGGATGTAAGGAATATATATGATTTTCGAAAATTTTTAACTGTCTATCTGTTCCTGTGAAGCAAATAATGATATCGTCTACATAGCGATACCAGTATAAACAATATTTACTGAGTGGATGATTATGAATTAATTTCTCTAAATTATTCATGAATATTTCTGCTAACAAAGGACTTAAGGATTGCCCATAATCAAGCCGTCTTCAATAGTATAATATTTGTTATTGAAATGGAAATAATTTCGATCTAAACAAATTTGTAATAATGAAAGAATATCTGATTTAATGATCGAATTGACATGATTCTTTTCTAATAATTCTTCAACTAAGTATTACGTATCTTTCGGAGGAATGTTGGGAAATAGATTCTTAACATCGAGAGAAATGAGTTTGGAATTAGGTGGTATAATGGTATCTTTGATATTGGCAATTAGTTCGTATGAATTTTGACCGAAAATTTAGATTTGAAATTGTAATGTCATAAATAACCACTTAAGAAGAATCAACCCAAAGCTTTTAATTACTTAAGAACATTTATATTTATATTCTCATTCTTATTTTCTGTACATTCATTCGTCTGAAGAAGCTACGGTGTAGTGAAACGCGTTACGAATCATAATTATTAAGTAAAATTCAAAAAACACATTACTTGTTTTCATTATTAAAAAATTGATATTGAAGCGCTAATGAGATATGATGAAGGTAAATGAATATGTAGTTCATAGTACTTATATTACCTGTATTACTCTCTAGTTACACCAGACTTGTCGGGACCTAAAATTTTACGGGCATCGCAATAATCGTGAAAACATCGAACTTCATTCAAGAGCAACTGCTGATTCAACGGTGAGGGTTGCGTAGTTCGAATCAGCGCCACCAGAGATCTCAACAAGTATGCTCATCATGAAGATATGTAGTTGGTGTGGCGGAAATTCATGAAAGGCGCTGAATTCAAATAACCTTGAAAAAACACAGTGGCACAATCTCACCTCTTCAGGCACAAAGTCACCCCGTTTTACGGTACGTCACAATAGGTGACCTGGACGGATTTGTTGGGCTGCCATTCAGTCCTCACTGAAAGTATAGCGTAGTATACTGTAGTATATTTGTTTATGTTATTATTTCCAAGCGCAACTGACATTCTGATTAATATTCAACGTATCTTCATTTAAGGTTGGATTGGGTTTTGCCATCGCTGCTGCACTCTATTGCCGGCACTACGAACCATCTAAGAAAGTAATCTGCGTTGAAGGTGATTCAGCATTTGGGTTTTCTGGTATGGAAATAGAAACGATTGTCAGATATAAACTGCCAATAATAATAGTTATTGTGAATAATTCTGGAATCTACAGTGGAGTCGACAAAGAAATATTTGAAGAAATGCAGAGTAGTGGCGATGTGACACAAACGTAAGCAACATTTTTAAAAATTGTCGTTTTATTTTTAAAATCTTTTTTCTTCAGGACACCACCTACTGTTTTAAGTTTTGCTACACGGTATGAAAGCATGTTGAACATGTTCGATAGAAAGGGATACTTCTGTACAACGATTCCAGAAATTCAAACATCACTGAAGGAAGCGTTGGAAACTAATGATAGACCTAGTGTAATCAATGTTATAATTAGCCCTACAGCTGACAGAAAGCCGCAAACTTTCACTTGGTTAACAGAATCAAAATTGTAAAGATAAGGTTGAAAAAAATATGATAAGAGATTTTTAACTCTGTATTTTGTTATTATGTCATGTTGTAATATTGTATAAGAGACTAAAATGGGGATAAGATATTATATTTTATATTTTGATGTTACGTTGTTTTGTGTGTAACTACGTTATATTACCTCTGTTAGCGAATCCAGAATTCCTAGAGGAATTATTGAAAGCATTGGATGGATGCTAAGGATGAATTATTGAAAAGGATGAATTATTGAGAAAGTATAATTGAAGGAGGAAAACCTGATCTTAGTATGTCGAAGATGAAAGAAACAGTGTGGGAGAGAGAAATATAGGGTGCGCCAGAGAAAACCGGACGTTTTTTTTCCGTTGTAACTTTCGCAACTTTCGAGCTAGATCATTCGTTCTTGCATCATTGGAAAGCCAAAGGACTAGTTTTTTCAGAAATTGTATCGAAATTTCACTTCCGGTGAAATCTAATATGGCTGACTCATTCGAAAATGAACAATATTTCAAGATCGCTGAAACCTTTTTTTTTCACTAAAAAATTCGAATGGGGCATTCAGTCGATAATTCAGTCTTTTCTGAACAACTCGACATATTGATCTTGAAAATATTCCAATAATTGGTAGAAAAGTAGCTTGAAGAATTTTTTTCATCCTGATTTTCAGCTGAAATCGCATAATTTTTTTCACCTCAAGGCGTTGGCACTCCTGAAGTTGTTGTATTTTTCTTGGATGTTCTAAGAAACATAGAACTATATTTTTCTAAAACCAACCTAAAATTTCCTTTCCGTTCTTTCTGCATAAGAGATCTGCCCTATTCTTTCATCGTCGCTATCAGGTTTATATTAGGTGGCTCATCATTAGTCTGTCCAGAAGAAGTTGAGGGTTGATCCATGCTCATAGGAGTTTCATTGTCATTTCGAGGATTGATGTCTTACGCTGCGATATTCTTTCCTGGAGGAACGTTAACTTTTCTTCTTCTACAGTTAGTTCTCGTTGATGTGATGAGCTGCCTCTTTGCGTTTAGGTTTTCTATAAAGCTTTCACTAACCAGAGCTTTCACTTCGGGTAGAGCTTCAATAGTATGCATAGGTAAGTTATTTAAAACTTCCTGCCTGTTTGAAGGAATCATATCACATTTGCGAAAACCAGCCTTGAGATTGTCTGCTGCATTTTTCTCCAAAGCAAACGAGAGTATTTTTCGAAAGTCCTGGAAATTCATCCTTAGGGACAGTCATGCAGCGACTATTGCGAATATTTTCTTTCAATTCCTTGAGTACCTTACGCTAAGCAAATTTCACAGGTCGCGGGAAAATTGTTAAAACTTGAGGAAGTTGGCCATTTTGAATTCGAATGGAAATCAAATTTTAGGTTAACCGCCTCGGTAGCTGCACGGTTAGTGAGCAAGTATGTAGGAATATGCTTAGCCGAGGCGCCCCTGGTTCGAATCCGGGTTCAAGTTATGGATGTCGTCCTTGAACAAAAATTGTGGTACTAGGAAAAGTCGCCCAAAGAGGGCATAAACTTCCGAAGACCAGATAACTTGTAATCCTGGTGGTGGCAGTTATCATTGTACGGTCTAGGAGAATGGTTCGGAATCCACTATAAGCTGTAGGTCCACTGTGCATAGGCTAAGTTCCCCCCGAGCACATTGTTAAAGGATTAAACAACAACAACAAATTTTAGGTTGGTTTTACTGAAATATGGTTCTTTGTCTTCTTAAAC
The DNA here is from genome assembly GCA_013387265.2 of Cryptolaemus montrouzieri. Taxonomy (NCBI): domain Eukaryota; kingdom Metazoa; phylum Arthropoda; class Insecta; order Coleoptera; family Coccinellidae; genus Cryptolaemus; species Cryptolaemus montrouzieri. Next base: position 60,572,705 of record JABFTP020000062.1, read on the forward strand.
ATCCATGCCAACTTTTTTACCAATTGTTGGAATATTTTTAAGATCAATATGTCAAATTGTTCAGAAAAGACTGAATTATCGACTGAATATTTTAGTGAAAAAGAACGTTCCAGCGATCTTGAAATATTGCTTTTTTTCGAATGAGTCAGCCATATTGGATTTCACCGGAAGTGAAATTTCGATACAATTTCTGAAAAACCTATTCCTTTGGCTTCCCCATGAAGCAAGAACAAAATTGAGAAAGTTATAACGAAAAAATCGTCCGGTTTTCTCTGGCGCATCCTATATAATAAAACAAAATTTGCAAAGAAAATATTCTGTTCGTTCAATATTTATACTGTCGTTGACTCATTCAATTGATTATATTGAGTTTGATGGTCTGTGATAACTAAAACATGAACTATATATATATATATATATATATATATATATATATATATATATATATATATATATATATATATATATATATATATATCAGTGGTTATGTATATTTTAAGATAACGTGAAAAGAATGAACCTATTGTAAATTCGGATTCTGTTGTTGATTCGTTGAAACTTTTATCTATATTCAGCTCAAAAATTTCTCAAGCAGTTAGTTAACGAAAAGAATAATTCCATGTCAAATTTTCATTAAACTCTCCGCCACGAATCAGAGGGCCCCGACCTAGAACTGTGTATCATATATTTTAATGACACTTCACTTCATTTGTTTACAATCTTCTCCGGGGCTAAAATCTGTTGGAATTATGTGTTAAAAAATGCGAAAACAAGATAGGACAGAAAAGACCAACCGATTTCAGTCCTGAAGAATATTTCAAATAGAATCAAAACTTCCGCATGGAATAATTTTGGCCTCTATAACTAAGATATTTACACCATCAGAACAAGCATCGTTTACTAATTGAAGGTCGGAAAATCAACATCAACATCACAAATAGTCACAAAACATAATGACGCAATGTATGCGATGTATCTCTGCTATATATAAAAAACGTCTGAGGCTTACATGTATAACGCGCTTATGTACTCATCTCTTTTTCAAATCTTCCTTCTCTCTCGTGTAACGAAATGTGACTAATGTGACGCATTCTTAAATTTCTTGTTTATCTTGAGTCAGGGATATCTTGCTTTCGCTTGAGAACACTGTGTGAATAACATGTGATGTGAATATATCTCTTACAGTTTGTAGGGTAGCTTCTCCGCCTCTCAGTACAAATACATCTTAACGGTAAATTTTAGCGCCTGTTTCCCAATCACGTGATTTTCACGTTGATAGCGTCTCTCTGCAATAATTGGAGCAATAAAGGCATCGGAAAGTATCATAACTATTCCACGGAAGGCCTTCATCTATGCCTTTTTTGGTTGGAAAATATGCTCAAAGGTACTTTTCCGGAGGCAAAATGTGAACTCGAAAAGCAATGAACTCTGACATCTGGCCGTAATTACAGGAAGACTGCGGAAAAGGTAAGAGAATAGAGAGATCTATAGAAACAAGTGGAACTGTTGTTGTGTTCCATCAAAACGTTCAATGTCTTAAAAATAAATATAGGGAAATCGAGGTTCTAGCATATGATCTAGTCGAAAAGCATCATCTTCTTTGTTTAACCGAACATTGGTGTAAGGATAGTGATCTTCCTTGTTTGAATATATCCGGTTATAATCTTGTATACTCCTTTTGTAGAACGTCTGTAAGTCGAGAGGGATCTTACATTTATGCCCATGATGGACACGACTCTGCGGATGCATCTGATCTGAAACAAGAAAATACTGATGTTGATTTTAAATGCTCTGCAGTGGTTAGTGAAAAACTCAGAATTGTGGTATTAGCTGTGTATAGGTCGCCACTAGGGGATCTTCAATCATTTTTTTCGAGGCTTGAACGTACTTTGAATAACTATTTGATTAATTACTCTGAATATAAGGTTGTCTTGGGTGGAGACATTAATATTGCCTGCTTCAGCAAAATTGCTCTAAAGGGAAAAGTTTCCTGGACATTCTTTCAGCATTTGATTTTACACAAACAGTATTCATTTCCACAAGGGTTACAGCTCATTCTGATACTCTCATATACAACATATTTATTAATTTTGAAAATGAATCTGCAGGTTCGGTATTGGATACCGCAATTTCCGACCATTACGCTCAAGTACTTAAGATAACGCTAACTGAAAAGGCAACTTAATTTTACGAAAGAGCTGAAAAATTTCAATTGGAGAGGGGTTTTTCGGTCGAATGACTTGGAGTATTCTTTCGACAGGTTTTCTCTTGTATTTTTGGACTTATTCAATTTGATATTTCCAGAAAAAACAGTAATAAACTGACCTCTGACAGAGCAGCTGGATTACTAAGGGCATAATATTATCTAGTTGAAACAAGAGAAGGCTTGCCTAGTAACGAAGACTTGGTATTGTTACGCAGGATTATATAAAGTGTATTGGGCTACCTTATCGAGAGTAGTACAGAGGACAAAGAAAATGTCCAACATAGAGTTCATCGCAAAACCGCAAAATAAAGGCAAAGCCATGTGGTCTGTGTCAAGCATACTGATGGGTAGGAAAAACAATAAAAGTCAGGTCAATATACTTGAAGAAATAACAAGAGACAACTGCTCTCCCAGAGAAGTTCTGAATGAAGTGAATAATACCTTTATAAATCAGTGTCCGGAGAATGCTCCGGATCATTTTATTCTGAATATCGATAGAAACCCTCAGAGTATTTATTTCAAATCCACAGACCTCAATGAAGTCTTTAATACGATAACGCAGCTCAAGAGCACATCGTCAACAGGTGAAGATGGAATACCTGTCAGGATACTCAAAGCTGTTACCAATGAAATCGCTGGACCCCTCACTCATATTACCAACCTCATGCTCGTAACGAGTAAATTTCCTCAGCACTCAAGTGCGCCGTGGTAAGAGCCATTTACAAGAAAGGTCCTAAAGATCAGGTCAGTAATTATCGCCCAAGCGCTCTTTTGTCGAATCTGAGCAAAGTATTTGAAAAACTAATTTGTGTACTCTTGTTAGTGTTCATTGAAAGGTCGCTGATTCTGTTTGATAGTCAAAACGGGTTTCGAAAAAATCGGCCCACCACTCTTGCGGCGTACCAGGTACTATGCCATGTTATAGAGGCTCTAAACAACAAGAAACATACACTACTTATGTGCCTCGACATGTCGAAGGCCTTCGACAGTGTCCGGCATGACATTCTTCTCGAAAAAATGGAGAGATACGGTATGAGGGGTGCTACGCTTAGTATCTTCCGATCGTACCTTGAAAGTCAGTATGTTATTTCATATCACTCTGAAGGAAATACTATAAGATCTAATAAGGAAAAGGTTTTGAAAGGTGCTCCGCAAGGTTCAATTTTGGGACCTGTACTTTTTTTGATTTATATAAATGATCTCAGTAGCGTGACATGGCAAAGTCTAGTTCAATAAGCCGAGGATGCGTCTTTTATATTCAGTGATTACTCTCTGGAGAAGCAAAACTCCAAGGTACTGGAGGTATTGGGTGTCCTGCGGGAGTGTTTTGCGGAAAATAATCTTTTATTGAACGTTGATAAAACTAAAATTGTTGTGTTTGACTATGGGACGGAGGGAGCGACTCGAATGCTGCTTGATGGGGACGTGGGCTTGCAATGTGGGGATTCAGTATATTTGTTGGGTATCAATATCGACCACAGGTTGGATTGGCGTGTGCACACGGATGAACTGTCTAAGACACTTTCGAAAAGCAATTTTGCCTTGAGAACTATATCGCTTAATATAGACCTGAAAACTGCTATAGCTAGTTACCAAGCTCATGTTCTGTCAAGGATGAGGTATGGAATCATATTTTGGGGGCGCTTGTGCGATTCTGAGAGAGTTTTCTTGGTTCAGAAAAAGTGTCTCCGTGGTATTCTAAACAAAACAGGGGGACAGCTGTATACCACATTTCGTTGAAAATGGAATACTCACCTTGTATTCGTTGTATATATTGGAGTCTATTTTATTTATAGTTAAATAAAAATAAATAAATCACTTTTCGCAGATAACACTCTCAAGCATGACTATAATACCGCAATAAGGAAAACCTCACTTGTGAGAAATACAATTTTACTTATTTACAAAATAACGTACACTATTCACTCCTACTAATTTATAATAAACTACCGACTACCTTAGAGAACTCACCATTCCGGGCTTTGAAGAAAAACGTACTGAAATTTTAATTAAATGCTATATAAATTCGATGAATTTTAGTAGATGAAAATTTTAGCTAGTTATTGTTTGTCTTTGATTTCGATTCTGTGTTTTTGTTCTGTTTCTCTATTTTCACTTGTATATTAGGTGCTTAGGTATAAATTATTTTTTAAGTAGCTATTGACATGTTCTATGCCAATTTTGGCCGATATAATCTCGGAACACATAAAGGATCTCTCTCTCTCTCTCTGAGACTTCATACTTATTTTAGATATCCTCAAAGACAAGCGAGGGGTCATTTTGTAAGTTGACCATTGGGAAAGCAGGTATTACCCTGATGATATGAGAACTGCATAATCTTCATCTATGAATAGGATATTGATAAGATAATGTACATACATAAATACTATCTACTTCATCAGTGGTGAATATATATTACAATATGTTGTGTGACATCGATAAGAAATATTTGATGTGACTAAATTAGTTGAATACATAAATATTCGGTATTTGATGTTTATAATAAGTACAAGAGAATCATCAAAGTGTCGTTGGACATCAAATACATCTTCATCTTATCTTTGTTTCTGAAACAAGTTGATAATGACATTCATGTTTCAATAATTGAACAAAAATGAAATAGATTCAGGTCATGTTTGTTCCTCCTAATTGTACTCCATTATAACAACCAATGGATCAACATGTAATACAGAATGTGAAATTGCATTATCGAAAATCTTTGCTACTGAATATTGCGGGACAAAAGGTAATAACGTTTCGCAGTTACTGAAGCAATTGGACCTCAAACATGTGGTGTTTTCTTTTGAAAGAGCCTAGTCATCTGTGCCCCAAAAGTTAATTCAGAAACCATGGAAGAATTTATGGTCCACAAAAGATGATGATTATGACGTAGGTGACCTGTTGCCTCTTTCACGGTTGAGAGAAAAAATTTTCGTTCGTTAAAACAGAAAATGTTCCAAGACTTCTTCAGAACCTAGAAAATGACCTGTGAAATGTATCACTTTCTTGAGAATATGTATCTTCATGTTCTTCTGTGAATCACAATAATTTTGAGTTTTTCAATGAATATTTTACGTTTTTCAATAAATATTCAGATTGCGAGGACAGTTCTTCACTTGCGATCTTCAAGTATCGTTTTCCATATCGGCTTTTGAAACGTTGCAACAATTCATCGCTTGCATTGAATTGTTTTGTTAGATGACATCAGCTTCTCATGTGAATGTAAAACTATGCTTTTGGGCATGTCTCCCAAAACGAGAAAGTATCATTCTCTTTGCTCAGCGAACCATTTGTAGAGTTTGTTTTCCATCAAAGGATATTCTGCTTTTCTTATAGTACACTTCATGATCTTGCTTGGTTTCAAACGAAATTTTGTTTTGTTCATTTAGAATAGAGCATATAGTGAATTTAGCGATCCCGAACTTTTTTGATAAATAAGTGACACGGACACCCTTTCTGAGTTCTTCTATAATTAAAGTTTTTTCATTAGGTGTCAAAACTTTTTTGTTTTTCAGCTATTATTTTATCAGCGAATTTAATTCCCATAGACTGAACACATCTGACCATGAATTCCAACAAACACAAGATGATTACATTTGTATTTGATAGAATCATAGGTTTCCTTTGATCCCTGTGATAATGTAGGTCTGAACAAGTTAATTCCTGTTCACAATTCAGTAAAAAGTGGATTTTTCCAAGTTATTGATAATATATACTTAACACAGCATACTGTAGTTTTAATTTATGTATAGAAATATTTCAAAAGATTGTCGTTTCCCCACAAATCATAATTGGGATTTGTTTTTTCTTTCTATATTATATGGAACTTTATTGTAGGGACGAGTATAATGTGACTTCTTAAGGTTTTCTGTTTATCTACTCTTCATTTTCATGGTTAGCCTGTGGCGATGGTGGGTAGCTTCTGTGTTGGTCCGTCAGAGGGCGCAATAACATATACATGTTTTGTAACGCTCCAACGGATTGAGATGAAGTAGGTGACGGTCTAGCCTGATGTTGTGAATGGGTAGACAATACTGACTAGGTCAAATGAGACCGAAATTGCAGTCTATTGCTCCTATTCATGACATCTGACAGTACCGTACCGCTTCTTTGTGGCCCCGGTTGGCGGTGAATATCAAGGATGGATCAAAAAACCAGCTCCTCCAAGGAAGGATATTCAACATTCTACGGAAGGTTGACTATTGTTCCTTGAATAATATTCTTCATTATGTCTACACATACACCGATAATTTTGAAGGTTATGATTGCTGAGATTTGGAGTATATCTGGTTGACAACCAGACATGAATCAGGAGCTTTGGTTCTTCGACAGACCGCTTTCTTGTAGACACTGTGTGTAGCGTTGCGGTGAATAGTCGAACTAGTGTGACTTCTTGAGGTTTTCTCTTTATCTATTATTCGTTTTCATGATTAGCCTGTGGCGATTGTGGGTAGCTTCTGTGTCGGTCCGTCGGAGGGCGCAATAACATATCCATATTTTGTAACACTCCAACGGATTGAGATGAAGTATGTGACTATCTAGGCTGATGTTGTGAATTGGTAGGCAATACTGACGAGGTAAAATGAGACTGAAACTGCAGTCTATAGCTCCTATTCATGACATCTGACCGTACCTTACCGCTTCTCTGTGTCCCCGGTTTACGGTGAATATGAAGGGTGGATCAGAAAACCAGCTCCTTCAAGGAAGGATATTTAATATTCTATGGAAGGTTGACTATTGTTCCTTGAATAAAATTCTCCATTATGTCTACACATACAGCGATAATTTTGCAGATTTTGATTGCTGACATTACGAGTATAGATACTTTAGTTTTATACCTTGCTACCATTCTCCAATGTATTTCAGCTTATATATTTTCAAATGTTATTAGACAAGTAACTGGACCCAGAGTTTGGAAATTTATATATTTAAATCTAACCGTCTTGGGTCGATTACTCGTACCTGATACAACAAACTGCTTTTTTGTAATTTCAAGAAGAAAGGTAGGTAAAATGGTCGCTGTGAAAAGACAGAATATTCGGTTCGTACAAATTGTTGAAATCAAATCAAGTATAACAGATTAGAAATTTCTATGGTATCAATCAATATATAATAATGCCCTTTTTCTCAGAACAATCAGCAGACATCCAGTATGAGCAGCAAAGAAAGGAAAGGTGAAAACATTAGCGTTGAAGAAGTATCTGAATACTATTAGTCAGACTGAAATATCCTAGGATTCAACAATAATTCATTTCTTTTAAATCCTTAGAAACACCCCCAACCCCGGTCTATGAAAGACGATGCAAAATGCATCGCTTTTATGTAAATTGCAATACCTGAATTAACTTATTTTCTTCCCCATATTAATTACATCTGAGACCGAATGAAATCGGTCAAATGGAAAGCCATGTGATCTAGTACCTGAACTTGCTTGGAAGTTCTTTTTATAAAATAGGACCCTTTTCTTTGGTGTGTTGTGTATTTGTAGTAACCTACTCAAGTTCTTTTATGTAAGGTTTGATGTGATACGATCAATTCTTCGTCGCTTAAACCACAGGTAAGGAAATTAAAAAATCAAAAACAGATTCGGTAACAATGTCTATTTGATCTTTGTAGCATTTGTATTAAATTCTTATCCTTGCATTCTTTGGCGTCTTTCAATGAATTTAATGAAATATTAGATCATTTAGATACAGGCTCAATTTGCCCTTACCATATTTTGAGTGGACGTTGAAACATTAGATTATTATAACCAGACCTAATTGGTCCTCATCCATATTACGAGGGGAAGTTGGAATATTTAATTATTATAAACAGGCTTAATCTGCCCTCATCCATATTCTGGATGGAATTCGGATATGAGATTATTATAGACAGGCCTAACCGGCCCTCACTCATCTTATGAGTGGTAACTGACTCTATCTAAGGATTTTGGTAATATGATATCAAGTTTTCTGAATAGGTCGTTGCCCTGGTACACCAAACTCCGGAAGATTTGCTTTTAAATTTTTAAGAAACAAGTCCACAGCTGACAACTTGCAAGCGTTAATTCGCTCGCGTAGTTTTAATCGGATTCAGTAATTTGTATAGTATTGAAACGTTATATATGGGACTAGAGGTAAGCCCGTTAAGCCATATGTGATTCTATTTGCTCAACGGAGCGCCAACGGTCTGTATTATTATTATTATTGTTTTGTTTTGTTAGCGAAATATTAATCATATTGTGTCACTGACTGCGGATCATATTCTATTCCCATATCGCGGATTCTCCAACCAGGGAATCATGCTCTCTGATCATACACCTGTATGTACCACAAATGTCGCATACATTCCACCAACTCAGACATTCTTCAAAACTTTCATACCGACAACATACAAGCCTCAATGTCTGTGGGTTCATACATGCGTATCGTTCTTAAAGCCATTTCATTATACTACTGAGACATGATATAATTCGTAGGTGATTACTACACCTGAACGCAGGGAAAGTTTCCTTATTGAGCTAAGAGTATCGGACATCAAATCAATAACTTGAAAGTAAGATCTTCCCCATAGTTGGATTCAATGAAAATATAAATATCTTCGTTACAGTTTAAGTATGTTCTGCGAAGTTATAAAATGAGATAAATATAAATACTGAATAAATGAATTATGGTAGTTTAAATAGATAATTGGTCCATTTATAGAAGCAAAGATAAGAATCAATATTCACATTCAAATGTACCATTCATCAGATTATAAACATAAGATTTGGATTGGCAAAATGGTTTAGTAACATTTAAATAAAATCAATTTTCTGAGTTATAAAAGTAAAATTTCAAAACAATATTAAACTTCATAATATTTCACATTCAAATAGTTTCCAAGTTATTGAATCAGTATACAATCGTATCATTGCGTTTCAATAATGTTGCCAGTTCGATGAACAAATGTTGAAATCAATACTAAAGAATTTGAGTATACTTCAAATGTGTCAAGTTAAAACAACTGTGGAAATCAATATAAAATAATTCCAGTACATTTCAAAATTTTACAAAGTTACGAAAACAAAGGTTATAAATTAGTCTATGAGAATAACTCTTCAAAATAAATATTAGAAAATGTCAGGGCAGTTCATATAGATCATTTTGCCAAGAAAAAAAAAAATTTGGAAATGGAGAGATGATTATTGTAACTCGACCTCAGTGCGTTTAGAAATTACGTAGCATATACTTCAGGAAATTCGTAAAGATTAAATATTGGTCAGAAATTGTGAGAGAAGATTCGGAAAATATTAACCTGTGAGACACGACGGGACATCTACGTTCCAACTTTAGAAAGTCTAAAAACGTTCACAACATTGTCAGTGGTTACGAATCTTCGACAAAAGTCATCCGTGGCCGAAGTGCTCCCAAAAAGATAGTCGCAACGTTTCTTTCAAAAACAGGCCATGTGGCATCGATCAAAGAACAGTTACTGCCGATTGCTACACAGCCATTTGTTTACCGCAAGCCGTTAGTAAGCTTTAAGAAACCAACCTCGGCGAATCATCCTTCACCAAAAAAAAGCAAGTTTACACACAGTTCGGAAAACAATTTCTCCTCAAGAAAACGTCGAATTGTTACATCATTTTGTGTACAGTCCGGATCTGAGACCCAACGGTGTGTTTACATTTCTCAAAATCCAGTACAGACTGCGTTATCAAATGTTTCAGTCTTCAGAAGTAGCTGTTGGTGCCTCCCAAAAGGCACCATCTTCGCGGAGAATACTCCGAAAAACAGTAAAGTCTTTAAAAGCTCCCAATTGTTTCATTCTAGCTCTATATGCAAAACTTAAAAGATATCCCTCGTATACTTTTCTTATGGAGTTAGTTCAACTCTATTACATGCTTTTATATGTTCAAGTAGGTGATTTACAATTTGAATTTTTTTATTAGATTTCCAATTCATTTGGATACGAATAACAATAATAAAGGAAAATATGAAACTATTTATTCAGGTCAATTAACAATACTCCTACGTTATTGTTTCAGCAAGATGAAAATATGTATAAAATTAATGTTTCCTGTAGAAACGTTTATACTTTTATTCTGAATTCACTTTGGCAATTAGCATATTAACAAGTTTCACCTTCGTTGCCTATTTGTTATTCAAAACTAAAAACAAAGTATGATATTGACGAATACGAAGTCCAATAACTCTGAATGAAGTAGGATACCTATCAAATTGTTTATTTGTTCATAGTGAATATCAATCATTTCAATTAGTTCAGTCGCGTCCAAGCCTATGACAATGCAGTTGATATAGATAGACTATCACCATTTTTATACAGTCTCGCGAGTTATCCCACTGTTTTCGATGATTTAACTTCATCATGAACGATCGATGGTAGTTTCATATACCTTTAATAGGTGTTCAATTCTTTGTTGTTCATCTTGATCAGTTAGATTCAGTGGAAATATCCAGTTGTGATTAGAGGATTTTTATTCAAAGATGGGTGAGTTAAAATAAATAAACTATGTATTTACTTACATCATCATTAATTAATTTGGAGGATATAATATAGTTTGACTTTATTTTGATTATGATGAAATACTAGATGAATTCAATTTTATCGTTTAATTTTCATACAAGTATCTTTCAAATCGTTTTTATGCTATAAAAGGTGAGGCAAATTTGTTGCCCAATTCTAGTTAACGTTCCGGTTCTATTGAAAAATGATCCTAACAAAATATGTTTGTACTGTATTCATTCTAGTCTATGGAAACGTTGATTTCGAATAATTATCACATGTTTCGAGATATGGCCTTACTCGCTGATTTTCTAAATGGTTCGCCTTATACTGGATGATACACCAGTGGCGCGGTGCTCATACACTCTTGTAGATTTCATTTTTATTCGAACGGTTCTATACTTAGAAAGTAAAAATCTACTTCAGCAATTTATTTTGGAGTAAACAGGGTGTTCCAATTTCTTATAAAAAAATCCTGGGAAGTTTTTCAGATTGGAAGACCACTTTTTGTTGAAGATTCAAGAGCGTCCTAAGCTCTGCTATAATGTCTTTCAATAATAAGTTTTTTGGTGAGTAGTTTCGGCACAATATTTTTTTTCCGTAAAATTCATGAAAATAGGCTCTCACATCATCGCTTGCTCCTTCGGCCAGAGAGAATGAATACTTTCTTCCTTTCGTTTTCAAGCAATTCTTTAGATATTCTTTCAACATCTTCGCGATCCTTTTGAATGGCAGCCAAGATTTGAAGATTTATTTTATATGGTTTCTTATCATGATGAAGTCAATAGATTTCGCTTGAAGAGCATTAGCTACAGGTTCCAGAAGGGCAGAACATTTCTCAATTATCACAAATGTCACAACACATGATGACTTTGTTAAAGCGGCATGAAGTTGTTAAGCAGATTTTCTTGGCCTACAGTTTCCAACTACAGCTATTGTTTTCCAAAGATTTAACCACTTATGGGAAATGTTGAGAGAATTATCTTATGCTGTCATATTTCTCAGACCATCTTGTCTCAAACTGTCTCGATAGCTTAGGTGCCGAGCCTGGCGATTTCCAGGAGAAACTTATAGTATCCTTGATTGTTGCTATTGTGTTTCTAATCTCCGGTATTTTGTTAGTATCATTCACTACGAGATTCAATCTGTGGCTTGAGCAGTGGATAAACGATGTCGAGAATACTTTCTCCTGAAAATTGCCTGCACTCCGCCCTCCTTGCCAGCCATTGTAGAACAGCCATCGAAACCAAATCCGACACAATTTTTCTTCGGGAGATTTTGGTTGACGATGAAGTTGTCAATTGCTTCTGCTATCGATGAGGCATCTTGACCTTTCAGTTCTACGAAATCCATAAATTCTTCACGGATTATCTTTATCATAAAATCGCAAACCGATAGAAAGCTGCTCTTTTCCAGCTATATCTGCTGTTTCATCAGCCATGATAGCGAAAGCTATGGCTCGTTTCACATCTGTAATAATACTAGCCTTGAGTACTTCACCACTTAAGATTATCAATTCGTTTTGGATTTTGGGTGATATATAGGAGGCATTTTTACGACATTTCTCTAAATGATGTTCCAATGTCTCGTCACCACTATCAATTGTTAAATGTAGAAGATCGAAGAAAACTCCTTCATCTCCTTCTTTGCCTCTGAGAGGTGTATCGTCGGTACCGCAAAATAGTATGCAATAAATAATTGACGACAAAATTTTTCTATTTTCTGATAGGAATTTTGCATTTGAATATCAACAGGAACGTTCACAAGGAAAGCCTTTGCTGAAGCGGTTGAAATTTTGTGGTACTGACTTTCAAGATGTTCTCGACAGTCTTCATGAATATCTTTGAAATACAGTTTCACTATGAAGGATCCCAAGACTACCTTTACAGTTCCCCTAACTGGAGGAAACAACACACAGTATTTGCAGAGAGCACCCTTCAGGAGACTTTTGTCGTTAGCTCAGAAGCTCTTTCAACATAAAAGCCAATGTTACTTTCAAAAAAGTTTTCTTGTATCTTTTGTCGTAGTATTTTTACAAAATGAAGTAAAGCTCATTAATCACCTTTCTTGAAATGAGAACCTGGTTGAGTTCGACGAATTTATGAGTATGTACCAGATGTTGAAGAAACCCATGATGCTAACACAAGTTTAGTAAATTTTCGTAGAATGCTGACTTTCGATTTTATTGTCTCTACTTATGGTGTGAAGTTTACTTGGAACCGTTGATTCCGATTTCGATTCCGATAAACGAGGTTTATTGTGCCAGGGTAGTCCAGGGAGGGGGGTGGGGTGGTATTGACTCTGTCCCACTCTGCCCCTGGCTGGGTACGTTCTTGTGCAATTAGCACTGAAACGATACAATAACGTCTCAGAAAATTTGGTTTGAGTCCTCATGTCGCAGCTCGAGGCCCATCGTAGAGCCCTCTTACATTTTTGCAGGAAGCATGCCAATTGGTTAGAAGCTAACTGGAGAACAGTTTCATTTACATATCGTAAGGTTCGATTGACATCGAACATATCTGGGACATTCTCGATAGAATATTAAGAAGCCAGCAAATCCAGCCGCTGCCGTGGATGAGGTTCGGAACAGACTGATCGAAATTTGGGATGGAATTGATCAGAATGCCATAAGGCCATTGATTTTGATTATGAATTGTAGATGTCATGCAGTTATTATCGCGAGTGATGGAAATATCCGAGTTTTGGGGACTTTCTTTTTTCCAGAAGTTTTATATTCTTCATTATTAATTTTATATCAATTTCTATGAGTACCATTTTCATTTTGATTATCCTGAAGCATTTCCTAATACTGGCGGATTACTGGAAAAATAATAATTCTTCGACATATCTAAACTTCTTCTGAATAAATTTGAATTCTCGATTTTATGAGTTAACTTTTTGACGCAGTGTAGTTTGTCAGTAAAATATGAAATGAACTTTCTCAATTCAAATAACTATCGCTGCTGTCGATGATCATCCAATATAAAAACTTGGATTGAAACAATGAAGAAGTCAGTGTACAGCTAAGATAAACTGCCGTTACTTAATGAACTGGCGAAAAAATTCTAGTATTTCAATTAATTTTGAAACCGTGAGGTAAAAAAAATTAACCTGGATAAGAGAAAAACTCAACCTCATGATTGAGTATGTCCACTCTTGGCCACAGGAGTTGAGAAACAGGTTCTGTGGATCTAGTAAGCAATCACAGGGACTTCTATACGAGACAATCGAGACAACAGCTGGATTCCACGATATTGAGGATTCAAATGAGCACCTAAAGTAACATAGAGACGACTATTCTCAAAGCAAACCCTTTCTGATATAGTCCTTTAGTCGGTTCTCCAAGAGGGGATGTGTTGAATGATAGCTTGCAATGCTAGCAGAAAACAAAAACTGAGTTTGTGCTTCTAGGAACATCATCAATGCAATGCAATCAACGAAAATCCTTCCTGGTAGTGAGCATGAGTTATGGATATCTCTCGATTAATTCGATTTCGGTTCTTATTGGGGACTGGACAGGAGTAAAGCAACCCCTGAAGAGAAAACACCATCGTGAGACATCTAAACTCAAAACCACAATTATCTTTGTGCTAGTTAACTGAATTGTATTGTATTTAGAGAAGCGAGTTGACTGGAACACTATAAGTCGCCTAGGAGGAGTTGAGAATATTCACAATCGAACCAGCAGCTTCTACATAGTAAATTCACTTCACTTTGAGAATCAAATGATGCTAAATATACTTTCTTGAGTATTTTCGAGAATCAGAATTCTTTCGTTTCGCCTCTTGAGGGTAAAATCCCCTGTTATTCGTGGTCTCCAGTTTACTCTTTCTTGACGATTATTGTTCCTCTAGAACGCCAGCTTTGTTTTCTCATGGATTCTGCCATTCTTCCCAACGTGGGTGTTCTTTCATCCGAGCCCGAACAACTGTCATCTGTAACAGGGGATAATCTCGATTTTCTTTCTCAGGCTTATGATTCATACTGAAAACCCGCAAACTTGATATTCGTGTAGTGTTTCTTATCTCCACGAGCATTAAAGCCTTTTGTTTCCTTTCATTCTTTTACTGATTTTGAAGGTCTCCTATGATCTCTTGTTCCTCTGTAGCCGGCTCGGCTTGCATACCTTACTGAATTAAGCTTTCTTTCTTTTGGTTTTTCGTTGATTCCACTTGATTTGGTTTTATCGCAGACGCTAATTGTCTTCTTTGTCTTCTTCCATTTGTTCTTCTGAGAAAATGAACAACCCTAACGACATGGAGTCCTGAGATCTGCATTTCCAAGAGCATTACTTCGTGGCTACGCGGGAAATGCTTTATGGAAAAATATCAGATGGTGTACAATTTTGCCTGCGCTCGCTTTCTCTTCAGATTTCTAGTGCTTTCCAACAACATAGTTAATACGATTTTCGATGATTTTCCAGCTGCATATCTGAAATATCTTCACTACAAGGAGTCCATTCAGTGTTCACAGAAATGGAGGAAGTCTTCAATAGAATGGCTTTCTCCAAAATAGATTCAGCACAGATGGAGAGTTTTCCCACCTGTTGGATATAAGACTTGCCATCCTAGAGTACACATTCGTTTAAGGGAATCCATGGTGAGAGGACTGGAAGCTTGAGGCTGTCCGCGGAGGCATGAGCTATCATCACTTGACAGCCTTCTTCGCAACCTCAACAACAAAGGTTTTCACACAATGCCATATGCAGATGACATAATCGTCAAGTCTAGTAGAAAATATGAAGGCACTCTCTGCAACAGAATGCTTATGGCTCTTTAAATAATAGAAAAACACAGAGATGTTGCACTTCTTCAGCAAAGAGCTTGGTCTCTCACCCCAGGTTAATTACAAGGCAGTTATCCTAGAAATCAAACACAATTGGAATGCACACTTCGAGGAAAGATCAAGAAAGCTTGCAACTCTTATGAAAAAAATTCAGTCAGCTGCACAGAACTGGAACTATGCGCATGACACTTATATGAGTTCTGGAGGTCATGTTTTGTTTGCCACAACTTGAACTTGCCTACTAGGTGGTGCCTCAGGCAATCATGACACGCTTGACTCGTGCATCGCCTGTGAGTCAGGGCAATCTCTGAAGTACCATTACTCCAGTCAGGAAGTAGCAAAATGCCAATCCAGCTTGCTTTTGACGGACGATACATCTTACTACTGCAGAATAAAAATGAATCCTCTTCCCAAGAAACTATCAAAATCTACATGGACTGTTCGAAGAATAAAGGAGGGGCAGGATGTGGAATGAACTCAAAATGCCTTAACAACGTCTATGGGCTATGCACACACATAGCATCACCCAAATAAATGACAGATTTTTGGTGTTTTCGAGTTTGCGGAACAGAATATTATCTGCGTTTCGCTACCAAATCAGTTACAAGATGTGAGGAATGATAACGTGAGGGAATTAATTATCCGAAGCAGGTTTCGAGTAGTTGGAACCTGTTGTGGAAGAATGGCTGCAGGTCCACCACAGATAGCTCAGAGTTGGTAGATTAACCTTTTCCCGAAATCACTTAGCGTGGAATAATGAAGACAGAGCAGAGTTATGTTTTCGATGACTCCCGTTTTCACCTCAATAATTCGGATGGGTGTCGAAAGGAATGGAGGAATCCTGGAGTTTATATCGATGATAGGCTTTCTTTTTGTAGTGGGTCGGTTATGGTTTGGGCAGGTATTAGTTCGGAATGCCGTACACAGTTAGTCTTCATCAATCGCTCTTTGACAACTCTGAGGTACATTGCATGATTCTCGAAGATCATGCAATTCCATTTATGGAAACTATGGGCGATGGTGTCATTTTTATTCAAGATGATGCATATAATGGTATACTTGGATGGAAGGGCAATAAGGCGTTTTGAGTGGCCTGCCCTTAGACCGGATTTAAATTCCCTTGGGCATGACTGGAATGATATTGGGAAACGTATTTGAACCCACACTGCAATAACTTCCTAGTAGCTTAGAGATCTGTTGCAGTAAGAGCGGAACAATACCCCTAAAATGTTATTCTCACTTTGATAAACACCATGCCTCGCTGAGTAGTCATTAATGTAAGAGTAAGAGGAGAAAATACTCGTTACTAGAGACTAGTAATTCTTACAGTTCCAATGATGTTTATCACCGTTTTTCGCTATATTGTACCTGACCACTCTTCGTTCATTAACCCCATTCTATTTCTTATGAATAGTGACAATGACCTCATTTTTTGCTAGCCTGTGTATAATAAACAACCACTCAATTTGAAACTTTTAATTTGACATCGATAATTTTCTTCCTTTAATATGTTGGTAAATATGATTTTCAATATTAAATCGTCAACTTCTCCGTTGAAATTGTGTATTACACATGTGAAAAATATTTGATTTCAATCCTCGTTACAACCTTGAGCTAAAATCTAATACTTTTTCCCGTCTTTGAATAACTAGTGTTAACCTAGCAAAAATCTGTTTACTGAAGTTTGTCATCGTTTTATTTGAAGGATCATAGTTCTACAATAAATATCTGTTGTTTACAGTTTCAGTTTCAATCTGTGCAATTATGTACCATGTTTCATATCTCATAGTGAGTCTAATAAATTATTTTTGAGGGATAACATTCTAAGAACATTCAACACAGTAATAGAGATAGAAACCATTTCCGAACCAATATCATAGTTACACTGAATTTTCAATTCAAGTTTTCCAAGGGAATCATGCATATTGCATTAACAATATGATTAATTGACGGACATAATGATGACCTAATCGGGTTTTCTTTAGTTCATTATCTTGAATGATACATTCCTCTGCCATCATTTGTGATTACACCAATAACCATTAAATAAATTGCACCAACTATTCTTTCTAATAACAATTGATTCCTTTAAGAATACGGGCAACTTCAATTGAAAATCATAATGCCTTTCTATTACACCAATTAAATGTTAAATGATTAATTTATTACATTTATAATGAATTCGAATAAGCAGTTGATTCCGTACAATATAATATAATTTTGTTCAGTTAACTATTATGTACTGAAACAACCCCAACCCCGGTCTATGAAAGTGTAATGTAAGCCAAACTTTGAATTAAACTTTGATTCTATTATTATTTAATAATACTCAGGAATAAAATTCATTCGACTAATTGAACAGTATCAACTCTAGACTAAACTTCTTATTGACTTATGTAACTCAGTGTTAATATTCGTAACTGAACTTACTGCCTCGTTCGTTGACACAAAATGAATTTATACTATTCTCCCAATACTGGAGACATAAGCGTACTAGGAATATGTGGAAAAGAAAGAGGCAATCTTGAGCGCTGCTTTTGTTTCAACTAAATAATAGATTCATAAAGCAAAGTAGACAAAATGAAATTACGGAAGGTTTTGAGTATACGAGATAGGTAGTTCAGTTGGTAATTATTGAGATAGTCTATGACATTCGGACTTTACCATGATACATTCTATTATGATTAGGCTATTATTCAGAGGCGTAACATTTAGTGGAAAAGGGTATAACTATGAAGTGAAAATAAAGGTAGATGAAAAGCATATTATGGGTAGGTACATTACAAAAGACGATGCAAAATACATAGCCTTTATGTAAATTGAAATAACTGAATTATTTTATTTTCTTCCCCACATCAATTACACCTGAGGCCGAATGAGATCGGTCAGATCAAAAGCCATGTGATCATCTAGTATCTGAACTTCCTTGAAGTTCTTTTTATAAAATAGGACCGTTTTCTTCGTGTGTTGGGTATTTGTATTAACCTATTCAACAAGTTCTTTTATGTGAGGTTTGATGTGCTACGACCACTTTATACCATAGGCAAGGGAATTAGAAAATCAAAAACATATTTGGCATCAATGACTTTTTTCATTGATATTTAATTCTTTTCTTTGCATTCTGTGGCGTCTTTGAATAAATTTAATGAATGTCAGATCATATACATACATGCCCAATTTGTCCTCACCCATATTTTGAATGGTAACTGACAGTATGTTTTTTGGTTTTTTTTTGGTTTTGGTGATCATGTTTTATGAATAGGTCGTTGCCCTGATGCTCCGAGCTCTGAAAGATTTGATTTAAACATTCGAAGTAAAAGGTCCACAGCTGACAACTTATAATCGTTGATTTGCTTGCGTATTTTTAATCAAATTCAGTAATTCGTATAGTATTAAAACGTTATACAGGGTGTTACATAATAGTATGTCACAACTTGAGGGGGTAAAAGTTTATATAAACATAGGTCCGCAAAAGCTTCGTTACGGAGCTACAGGGTGTTGAAATTTCCGGAAAAAAATTTTTTTTCTTCGAAATTCTTGCAGTTTTTGAGATATTCAGCCCAAATTTGGAATGCAAGCTATTTTTCACAGCCTCCATCATTACACGTCCTAAATTTCAATTAGAATCTACAAGGTGTTTTCTTTTCCGACGCCATGTCTCCTTTTGCCCTTCCAAACTTTTTTGCAGCACCCCACTGATCAGCGTACAATCAATTCTCATCGTCTTCGTTCAATTTAGAAATTTTTTTGACACCTGTGATTTTTTTGTATCTCCTACCATTTTCGAGCGAAAAATTATTGAATTTGAATTATTTGAATTGTATGTGATTCGCTAAATAAAAAAATAATAGAAATACTCGATAGGTATGCCCAAAATTTGCTTTTATTTTGATAGATCGTCTTCTGGGACTCAACTTATACTTATTCAATATCAAACTCAAAAAAAAAAGGAACAATTAAACACTAAACAAATTGCTGGAAGTGTCCTCCACCTGCAAGAATACAGACCTCTGTCCTTTTTTGCATATTATCACGCACTCTTTGAAATATTCCTGATCACAAGAGGTTATTATTCGATTTCTCAATTCTTCTACAGTGTTCACTGGAGTGGTATAAACTAAACTTTTGAGATATACCCATAAGAAAAAAATCTAAACTATTTAAGTCTGGGGACCTAGAAGGTCATGGTTCTGGCCCACCCCGACCTATCCATCGGTTGTTGAATGTATTATTCAAGAATACCCTAGCTTCTCCACTGAAATGTGCTGGTGCCTCGTCATGCATGAACCACATTATGTTTCTCACCAAAAGTGGCACATCCTCAAGCAATGTAGGTAACTCCTCCTCAAGAAATTGCCGATTAGCGGGATCGTTTAGTCTGTGTGGCAAAAAAATTACCCAATCAATTTCCAATTATTCCGACCCAGACATTTAGTGAGAGTTGTTCTTGATAATGAGATTCTTCAATCAAATGGGGGTTTTCTTCAGCCCAATAATGATTATTGTGAAAATTTGTGATAGCAGTTCTCCAAAAGTAAGCTTCGTCTGTGAACATTGTTTCATTATCAAAATGAGCATTTTCTCTAATTTTATCGAAGAACCATCGGCAGAAATTCAGTCTTGAAGGAAAATCTCGAGGAAGTAGAGTTTGGACGCGTTGAATATGAAACGGGTACAATAAAAAGTCGCGGAGAATCCTCCAAACTAGAACATGTGGAATATTCAACTGATATCCAATTTTTCTTGTTCTCACATGAGGATTCAAATCAATATAATTCAAAACTGCTTCCTCAGTATCTGGAGTTCTCATAGTTTGATTTGCACCTTTTAAATGATTATTTGCAGTAAATTACCAGTTTCCCTCAACCTTCTGTGGATATTTGAAAATGTTCGCCTGTCTGGTGGTACTCGATTTGGAAAGCGCACCTGATATAATCGCCTAGCTTCTGTTGTGTTTCCGTTAGCCAGATCGTACATGTAATGGATATCAGCCAATTCGGCGTTAGTAAAATTAGCCATTTTTTTTTAGCAGCAATAAATTTAAAAGTCTTAAAAATAATCGTTAATTTAATGATTAATTCGAGCAGATACTGGTTCAACTTTAGCAACTGTAGAAATAAATAAATAAATGAAAAAAATCGAAACCAACTAGTCATTTTTTATTAGAAGTGCTTTCAATTCAGCGAATGCTTACAATCGTTTAATATTTTTTTGCTCGAGAACGGTCAGAGATACGAAAAAATTACAAGTGTCAGAAAAGTTTTTAAATTGAACGAAGATGACGAAAATTGATTGTACGCTAATCAATGGCGTACTGCAAAAAAGTTTGAAAGGGCAAAAGAAGACATGGCTCCGGAAAAGGAAACGCCTTGTACATTCTTGTTAAAATTTAGGATGTTTAATGAGTGAGTGAGTTCTGAAGAAAAAAGCAATTTTTTTCCGGAAATTTTAACATCCTGTAGCTCCGTAACGAATCTTTTGCGAACCTATGTTTATATGAACTTTTTTCTTAAAATTGTACGTAGATTTACCCCCTCCAGTTGTGTCATACTATTATGTAACACCCTATATACGGAATTGGGGTAAGCCCGTAAAGCCGTACGTGATCCTTTTTGCTCTACTGAGCGCCAACGGGGAATATTAATTATATAATGTCACTGACTGCGGATCATACTCCCATATCGCGGATTTGCCAACCAGGAAATCATGTCTTCTGATCATACACCTGTATGTACCACAAATGTCACATACATTCCCTAACTCAGACATTCTTCGAAACTTTCATATCGGCAACATACAAGCCTCAATGTCTGTGAGTTCATACTTGCGTATCGTCCCTAAAGCCATTTCTTTATACTTATGACATGATATAATTCGAAGGCGATTATTACACCTTAATGCAAGGAAAAGTTCCTTTATTGAGCTATGGAGTATCGAACATCAAGTCACTGTTCTGAAAGTAAGGGCCTTCCCTACAGTTGGACAGTTAAGACTCGATTACAGTGAATAATATTTATATTTTCGTTAAGTTCAACGTTCAGCTAAATGAGACGAATATAAATACTTAATAAATGGATTATAGTTCAAATAGATAACACTGGTCTACAATGGTTTTGTTGCCCTAGATATGAAAATGATTTTGGGTCTATTTATGCACACAATTCGTGAAACTATCAATGATTTTGTAGGATTTGCTCTGATTTCTTTTTAAATCTTTATTTTCATTTTACATAACAAAATCGTATAACAAGAAACAAAATAACAGATATATTTATAATGTCAGTTATGTTTTGAGAAATTCGGATACATCGAAGTAAATAAAGAGGAAAATGTCGAAAATATATTTCATATTTCCATAAAACGCCTTTTATGAGCTTTTCTTCTATAATTTTTCAGGGGACAATCTCTTTTCAAAGACCAGCAGTAATCTGCCATCATGTGACAATCCCATCGACCTTGCTACCTTTCTTCCATCACTTTTAGATCTTGATGAAACCGCTCTCCCTGTTCCTCACTATAATTTCCTAAATTATCCGGAAATTTATCTAGATGATTGCGGAGATAGTGTAACTTAATACTCATATTTGCTCCTAAAGTCTGAAAGTTTGTCAGCATATTTTGCACAATTTCTTCATAATTTGCTGCTTTATGGTTACCTAGGATATTTTCGACAACCAACACAAAACTTTTCCAAGCTTTACTTTCCGGAACAGTCATAACTTTGATAAAATCTGAGTCTTTCATCAATTGCCGTATTTGAGGACCATCAAATATTCCACCTTTCAATTTTTCCATACTAAGCTTCGGAAATTTTCTGCAAATGTAATTAAAACAATTTCCGTCTTTATTCATTGCTTTTACAAATTGCTTAGTCATACCTAACTTAATATGTAATGGTGGAAGTATGATTTTGTCTCTGCTCACCAGCGGCTCCCTTATTACGTTGGCTTTACCGACAGTTAAAGAATTTCTTACAGGCCAAACATCTTGTTCCCAATGAAGTTGCTTTGCTCTACTATCCCACATACAAATAAAGCAAGGGTATTTTGTATATTCACTTTGTTGGCCAAGTAAAAAATTCACCATTTTTAAATCTACACAGATCGGCCATTGATGCTCAGAGTATTTAATTTTCTCTAAAACTAATTTTACATTTTCATATTCTTCTTTGAGTTTCGTTGAATGGGCAATTGGAATTGATGCAAATTTATTTCCATTGTGCAATAAGACGCATTTTAAACTTCTTTTGCAACTATCAATAAAAAGGCGCCATTCAGTAGATTTGTACTCTTTTAAACCCATGTCTATAAGCAGCTTCGCGATATCATTACAATACACTAATCCTTCATTTTCATTAAAAAATTGTAATAACTCTTTTTCTCGCGTTCTGTATGTTGTAATTGTTACTGTTGGTGTCAATAATTTTTTTCTTTCAATCTTGAGGCTAACAGTTCTGATCCTTGTTTTGATAAATTGAGATTACGTATTAAATCACTGAGTTCATTTTGAGAAAATAACTTTGGCGTAGATGTTTCACCTTCCCATTCACTTCCACTAGTAGATGGTCCCGATTTCTGTGAATTTGGTAACATCATTGTTTCTGAGGGCATGCGAATTACTTTTGAAATGTATATGGGCCGAGGGAGATTTTCACTGTGTAGAACCGGACATTTCGTAGACTGTAAGTCTGGGTATCTCCACGTTTGATTTCGATTAAAACCTTTAACATCTACTACGCAAAAGTAACAATCATCTAAATGATTCGTAGGCTCCATCCAGATCATAGAAATACCAAAGTCTAATCCAGAACGTTCACCTTGTTTCCACAACCGTAAAGACTCAACACAGGACTTACAAACTTTATTAGGAACCCATGGTTTACCTAATTTGTCCATTTTGAAACCAAAATATTCAACATAAGTCTCCTTGACAAAGTCTGTGATATTTCTTTTCTGTTTTTTTGGTATATAAACACCGCAAATATAACAAAATAAATCACTACAATATTTACACTTTCTTCGTGACGAACTCATATTTCAGACTAGAAGACAAATATATATGAAGTGACATTCAGTATTTGAAACAAAATATTAATCCATGACACTTTATCCAGATTTACGTGTATATGTACTTCAATATTGTCAAATAACTGAGATCTCAGCTGTTCTGTGGAGCAAGGGGTCTCAGAGTGGGGATCAAGTGATGTTTGTATGCGCGAAAAAGTTGCGCAGAAGCCTAATCATGACTGGAAAATTAAATTTTATTTCTAACAAGCTTATAATTGTTCAAAATATAAGAAATGCAAAAATCATGAAAATACGAGCACATTGAGAACTTTCATGAATATATTCGTAATCTGGGCACTTGAAAACATAAAAATTTGCGATGATATCCAGGGCAACAATAAAATTTTTTTTTTTGTAGAGCTGTGTAATTGGCCCATTTATAGAAGCAGAAATAAGAATCAATATGGAAGGTTTCAAATGTATCATTGATCAAATTATAAAACAAAAGATTTGGATTAAAATAAATACTTCATTACATTTCGATAAAATCAATTTTCTGAGTCATAAAGTAAAGTTTCAAATCAATATTAAACTGCATAACGGTTCAAATTGAGATGATTACAAGTTATTAGAGTCGTTATACAATATTTGCATTGTGTTCAATAATGTTACAAGTTAGGTCAATAAATGTTGAAATCAATATTGAAGAATTTAAATACACTTCAAATAATTTGTTAAGTTATAACTGTGAAAATCAATATAAAATGATTCCAATGCATTCCAAATTTTGCCAAGATATGAAAACAAATGTTTCAAATTAGACTATGAAAATAGCTCTTCAAAACAAATATGAGAAAATGTCAGTGCAGTTCAAATAGATCATCTGTCAAAAATTCTTCCTAAGCCAACATGTCATTGAATACAATCCGAATAAGAATACACAGCTGGGCAGAGTCTGTCATATCGGTGGATTCGTTGAACTGCAAAGAAAAGTATGTACATTTCATGATATCATGTTTTAGTTTATCTGCCGTGTCCTGACTCATGACTTCAATACGCCCTGTGACAGTAGGACAAGATAACTGAAGTTCTCTAATAGCAGGCATGATTTCTGTTTTATTTGTAAAATCTCCAAATAGTCTCACCCGCTTCAATGAATGCTACCTTCACAACCGATCCATCTTTTAATGGTTTCTTGTGTTTCGCCAATATATGAGATATTTTAAATGACGCGATCGTAACTGTTTTTGATTGTTTGGCTTTTTTCAAACAAATTATCAAATCACGTACTTTTCGTTTTCTTAATTCACTATGCGGCGGAAAATCCTTTTCATAGTTTTCATAAACCGTTTATGATGCCTCTCTAAGTTACCACGCTTAGGAATTGCAATTGACGCACGAAAAATAAGACAAATGCACTAATTTTTCACCATACAAAAGAAAAATTCTTTCTTCCAATCGTTATCAAAATGATACGTTTTAGATTTCTTCGCTGCACTAATTTTGTACTATTCAATAATAAACTTTGTATCGACGTTGTGTTGCTTTCAAGTTACAATTCAGAATGATTCTTATTCCTGCAGGCCCAACATTTATATCGGTGTGAACGAAAGTCTCGAATGTTCCCGTCAAACGCGCCGCCCCTAGAAATGCGGCAAGAATAAAAAACGCGGCTTTTCTTTAACAAGTAACGCGCGTTCCTTTGATAACGCCTGCTTTTGCCGCTAGCAGAGTGATATTTTATTACGTAATAAATTTTTGTAGTTTAGTAACTTACATATTAAAAATTTTTTTCTTCTCGAGATCTACTCAAAAAGCACACCTGGTGTATGGGGTTACTTCAAACAATTTTACGTGTGACAAGTTCTATAAATTTTGAAATTTGAATTTTCAATACAGAGATTTTTATGTGATATGGGTTCCGTGTCTTTCTTTTAAAATCACAAAACCGTAAGAAGCAATCTGCAGGAATCTCCAGCAGCAATTAATGACTGCATGTATGAAACACCCTGTTTAATTGATGTTTTCTCGAATATATTGAAAGCTTGTGCAATACATTGTTGGAAGTTCAAATTTCTAAAAATATCTTACGTAAACGGAAAAGTGTTGTAGCGTCTGTTCGCTACATTACGAAATATCCCGTCAGTCAGTACGTATCAACAGATGGTCCGAGAATGCATCGTTACGGGTGATAACAAAGTGGGTAACCAATTCCTTTTAGAATTTATCGTGACTCTGTCACTCTGCTGAGTGCCTGGAATATTGCTACAAAGTACTAACGCACAACAAACTTCAGTATCATTTAACATGATTTCATGTCATTCTGACGGGGGCAGAAATTTGCCAGATCGCGCAAAATATTGCACAACCATAAATATCGCCTCCAAACGATTTAATGTTTGACGCAAATATAAATATTGTACAATATTATTAAACATCTTCCCTTTCACTCGTATGAAATATAATAATAATAAATAAAAATGTAAGTTGTCGAGGACCTCCGTCATGAAAGAAGTTCCTTGCGCATTTAGCTCAATTACGAATGTAATACAAAATAAAAT
Source organism: Cryptolaemus montrouzieri (assembly GCA_013387265.2). Classification (NCBI taxonomy): domain Eukaryota; kingdom Metazoa; phylum Arthropoda; class Insecta; order Coleoptera; family Coccinellidae; genus Cryptolaemus; species Cryptolaemus montrouzieri. Next base: position 60,598,753 of record JABFTP020000062.1, read on the forward strand.
CTTCAATTTTTTCTTGCAAAAATTGTAAGGTTGATAAATAGGTGGGTTTCGTTCTTTATTTTCTCATATTCTGATAAAATTTATTTGCTCTTCTGATGATACCTGTCAAAAATACGACGTCATGGACGTTATTTTTAATACCAAGATATCGCGTGTAATATATCACTGTGTAATGGGTCGGGTTTCAATCAGTCAAATTATTTTTGTACAAAAGTTTAATACATGTAACACTTACATAAATTTCACACTACATTACTTTTGATCACAGGAGGATATGTATATTTGTAAGTCGTGATTATGACAACTACCCTGGACTTGAAGGTAGAATGAATGTTGAAATAATGAGTCCTGAATCTTTTGAACCAATATAACTGTGGCTTAAATATGCCACTGACTTATCTGACCAGGACAAAGTATCTTTTGAAATACAAATGGTTCTCGCAAAGTGTGGGATCAACAGGCACCACATAATTCATTGTTGAGTAGACAACAATTCTGAAGAATTCTCTAGTTTTTGAAAGTTTTGGATTTTATGTTTCTCTTATTCTAAGAAGTGCACCATTGGAATATTCTGAGTGGCTCGATTTCATATGTTATGCCACGTAATATGATAATCTGAACAAATTCAGTGAAAGAAAGACTCCTTTTCATTACATAGTAGATAGGTGGTCCGAAGTGATAATGTAAATTGGTTCTTTGTTTGATTCCTACAGCAAACCATAGGCGTAACATAAAATTGAAGAAGTGACGGGTTAGATTTCTTCTTTCTATTTGTACCTCCATATATAGTTTTAGCGACTCTGTTGTGTCGTTTCAGAGTGGCAGCCGTTCAATTGAGAAATTTTCCTTGAAACTTGATACCAGTAAAGGAATTTTTCGCGTTCTGTAAGAAAAAAAAACATGAATTTAGATATCGCAATATTGATGCACACCGTGAAACGGGGCCAAAGAGAAGGATATGGTAGGCGCCTACTTTTCCCACAAATTTTTTGGCAGTTCGCCACTAAACATGTGAATGTATGTAATTTCATTCCGTGTTTTATTTGAAGACTTTTTTGCTCCTTACAATTTTCTCATATCGGTAACGATTTAACTCTATTATTGTTCGTAACGAGTAATGAAATATTTGTATCTCTGGAATGAAAAATGCCGATTGTTATTTTGCTCGATCTGAAGAATAATGGTGATTGAATACAATACAATACAAACAAATGACACTATCTAAAGAAGAAATTGAGGCCGTGGCGAGGATGTTTAAAAATTCTACCTCCGACGAGGCACTACATCCCTCTGTGTCACCCCTTCTTCAACGAGAACAAATATCCGACCCCTCTGCTCTTCTGATGACACCTGTCAAAAATACGACGTTATTTTTAATACCAAGATATCGCGTGTAATATATCACTGTGTAATGGGTCGGGTTTCAATCAGTCAAATTCTTTTTGTTGAATACAAAAGTTTAATACATGTAACACTTACATTAATTTTCACACTACACTACTTATGATCAAAGGAGGATATGTAAGGCATTTTCGATTATGATTTTAGGATTTTTTAAATTTTGAAATTCACAGATTTAAATCTCAGTAACGACTCATCATACTATCCAGTTTTTTTTACAACAAAAAACTTAATTCTTCACAAGTAGTCAAAGATCCATGGTTAAAAACAATCAATAATGTGAAATACCGAGTGACTCCATACAAATTTGTTTTTGTGTATACAGGGTGCTTCAACGAAAACTAAACAGAGGCTGGTCACCTCTGCTCTAGGGGATGAAATCCGAGATGAGGATGGTACTTGATGATGACTGCCATTGATCAGCATGGATCTGTTCCATTTTACTTCACTGAAACTTGAATAGTCTCAAGGAAATAGTCTTCCCTATCTTTCAGTTGCTCACCCTGTATCTTTTACAGTTTTCAATTAAAATTGTAAATTCGTTCAAGGCGATGTAGACAAAGATACCACCTTCTTTTTGAGTTATCACTCGATCCATCTTCTCTATTCAAAATGTTCAAAATTGCAACCCCCGCTTAGGGGTTGATATTTCAAACAAGTTTTGTACCCCAAAAGATGTCCCCCTTGAAACAAAAAGTGACCTGTTTTTGCGTTTTGATCAGAAATGAATAACTTGGTAGATATAGCCTCTGTTTAGTTTTCGTTGAAGCACCCTGTATATTATTATATCCTAAGAGTATCCAGGTTCTACTTCAACTTTCTGATATATAAGGAATGCATTAACACTCCGAAATATTTCAAATGAGGAATTTAAATCATATTACCATTAGACTAATTACTTCAAGTTCAATTGATATCATCTTTCAGCTTTTTACTGTACTATAAAAATATGAGACATTTTGTTACATAATTAGTTCTTATTAGTGCTAAACTAGAGAGCTCATATTATTTATAATAAAATACTTTGGTCTAAAATGGATTTATACTTAATTATATACAGGGATATCCACCGAGACCGTCCGTTAAAAACTTTTTAAGTTCCAATTACAATATCAAGCTGAAATTTTATACGCGGCCATAACTAGCGATTTCCAATTGGAGCGAAATATTTTCGAAGTGATAATATCTCCGATTATACCGGAAGTGGGTCATCACTTTGTTATTTCAAATCTACCTTTTCTATTATACATCTAGAACCGACATTTGAGCAAGACATAAAACACCCAAGTTGTTGGCACTTATCTGTCAAATTTTTTGACAGATTTAATTATTTTGTTATAAACTCGATTTTTGAGGAACATTAAAAAAAATTGTAGCTCGTAGATCTTTTGCACTACAGACATGCTTGCGTGGATAGAAGAAGGATCAAGGAATTTTTTCAGCAGTCTACACATGTCAAATGTTTATTGCGTTGTTTTGTATTTTTTTTTTCAATTTGGCCTTTTTCAAACGGCAATAACTTAATTTTTTCAAATGGCACGTGCCAATTATTATATCGGCATCAGATGAAGCGTCAAATTTCAGATGGAATTGTATAAGTATGTACTATACCCATCTCTTATAGTTCCAAAATGATTTGGGAATATATTGAATTTTGATGATTTCGCAAGAACTAACAGAGAATGCTTTGAAATATTTGTACTTATCACTTCGTGGATTCGAATTTGATATTTCAACAAGAATTGTCGTTATTTCAGATTGAAAATATCCAAAAATACAACACATTTCGTATAAAACCACTGGTTATTCAAACGAAAATATATTTAATCTTTTTTTAATTCATTTTAGAATGTCAAAAAGTAGTGGGTAGAATTTTCTGGCAATTCAGTAACCAATTTCCAAATTTGGCGCCTATGAGTAAAACAAAATTTCGAAGTATTAGAAGCAATTTTCTACAATTCGGATGAATAAAAATTGTAGGAACTAAGCGAAAACCAAGCATCGAAGATAATTACATTAATACGAATAAATGATAGCAAACATCATAGGAGAAAACTAATTTACGATCTGAATAAATGTTCAAAATGCCCCATTTTGCTCGATACACTTGACAGCTCGTATACGAACATGATGAGTGGCCCCCCTAGTTTCCTCAGGATCAATTTTACGAAAAGCATTATGAATGCGCTCTAGTAACTCTTCTTTACTTCTTACAGGAATGAGATACACTCTTGATTTTGCCCCATAAATAAAAATCAATCAATCATTTCTGTTAGCTGCCGATCTACAGCTCGTGTTTTATGTGCTGGTGCACCATCCATTTGTTAATAGCAATCCCTCAGAATGTTAAGGGGTAATCCATCTAAAAAATTTTCTGATGTTCCTCTCAAAACTTCCAGGTATCTTTGTCCATTAAGATTTTCCTCATAAATGTGATAAGCCAACAAATCATTCATTAAAGTTGCAGAAACGTTCACGCTGAATTTATTTCAGAAATCAATAACCTCAATGAAATGTGGATTTTCTGTGGCCCAAAAATGTCGATTTCTCCTGTTGGTTATTCCACTTTCATTGAACTTGGCTTCATCAGACCATATAATTTTTTGCAGAATTGTCTCATCTTTTCCAAGCCGAATTAATAAATTTTCACAGAAATTAAGCCGCTTGGGAAGGTCAGTTGATTTCAATTTTTGTAGTCTGATAAAAGAATACTGGTGCGTGTTATGTTTCTTAAGGATCCTTTGAATGAAAGTTTAACTCAATCCAATATCCATTGATGCAGACTTAATGGACGCATGTGGATTGGCACAAAAATACGCTAGCGTATTAATTTGATTGTCGTCGTCCTCGAAAATAGGCTTTCTTCTAGGTTTTATGTATTTTGTTCCTCCAAATTTCAGAAAATTGCTTCTAATCCTTCGAAATTTTGTTTTACTCATAGGCGCCAAATTTGGAAATTGGTTATTGAATTGCCTGCAAGTTCTATCCACCACTTTTTGACATTCGCCATGAATTAAAAAGAGATTAAACATATCCTCGTTTGAATAATCAGTCATTTTATTATCAATCTGGTGTTTTCAAAAATTTTCACTTCAAATTACAAACAATTCTTGTTAAAATATCAAATTCGAATGAACGAAGTGGCAAGTACATTAATTTTAGGCACCTGTCAGGTGAGCGTAGCCAGTTCAGCAACTTGATTCAAATATTTCAAAGCATTCTCTGTTAGTTCTTGCAAAGTCATCAAAATTCAATATATTCCCAAATTATTTCGGAACTATAAGAGATGGGTATAGTACATGCTCATACAATTCCATCTGAAATTTGACGCTTCATCTGATGGCGATTTAAAAGTTGGCACGTGCTATTTGAAAAAATTGAGTTATTGCTGTTTGAAAAAGGCCAAATTGAGAAAATCATACAAAACAACGCAATAAACATTTGACACGTGTAGACTGCTTAAAAAATTCCTTGATCCTTCTTCTATCCACCCAAGCAAAATTATGTCTGTAGTGCAAAAGATCTACGAGCTACAATTTTTTTAAATATTCCTCAAAAATCGAGGTTATAACAAAAATAATTAACTCTGTCAAAAGTTTTGACAGATAAGTGCCAACAACTTGGGTATTTTATGCCTTGCTCAAATGTCAGTTCTAGATGTATAATAAAAAAGGTAGATTGCCATTTGAAATAACAAAGTGATGACCCACTTCCGGTATAACCGGAAATGGTATCACTTCGGAAATATTTCACTTCAATTGGAAATCGCTAGTTATGGCCGCGTATAAAATTTCAGCTTGATATTGTAATTGACCCTCAAAAAGTTTTTAACGGACGATCCCGGTGGATATCCCTGTATAAATACTGACTACAAAAGTAAGTCTCCTTCATTATTTCCTACATATGTTTCGGCATAGTTTCTCCTTTTTCAAGAATTGTTCCTTTAATTAATTACTTTAACATATACAAACGAATACAATGGTTCTCATCAAAGGTGAATAATAAATGAAAAATAAATTTTAACAGGAACCATTACATTCGTTTGCTTATGTTTATATAATTATTTGAAGTTTTATTGAGGGTAAAAACAATCCTTGACAAAGGAATCCATGATGAAATATATGTAGGAAATAATAGAGGAAACATCTAATTTTGTAGTCAATACTGTTAATATCCAAGAAATTATTCTTCCAATATCATTTATATTGTAATAATTTGATTTCCTAATTTCCTTTTAGTTTTTGAAAATGGGATACAGCCCGAAATATGTGTCACATATTTTATTCATTATATTTTGTGAAACTGTAGCTTAGTATTTCTTCTTCAATTATTTAATTATTCAGAAAGATTAAAAATATTGAAGAAAACTAATCATTTTGCTTACCAGAACTAGGTTACTTCTTATCTAGTTAACATACAAGTTCAATATGAAAATATCGAGTGGAATATAACAAAATGTAACTTTTATCTTATCTGGTATTGTTCCTTTCCAACCAAGATATTCATAGTTACGATACAGTAGCAGAACTATATTGACGCTTATCGTCGCAACACACTACATTTTCTTTAGAATTTCAGTTCAACCCTCGAAAGTCAGGTAGATATATTTAGTATTTTGTTCGAAGAAATACACAAAGTACGCACGAATACGCAGTAAGCAGTGTTTGACTCTTAGTTGAAACGAAAGCATCTCTGAAGTATGAATCATCGGTATGAGACTCCGTGTTTACGTTAGGGAAATGATTTTGTAGTTCTTCAAAGTTCAGTGATAGTGAACGGAATTTTTCTTTAGGAAATTTTATAAAAACATTTTGAAATGGCTTGTAAGTATGAATTTAGTTTAGTTCAATTTTTGTCGGATTACAAATTAATTTCCTGTTCTGCCTCGAGTAACACGTGCTTCCTTTCCTATTCATACTTATTCTATTCTATAAGTAACTGGCAATTCTTGAGTATTATTTCATAAGCGATCTTTCGATTTGAATTATCTAGTGATTTTTCACTCATTCGCCAATGAATCATATCTCTGTGAAAATATAACAAATCCATTTTATTTGGGTGACTTGCGGCTTGTTGAAAGCATTTCTAAATTTAATTCTCTATTTTGTATTACTTGATATCATACAAAGTATCAAGCTATTCGAAATGTTGCATTAATGAAAATAAAATCATTATTGAATAATCTAAAATCGGACGATATTCATTAAATGTTGAGAAATGTAAGTTCAATAAATAACAACTTTTGAATGAAGGATAGTAGATATGAGATAGATGAGTCTATTAACAGAAGTTTATATTCGTTAATTTGATGTTAAAATTGGAAATTGATAAGAAACATTCTGGAAAATTTCCTTAATTTGTTCAAATTCTCTTATCATACAAGGGCGTACCCAGAAGTTCAGCAAGAGGGGGACAGTCACATGATTGTAATGAAAATTAGTCGAAAATTAAGCGCAGAAAACTGCGGGGTGTTCGGGGGCGGGAGACACATATTAAATATATTTAATATATTTTTTTAAAACTCAAATTTGACAATGAACACATTTCACCCACACGTCAGTCCCTAACTATTTTGATGAATTGAAGCTGGGATGGATGAAGAGAGTTTTATAATTATTAGTTATTGTAAAGTTAAGTAATTACCTCCTCGAATTAGCTGAGAATTTTTCTAACACGTTCTGTTCAATGCTTTTCCTATTAGTTTGGACGAATTTTCGGTGTACACTGATTAAGCATAACGCACTCGGTCTTTCCTCACTCATAGTGCTTTTAAGCCAAGTCTTAATTCTCCTTAGAGTAATAAAAGACCGTTCTATGGAGGCAGTAGTTGACGGCAAAGCTATCAAAATTTATAAAGCGTGCCTGATTGATGGATAGAAAATATCAGTTTCCTTCAAAATGTCAATTACTTCGAGCTCCTTCAAGTTTTTCTCATTCATATTCTTATTACTCCACAAATTAAACCACACATCCAATTATGCGACAATATTTGATAAATGGTAGAACTTTATGAAAGATTTCGTTATCTGTTGAACTTCCGTGATGGTCATTTTCAGGATATGATATGGATGGAGTTTTGTTAGTGCAAAAGCAGGGATGTTGTCTTCAGAAAATCGTATATTGAGCGAAGTTTTTATTGAGTCAAGTTAAGGTATGATGAGTGACCGCCTCCAGTACTCGTTGTCTGTCTGCGATGGGGTTTACTTCAGTGTTGTTGTAATTGTGCCTGGCACGGTACAGACATTTCATGTTACCGCTTCAGCAATGGTTTGAGCATTCTGAAGCAATTCTTTAGATATCCTTTCAACATCTTCGCGATCCTTTTGAATGGCAGCCAAGATTTGAAGATTTGTTTTATAAGGTTTCTTACCATGCTGAGGTCAGTAGATTTCGCTTGAAGAGCATTAGCTACAGGTTCCAGAAGGGCATAATATTTCGCAATTATCACAAATGCTACAACACATGACGACTTTGTTAAAGTGGCATGAAGTTGGTAAGCAGATTTTCTTTTCCTACAGTTTCCAACTACAGCTGTTTTTTTCCAAAGATTTAACCACTGGGAAATGTTAGGAGAATTTTCTTATGCTCTTATATTTCTCAGACCATCTTGTCTCACACAGTCTCGATAGATTAGGTGCCGAGCCTTTGCGACCTGGCGATTCCCTGAAGAAACTTATAGTATCCTTGATTGTTGCTATTGTGTTTCTAATCTCCGGTATTTTGTTAGTATCATTCACTACGAGATTCAATCTGTGGCTTGAGCAGCGGAAAAACGATGTCGAGAATACTTTCTCCTGAGAATTGCCTGCACTTCGCCCTCCTTGCCAGCCATTGTAGAACAGCCATCGAAACCAAATCCGACACAATTTTCCTTCGGAAGATTTTGGTTGACGATGAAGTTGTCAATTGCTTCTGCCATCGATGAGGCATCTTGACCTTTCAGTTCTAAGAAACCCATAAATTCTTCACGGATTATCTTTATCATGAAATCGCAAACCGATAGAAAGCTGCTCTTTTCCAGCTATATCTGCTGTTTCATCAGCCATGATAACGAAAGCTCTGGCTCGTTTCACATCTGTAATAATATATCTTCGACTACTTCACCACATGAAATTAACAATTCGTTTTGGATTTTGGGTGATATATAGGAGGCATTTTTACGACATTTCTCTAAATGATGTTCCAATGTCTCGTCACCACTATCAATTGTTAAATGTAGAAGATCAAAGAAAACTCCTTCATCCCCTTCTTTGCCTCTAAGAGGTGTATCGTGGGTACTGTAAAATAGTATGCAATAAATAATTGACAACAAAATTTTTCTATTTTCTCCAACTATTCTCTGGTAGGAATTCTGCATTCGAATATCAACAAGAACGTTTTAAAATAAAGCCTTTGCTGAATCGGTTGAAATTTTGTGGTACTGACTATCGTGATGTTTTCGACGGTCTTCATGAATATCTTTGAACCTCAAATGCAGTTTTACTATGAAGGATCCCAAGACTTCCTTTACAGTTCCCCTAACTGGAGGAAACAACAAACAGTGTTTGCAGAGAGCACCCTTCAGGCGACTTGAATAAATTTTTGGGAGTCCAAGGGTTTTGCAACAACTTTTTCCTCATTTCTGTCGTTAGCTCAGAAGCTCTTTCAACATAAAAGCCAATGTTACTTTCAAAAAAGTTTTCTTGTATCTTTAGTCGTGATGAACTCTGATCATCCGGCTGTGATGAATCCGGCAGTACAATTTGATCGATTTGGTCATCATCTCTATCATTTCAATTTCACCTTCGTTTCATAGGGTTCACTATCGAAAGAAGAATTGAGTTTAAAAAAGCAACAATTTTTTTCAAAAAACATTTTTCTGATAAAAACTACTTTTTTCAGCAGCCCAGCCATTATTCAGAAAAACCAGATGAAGACAAACAAAAATATGCATGTAACTAGTTCGAGTGAAAGCCTTATACATTATAAAAACTGTGTTCCCGATGAAATTCGATTCGGGCTTTCTACATCCAACTCCCATTCGAGAAAAAGACATATTTCACTTATATTTCCTTAAGTATGAAACATTTAAAAACTGATATTTTTACAAAATGAAGTTATGCTCATCAATCACCTTTTTTGAAATGAGAACCTAGCTGAATTCGACGAATTTATGAGTATGTACCAGATGTTGAAGAAACCCATGATGATAATACAAGTTCAGTAAATTTTCGTGGAATGCCGACTTTCGGTTTTATTGTCTCTACTTATGGTGTGAAGTTTACTTTGAACCGTTCATTCCGATTTCTTCACAAAACCTCGTTTATTGTGCCAGGGTAGTCCAGTGGGGGGGTGTGGCAGATGACCCATTCTGCCCTTGTTATCATATGAACTTAATTAATGATGATGAAATATTCCTCTTGAAGATACCGATATATTTTGAACACATCAAACGTTTTTTCCTAATGTGTAAAATCTATACCTACTCGTCTACTGGCTACCACATGGCAAGCGGACAGATAGTGCAAAAGAAAAGGCATATAAAATATCAGCTCTTTTAAAATCTCTCTTGAAAACTTTGCTATCTCTCAGACTATACAAAGTTACTAATTAGTTCCGTTCCAGTCGGTACAGTAATAAGCAAAGAGCGGATTATATGCAAGGCCGAAATGTTAAAATATGTACATACGGATATAATGATTCTTCGAAAATATCTAAGAAATACGTTTCGAATTTCTTCAAAATTTTCAGCATTTTTTGAGACTTTTTTCAATTTGCTGAATACTATTTTGCCAATTTCACATCTAACTTTTTCGCATTCATTTGAAAAATTATTTCTACAGAATCGGTTAAAGGCTTTTTCCAATGATAAAATTGGGTGAGGAATGAAGCTAAAATTTTGTTTGATGAATACAAGACTTCTATGCACTTCTCTATTTCCTAATGAAGTTTTCAATGATACTACAGAGGAAGAAGAATCTGATATTTCGTTCATGTTGTTTTTGGGGCCTTCGAAATTTTCAACCTGAAAAACTGCCACACTGAGCCACGTTCCACATCAGGTCAATACTGGCTGTAGTGGTAGCTGCAGATTTGGCAATCTCTTTTATATAATTGTATTCGAAGGGGAGCTTTGAGAAAAACTTTTTTTACGTTGCTAATTGAGTTATTCATTAGTAGAAATTTTTCTCGAAAAATTTCTGTTACTCTGTTAAGTCTATGAGCCAAGCATGTGATGTGAGCTACATGTTCATAAAATATTTTTAAATTTTGTCCACCATATAAGGGCAGCATCTGATGAAAAAATTATAAGTTTGTTCAATGGAACTGCATTAGGTAGAAGAAAATTTGTCAACGCATCTTGTATAAAGCTTGTAACAGTTACATTATTCGCTTTATCATAATTCTTAGAGGCTATTAGGAATGAACGCCTGGAATATTTCCTTCCAGTGCTCTAATGAGCAAATGACCTACATTACATTACATTCGTGGGGGTCGTTTGGCTTTGCAAGCCTTTCCGAACTGCGACCAAATTGGTCTTTTTGTTCGTAACCCTTCGTATTCATTTCCCTGTAAGTCTAAATGCCTTACAAAATTAAGAATCTCCCTGGGAGCTTTCGCTTTTACTTCGTTCGGCTATAGTTTGTCGCTACCGAAGTGTATATGTTTTTGACGGATAGTTGCGATGCAACTGCAAAGAATATATTCGGCAGTTTCATCGCCCTCTTTACATATTCTGCATGTTGCCGTTTCCGATTTGCCCATTTTATTGAGATGGTATCTCAGTGGGCAGTGTCCAGTAAGGAGGCCTGTTATGGTCCTCAGCTCGTCCCTAGAGAGATCGAGAAGCTGTTTTGTCGTCTTTGGCGAATAGTCAATGAACTTTTTCGCTTGCCTTTGGCCTGGAGTTTTCTTCCAGTATTATTTTTTGCTAGATTCTTCCCCTCGTTCCAGTTCATGTCGTCTGTGCGGCTTACTTAGACCACAGGGCGGTTCAGGTCCGATGGGTGGGATTCCAGCAGCTGATTTCGCCAGTTCGTCAGCGGCTTCATTTACTTGTATGCCGTCGTGGCCAGGCACCTACCACAGGAAAAGTTTGTTCCCCTCAGCAAGTTGCTTCAAGGATTGACGGTATTCCCAGACAGAGATGCTTCGATAACTGTAAGAGTTTAGAGCTTTTATCACTGCCTGACGGTCCGTTAAAATGTAAATCTTTGCACCTTTGAGTTTCCTTCGTCGTCCCTCCTGACAGCAAAGGTTTACAGCAAGTGTTTCTGCTTGCATGATTGTGGGAGTAGAGCGCAGAGGCACTGATGACGAGTACTTGTGTCCATAAATGCCTGATCCTGTTGCAAATGACCAATGTATTTTCCATAAGTATCTGTTGTTTCGTCCACAATAACATCATTCATAGTTATTCTGAAAATACAGTCGACTCTTCTTCATGTAGATTCCGGGATATTGAATTTACAATATTTTTCCAAGAACGACTTAAGATTATTTATTTAACTTTTTCAATGGAATATTCGAAGCTACCAACGCTATAGACGAATCTTTATTGAACTGTTTCTTATTATCACTGGTCTACAATGGTTTTGTTGCCCTAGATATGCTATTTATGCACACAATTCGTGAAACTATCAATGATTTTGTAGGATTTGCTCTGATTTCTTTTTAAAACTTTATTTTCATTTTACATAACAAAATCGTAAAACAAGAAACAAAATAACAGATATATTTATAATGTCAGTTATGTTTTGAGAAATTCGGATACATCGAAGTAAATAAAGAGGAAAATGTCGAAAATATATTTCATATTTCCATAAAACGCCTTTTATGAGCTTTTCTTCTATAATTTCTCAGGGACAATCTCTTTTCAAAGACCAGCAGTAATCTGCCATCATGTGACAATCCCATCGACCTTGATACCTTTCTTCCATCACTTTTAGATCTTGATGAAACCGCTCTCCCTGTTCCTCACTATAATTTCCTAAATTATCCGGAAATTTATCTAGATGATTGCGGAGATAGTGTAACTTAATACTCATAAATGCTCCTAAAGTCTGAAAGTTTGTCAGCATATTTTGCACAATTTCTTCATAATTTGCAGCTTTATGGTTACTTAGGAAATTTTCGACAACCAACACAAAACTTTTCCAAGCTTTACTTTCCGGAACAGTCATAACTTTGATAAAAGTCTTTCATCAATTGCTGTATTTGAGGACCATCAAATATTCCACCTTTCAATTTTTCCATACTAAGCTTCAGAAATTTTCTGCAAATGTAATTAAAACAATTTCCGTCTTTGTTCAACGCTTTTACAAATTGCTTAATCATACCTAACTTAATATGTAATGGTGGAAGTATGATTTTGTCTCTGCTCACCAGCGGCTCCCTTATTACGTTGGCTTTACCGACAGTTAAAGAATTTCTTACAGGCCAAACATCTTGTTCCCAATGAAGTTGCTTTGCCCTACTATCCCACATACAAATAAAGCAAGGGTATTTTGTATATCCACTTTGTTGGCCAAGTAAAAAATTAACCATTTTTAAATCCACACAGATCGGCCATTGATGCTCAGAGTATTTAATTTAATTTAAACTAATTTTACATTTTCATATTCTTCTTTGAGTTTCGTTGAATGGGCAATTGGAATTGATGCAAATTTATTTCCATTGTGCAATAAGACGCATTTCAAACTTCTTTTGCAACTATCAATAAAAAGGCGCCATTCAGTAGATTTGTACTCTTTTAAACCCATGTCTATAAGCAGCTTCGCGATATCATTACAATACACTAATCCTTCATTTTCACTAAAAAATGGTAATAACTCTTTTTCTCGCGTTCTGTATGTTGTAATTGTTACTGTTGGTGCCAATAAATTTTTTTCTTTCAATCTTGAGGCTAACAGTTCTGATCCTTGTTTTGATAAATTGAGATCACGTATTAAATCACTGAGTTCATTTTGAGAAAATAACTTTGGCGTAGATGTTTCACCTTCCCATTCACTTCGACTAGTAGATGGTTCCGATTTCTGTGAATTTGGTAACATTGTTTCTGAGGGCATGCGAATTACTTTTGAAATGTATATGGGCCGAGGGAGATTCTCACTGTGTAGAACCGGACATTTTGTAGACTGTAAGTCTGGGTATCTCCACGTTTGATTTCGATTAAAACCTTTAACATCTACTACGCAAAAATAACAATCATCTAAATGATTCGTAGGCTCCATCCAGATCATAGGAATACCAAAGTCTAATCCAGAACGTTCACCTTTTTTCCACAACCGTAAAGACTCAACACAGGACTTACAAACTTTATTAGGAACCTATGGTTTACCTAATTTGTCCATTTTGAAACCAGAATATTCAACATAAGTCTCCTTGACAAAGTCTGTGATATTTCTTTTTTGTTTTTTTGTTATATAAACACCGCAAATATAACAAAATAAATCACTACAATATTTACACTTTCTTCGTGACAAACTCATATTTTAGACTAGAAGACAAATATATAAGAATGGACATTCAGTAATTGAAACAAAATATTAATCCATGACACTTTATCCAGATTTACGTGTATATGTACTTCAATATTGTCAAATAACTGAGATCTCAGCTGTTCTGTGGAGCAAGGGGTCTGAGAGTGGGGATCAGGTGATGTTTGTATGCGCGAAAAAGTTGCGCAGAAGCCTAATCATGACTGGAAAATTAAATTTTATTTCTAACAAGCTTATAATTGTTCAAAATATAAGAAATGCAAAAATCATGAAAATACGAGCACATTGAGAACTTTCATGAATATATTCGTAATCTGGGCACTTGAAAACATAAAAATTTGCGATGATATCCAGGGCAACAATAAAAAAATTTTTTTTTGTAGAGCTGTGATTATTCATCTCATTTTTATGAGAGACAAATTGATTGAGAGATTGCTAATCTTTTCCTCCGTCCCTTAATCTTGCAATACTCGAAACATGCTTGGCTGTTCTGACAGGGCTAGTCGAGGTGAAAGTCTTTACTCTGAAAGAATAAATTCAAACTATTCGAAGGCTTTTTCATCCAACCTAACCTAACCTCACCTTCACAATTAAGGAAAACATACAGAGAAAGAAGAGATATACAATGAAGAGTGTTCTTTCACCCTACTTTAATAGGGAATAAAATGAAAAATATTTTTTTGAAGAAGCTGTACTCACGATTTTCGAACATGCTTTGCAAAATGAACTTTCTCTGGATATGTTTCGATCCATTTCGCGTTATACTTCACTTTCGCCATTTTCAAACTGTCTTTACACTACTTGATTTCAACACTAAATGATTCGAGATACTTGTTGTCATTTGAATTGAAGAAAAGGTATGGCTATAGTTTAACAATCATTCATATTTACGACACAAATGTCCTAATGGGTTTTTAATCTTTCACCTCTTCAGAAGATTACGTGATGGATAATGTAGGTTCCTGACTTTCAATTGCTTGATTCATAATCCTTGGAAGGAACATGGTCTATGAAATCTAGGTAAATGACGAAAATATGTAACAATACCGTGAAATTTGGATCTTTGTTCAAACTCGGTAAAGATTTGTTATTTTCAATAAATCCGCACTTTAGTAATCGGCATGACCATTCTCTTGAAAATATTCTTATAAAACACCAGGTTATTTAATTTGGCGTTTTTAAAGATGTTCTCAATTATTTTAATCAATTTGGTATACCAATTATGCATTGGCCACCAAAACGCCAGGATCTGAATGCGATAAAATATGTGTGAGAAACTCAGTTCTCATAGAATAGGAGAAAATTTTCAGGATTTAATTCAAAATTTAATTAGAGGCATATCTGTGGGCATAAATGCTATCATTCAAACTAGAAAAAAGCAACCTATACTACTTACGTCAATGTTATAATATTTATTTTGCTACTAGTGGATGGTGTTCTGATTGGCTGATACCCCTCAATCTCGAAAATTGCTGATCTTTTTGATAATTTGACTTTTTGAACATTTATTGAGATAATTTCGAACTGAGTTATTTCGATTAAGTGAAGACTTAGCTCTGAGAACAACGGATAAAATCGCAAATAAATCCTTTCTTGTGAAGAAATTCCGATACACCTTGAGAGTTTTGATGTTTAAATTTCATTGAACAGCAAAGAATCTAATTTTGTGTTGAAATTTGCATATTTCAATGTCTGAATTTTATCAACAGCATGTTTATTGCAAGAAATACCTAAACCCCACAATAATTTCGAAATTTTCTGGGAAATCTCCATCGGATTTTTAAAAAAAAGGTATCGTTGTAGAGCTTCTTCGAGTGGGAACAAAACACGTGAAGAAGATACAGGGTGTTACGTTTGAAAAAAAAAAGTTTTTCATGTTTGAAAAATTTCATTTTCGCCGGGTTACTAGGAACACTCGTTATAAAAAATTTTTTTTTTCTTCATTTGATAATAAGGTACAATACTTTTTCCTCTAGAAAAAAAATATCATGCGTAAATCCAAATTTTAATCAGAATGTGATGAAAAATACAGGGCGTGCTATCTAAAAAAAATCTATCTTTGTCTCTGGAGCAGAAATGGAACACCCTGTATGTACAAAAATAATTTTAAGGAATGTACACATACTTATAAAACAATGATCAGAAAAAAAATTCGCTTCTACCTCAAATAGTTTCCGAGATATAGAAGTTCCTCGCCTTATTGACTAACTCTGTATAATATGATAAATTTCTCTACAGCATTGTATTTGGCAAAGTGAATGATATTATCAGTTCAATTGATTCATTTGAAATTAATTTTAAATGAAACGGATAATTTCGTTGAGACTTTTTACCTTTCAATTAATATGCCCCTGATAGACAAGTCCGAATGACAAAGAACATTGTACTTTTCTACCAAGACAATGGAAGATCTGTTGATAGCAACGATGACAGTATTATACTAATTGTTCTTTGAAATGTACATTCACAATATTTCCTTGAAATATATTCCGAACACTAATCATCTAAGGAAAAATTATATAATGAAGTTTTTTTTTTCAGCATGGTGTGCGTGTGTTCCCAGTCGTGCCTTAGTGGCCATGATGGTTTTCTGGGGAACATTTGTGAACTATATGTTCAGATCACATTATTCCATCAGTTTATTAGCGATGATGCAAGCAAGAAAAGTAAATGAAACGTTGGGAGATGTAAGTAATATAAAAAGAACAAATCTCATCATTTCATACATGTATGGTCTTTATTCGGATCGCTCACACAGAGACTGAGGCATTCAAGTTCAAGCTCTGCTTGGTAACGTGATTATTGCCTCTGTCATATCCCGTTTAGTTTTTACGTATCATTTTACTGGTCAAGTTATATGGCATACTATATTTCCCAATAAACGCGATATTTTATACAAGAGCATCAAATTGATAGATCCTAAGATTATCGTGATTGAACAAACATCATTCGCTTCAACATAAACCTATTAGTAATTAGAATTAAAATAAACGAATCAGAGATAATTAATATCTCGTTTACCGATACAAGGTATAATAACATAATTATTATGTCTTAGTAATAAGATAATAAGGCAAATCCTCATAATTGCATACCAGGGATTATGTAAATGTCTGAAGATTGAATGATAAAAGAGAAAAATGACGTCAGAAGCTTTGCTCAGTATTGATCAAAAAATATTGATTTTAAGTGGCAAACATAACCTAAGGTTTATTTATATTTCATATGTTACAGGTGTGTACATACAGGGTGCTTCAACGAGAACTAAACAGAGACTATATCTACCAAGATATTCATTTCTGATCAAAACGCAAAAACAGGTCGATTTTTGTTTCAAGGGGGACATCTTTTGGGGTACAAAACTTGCCTGAAATATCAACCCCCTAAGCGGGGGTTGCAATCCTTGAACATTTTGAATAGGGAAGATGAGTCGAGTGATGACTCAAAAGAAAGGTGGTATCTTTGTCTATATCTACTTGAACAACGAATTTTCATTTATAATTGAAAACTGTAAAAGATACAGGTTGAGCAACTGAAAGGTAGGGAAGACTATTTCCCTGAGACTATTTAAGTTTCAGTGGAGTAAAATGGAACAGATCCATGCTGATCAATGGCAGTCATCATCAAGTACCATCCTCATCTCGAATTTCAACCCCTAGAGCAAGGGTGACCAACCTTGAAAATTTGGAAGAGGGTAGATGGGTCGAGTGATACCTCGAAAGAAAGGTATTATCTTTGTCTGCATCCCCGGAAACGAATTTTCATTTTTGATTGAAAACTGTAGAAGATACAGAGTGAGCTACTGAAAAATAGAGGAGACGATCTATCGCCCTGAGCAATTCAAGTAGTAGGGCAAAAAATGGAACAGATTCATTCCAGATCAAAGGCTTTCATCTTCCGAAACACCATTCACATCTCAAATTTCAACCCCTAGAGCAGGGTACCTGAATAGCTCAGGGCGATAGATAGTCTTCTCTATTCTTCAGTGGCTCACTTTGTATCTTCTACAGTTTTCAATCAAAAATGAAAATTCTTTCACTGGAATGCAGAAGATAATACCTTTCCATCACTCGACCCATCTACCCTCTTCCAAATTTTCAAGGGTTGTCACCCCTGCTCCAAGGGTTAAAATTCGAGATGAAGATGGTGCTTGATGATGACTGCCATTGATCAGCATGGATCTGTTCCATTTTACTTCACTGAAACTTGAATAGTTTCAGGGAAATAGTCTTCCCTATCTTTCAGTTACTCACCCTGTATCTTTTACAGTTTTCAATTAAAAATGGAAATTTGTTCAAGGCAATGTAGACAAAGATACCACCTTTCTTTTGAGTCCTCACTCGACCCATCTTCCCCTTTCAAAATGTTCAAGGATTGCAACCCCCGCCTAGGGGGTTGATATTTCAGGCAAGTTTTGTACTCCCCTTTGAAACTAAAATTGACCTGTTTTGCGTTTTGATTAGAAATAACTATCTTGGTAGATAAAGCCTCTGTTTAGTTTTCGTTGAAGCACCCTGTATAAAATCAGAATTTGTGAATAGATGATCCTAGATGTTAATGATATTATCGAACCATGCTATCGTTTTTTTTGTGCTGAATCTTCCTATTATTACACTTGATGTCTTTGCTTATCGTGTATCAAAATGTGTGTAGACTTCGCACGAAATTGCAGTTTAGTTGAATGTGGAGCCGAATAATGATGATGGAATCGTGGCTTAACGGCAGTGTTTTTGATCATGAAATAGTGGATGATCTTTATGACATATTCCAAAGCGACTGCCAGTCAAGTACTTCAATGAAAAAAGACGGGGGCGGGGTGTTCATTACGATCCGAAAATATTTCAATCCTCACTTGTTTTCCCACTTTTTCAGTGACCCTGAAGACCTATGGATAAAAATTAGTATGAAACAAAAATATATATATTTATGTTGTATTTATCTTCCTCCAGCAGTTGCATCATTCTTAAATAAACTAGATTTTAACAAGTTTAAGATAGGTGATAGTTGTGTATGCGGTGATTTTAATTGTCCAATCGTCAGATGGCTGAGTCGTAAGGCAGATATCAATCTACAACAGTGGTGCTCAAACTTGAACAGCTGGCAATCTACCTCAATATTCTTAGACTACTTATGATCGACTCTGAGAGGCTGCAAGTGTGTGTGATGCAGGGTTGTCGTACATACACGATGCACCCTGCCTACCTACCTACCTACCTAGGTAGGGTGTACCGCAGCATATATGGATATTAGCTTTTCGCACAATATACATTATTTTAGTCAAGGTTTGTTTTAGGTTTAGTTAGGTTCTTCCCTATAATATCAATAAAAAAAACCTATAGTTATTCAAAATTGCGAATTTATTGGTTGTTATAAAATAACAGAGTTACTTAATTAAGGAGTGACTTTGAATGTTGAAGCGTGGCACTGCATGTCATCAGCATACTTTTCATAAGATGGTACGTAACCACTGAGTGATAATCGCAAGCATGATGACATATGATCGTCAGTTAGTCGATTGCGATATTTTGACTCAATTATCTTCATTTCAGAAAATTCACAAGTAAGTTGACCCAAACATTACCGTCAGTTGAAGGGCGATTTGCCTAAGATTCGGATATTTATCTTCAGATACAAAACACCAGAAACTTGTATCAGTTACTGTAGCTTTGAGATGTATATTTGATATAATCTGCACCAACTCATTTCCAACAGAACATGAGTTCATATTAAACTGACTTGCTATTTCAGTAGCTAATTCCTCAATGTTTTTACATGAAAAAGGATAACTCATAAATGATGCTATATTTGCCAATTTACTGCAATCATAAAAACGCATTTCGAATTGTCCCAAAATATTTTATAAGTCAGCCTCATACGCATCATAATTCAACTGAGGAATCCTTGCTTTCAAAGACGGAAAATGTTTCAGATCCTTTTTTTTTCAGTTGATCTATCATAAGTTGCAATTAACTTTTGAATTCGTTCACTGCGCTAATCATCTCAATAAAAGTTTCTCCTTTACCTTGAAGCTCCAAGTTAATGGTGTTTAAGTGCATTGTGATGTCAGTTGAAAATGCCAAAGCTAATATCTATATATGCTACGGTATACCCTATCTAGGTAGGTTAGCATGGTGTATCGTGTATGTACGACAACCCTGCATCATACATACTTGCAGCCTCTCAGAGTCGATCGCAAGTAGTCTAAAAATATTGAGGTAGATCGCTAGCAGTTCCAGTTTGAACTCCCTTGCTTTAAGATATCTAAACCTCTTCTGTATAAATCTGAGTTTTCGTTTTGTGCTCTAATGTTCTTGCACAGTGTAATTGCTCGACTAGTCCTCGTTGGGACACCAAGTTTTCTAGACTTCTTAGGTTAGTTACGATGGTGCTGATCAATTGCTGTAAATCGAAGAATTACAATTTCATTTCAAGTTTTTAAGCAGGAAGTAACGGCCTGAATTTGGTTCGTACTGGTTGAATCACCATGACTCAAAACGTTTCAAGTTATTATAATACCTCCCATTCATTCGATGTAGACAAGATAAACGAAATAAGTTTGAATTTTCGATTTTGTGCCTTTATTTAATGGTGTAGTGTAGTTATATTATGATATTAAATGAAAGAACCGTTCGCGAACTCGAGCCGTAAGGCTCTCCATGTGAAAGGTCACTAAGAGTTGCAATGCACCGGTTGAGGCAGTTCCTATTATTGATGTAGATGTAGCAATAACCATGGTAATCATCTACATCCATTTCGAGGCCAAGTCATTATTTGAAAAAACAATATCTGCGTTTGACTAAATCAGAAGGATGTGATCTATTGATAGTAGGCGAAATTAATAATAATAATAGTGAACTTTAATAACAAAAAATTATAGAGTTATTAATTATTATGTAATTTTATGAGGAACGTTCAATTGGGAATTTTGTTTGTGGCCTAGTTCACTTTCATATTTACATACGTGCTATCTCCAGTACTATGATAACTAATGAAAAACATTAGAAAGAACAATCTTTTTCAAGGGAATTATTCAGTGAATCGTGAATCATGGAATAATCCTCTACGAGAAACTTGTTCTCATGTCTTTCAACCAAGTTTGTAAGTGACAGGGATTATTCGATAATTTATGAATTATTGAACAATTTTCCTTGAAATAGTTTGTATTCGTAAACTGATAACTATGCGTAATACAGTCAAGCATGTTTCATGTTCAATTAACATTTGCAGGCATTAATATAAGCATCGATGTATGTGTGTAACATATTAAAGACATTCTCTAAATGATAGGCACATGAAAGAAATATACAATCAAATCATAATTTTTTGAAAAAAGGAAGCAATATTTTACCCTTCGTAGGATGTTAAATATCCCTCCCTGAAGGAGCTGGTTTTCTAATCCACTCTTCATAATCATCGTCAATTAGGACCACATTGTTGTTCTACAGTCTAGTCGGATGTGATGAATAGGAGCAACAGACCTCGTTTAACCTCGCCAGTGACAACAGCAAGCCAAACCGTCACTCACTGGAACAAAACGTTTAAAGAAAACATGGAAACCAAAAAGATCACAATAGGAGACGCAAATGAACTTGAAAAAGCAATCCAAGATTTGGAAAAGAGAATCAAGGAGGCGGAAAGAAAAGCGACAAAAATGCTGGCAGCAAGTCAAAAGAGACCACTACCGACACATATACATGCCCTAATTGCAGAAAAGAAACGAGCAAAAAAGAAATATATGAGAACGATGTATCCCGATGACAAGCGGACATTGAATAATCTAAATAATAAACTAAAAGAGGAAATAAGACCGATGTTCAACGAAAAGTGGGACGAGAAAATAGAGTCTCTAACAACAGAGGACCAATCCCTCTGGCAAATGGCAGGAGCACTAACAGGAAAAAAGAAAAGAACCAACATACCATACCTAAAGAGAGACGATAAGGTAGCAAAGAGAAGGCGGATACATTCGCAGATTCTCTGGAAGAACAATTCAAGACAAATAATCCAAACCAGGACGTGATTTTCAATAGAAATATAGAAAATATAGGAAGAAGAAGAGAAACAACAAATGAAAACGAAGAAATTATGGAAATAACAAAAGAAGAAGTACAAGAAATAATAGCACAGCTTCCAAGCAGGAAAGCACCTGGCATTGATGGAATCAAAAACCAGGCTTTGAAAAACCAATTAGAAGAAGCAATAGAAGAAATAACAGAAATTGCGAAAGGAGTGATGAAAACAGAACATTACCCCAGCAATTGGAAAACAGCAGAAGCAATAATGATACCGAAAACAGGGAAACCAAAGAACGACCCTAGCAGCTATAGACCAATTAGCCTGCTGTCATCAATGAGCAAAGTGAAAGAAAAACTCATCTATAAAAGACTGAAAAACTTTGAAGAACAGAACAATGTCAAACCGAGCCACCAATTTGAATTCAGAAGCGAGCACGCAACGACCCATCAACTGGCAAGGCTGACGGCTGATGACACAGCAATCTACACATCCCATAGAAACAAGAAATGTATAAAAAAAAGACTACAAGAAGACACCAATAAACTAGTTGAATACTTTGAAAATGGAGAATCAAAATCAACGCCAACAAGTCAGTTGCAGTTTACTTTGATTATAAAAACAGGAGAAAAGACACAGAAAAACCGGAAGAAATAAAGATAGCCAACCAGAAAGTGGAATGGAAAAACGAAGCAAAATACCTAGGAGTATTAATAGACAAAAACTTGAAATTCCACAGCCAAATAGAAGAAAACGCAAAGAAAGCTAGGCATCTGCAAGGATATTTATATCCCCTCCTAAACAGGAGCAGCAAACTGTCACTAGAGAACAAAATGAAAATAATAAAAACAATAATAATACCAAGTATAACATGCGCTGGAGAAATATGGTACACGACAACAAAATTCTACAGGAAAAGAAAATTACAAGAGACAATAAATAAGATAGTCAGGACAGCAATTGGGAGCCCCTGGTACATATCAAACGTAAAAATAAGACGAGAAGTCAATATTCAGACGATAGAAGAAACGATAATCAAGAAGACAGAAAACTTCTTAGAAAAAATAGAAAATCACGAAAACGAAGAAATAAGAAAAATTGTTCAAACAAAAATAAGAAAAACTGACAAGCACATTTCACTGCTACAGTGGAAGCGAGGACAAGAGGACGAAGAAAAACAAAATAAAAGAAGGAGGATAACAGAGTTATCTTCACTCGATCCGAAACCTCAAAGAGAGGCTGGTGACCCAAGACCATAATAAGGTGAGAGTAAAACTTCTGAAAATGAGACAATAGAAAGAAAACAGTAGAAAAAAGGCAAAATAAAGACGAAGAGGCGAAAGGAAAGATTTTTCCGGACCTCGTCAAAATTAAAAGATCACAGACTGGAACGAATCAAGTACATGTATATGTATACATATACAATTGGCGCCCTCCAACGAATCAACTTGCAACTACTAGGACCACCAAGTTTTTTTTGCTTGATCTACTCTTTGTCTTCTTCGTTTCCCGGGGGTCTTGATAGTCTTTTGTGTCGGTTCGTTGGAGAACGCCAATTGTATATGCTAATTTGGATCACTTCATTGAGCGTTAGAGTGCACAGTCAAACTAGTATAACTTTTCAAAGTTTTCTTCAATCGATTTACTATTCTTTGTCTTCTTCTTTTCTCGGAAGCCCTGGCAGTCTTCTGGGGCGCCAATTGTATATGTACTTGATACGTTTCTATGAATTGATATGAGTAGGTGGCGATTTGGTTTGATGTTGTGAATGGGTATGCAACACTCAAATGATACAGGAACTGCAGTCTGTTATTATGAGAAGTGGATCGGAAAACCAGCCATGGAAAGATATTTAGCATTCTACGGAAGGATTAATATTGCTATCTGAATAGAACTCTTCAATATGTTTTCACATATAGTATTGTGAGTAATAATTATTTTTAATTTTCAACTTATCTTCGCCAATGGCAAGTTTCTTTTACATTCATTTCACACAGTAATTGTAAAGAATTTTCTTCAATAATTGAAATGGAAAAAAGGTTTGAATGTGGCTTAGTGTAGCATTTATCATAGCTCTACAACGCATTTACATGCTCAAAATTAATTGGTACAGATCTTTTAAGAGAATTACGATGCAACACCATACGAAAGCCTGTATCTAACTGGCAGACTATCATAGAATCTACAAGTAACGCTGATGTAATGAGGCAAAATTTCCTGTTCCTGTCAACTATAGCTTTTTTTCTAGGCAATAGGCATGCCTATCCTTCAAACTATTATTTCAACCATAACTTCCAGTTGTAAGGAGTGTAAGAAAGAAATTATGGAGAGAGATCCACGCCTTATATCTGTTAAGCAGATGTAAATATGAGAACTCTATTGTCCACTACTCGGGAAATCCACTAAGTTTGAATAAACATATTCGAAAAAAGTTGAAAAAGATATGGAGGTTTCTGGAGTCTTTATGCCACAGTTGCGGATGGTGTTAATTGCAACATACAGATCACCAGATGGGGCTTTTGAAGACTATATCACTTATATGAATGAATTTCTTGCTTTTGTAAGCAACAAATATGTAAAAGAAAAAGTGGTTCTCGCTGGGGGTGTCAATG
This sequence comes from Cryptolaemus montrouzieri, assembly GCA_013387265.2. NCBI lineage: Eukaryota > Metazoa > Arthropoda > Insecta > Coleoptera > Coccinellidae > Cryptolaemus > Cryptolaemus montrouzieri. The sequence continues at coordinate 60,623,258 of JABFTP020000062.1, forward strand.
TGGATTTTTTAGAACCAACAAAGAGGCTGCATACGGTGAAAAATCTGTTTTCGTCATATGGAATGACTCCGATGTTCAGGGAACCATCAAGAGTATAAAAAACTAAAGAGACTTGCATCGATAATATATTCATTTCCGCTGAATTGAATCAAACTTCTTCACAGAGGACTGTTGAACCTCATACTCGGATCATTTTGGGCAGTGCTTAAATTTAAATTTGACAAACCGGTGTAAGCCACCATCTGAAAAACGGAAAGTTGTTAAGTGTAAAAAAATTATTCGGAAAAATACTTATATGTTGAAGAAGGAATTACAAAATATTGACTGGAACAGCTTTCTCGACGAAAAGTCGACTGAAGATGCTCTACATGTTTTCGCGAATTATGGATGGGTCTTCTCCACAATTATTACCCTGAAATGGAAAAGGAAATCAAGAACAAACCTGGCAAATACAAAACTGATAAGAGTCTGGAGTTCATCAAAGAAAAACTAGTCATTTCACAAACAGTTCGCAGTGTAAAAAAATGATCAGTCAGCGGAAGCCTATAAATTATGTAAAAAACAATATATCTCTTATTTAGAATAAATAAAAAGAAAAAACAACGAGAAGTACATAAGGAATGCTGCTAATAAAACTAGAGCGGTTTGGGATGTAGTGCGTAAAGAAGTGAGTCCTGGGACACTGAGGATCTGACTCCAACCGCCTCAGAGTTTGAGTCAGCTTTCGAAAAAACTGAAAAAAAAAATTTAGAACAAGTTTTACTCTTGAAGAGTAAAACCAGTTAAAAGCAAATACTTGAGAAGAATGTTTTGTGGAGTACGGGATCATGTTTTTTATTTCAGTGTTCAGAGCAAGAAACCAAAAATTTAATAGACCCACTTAAGCCAAAATCCTCTAAGACATATATTGTATATCGAATAACACGATAAAGACTTTATCAGAGAAACTTTGTCATCCCATATCAATACTGATGAATAAATGTTTCAAGGACGGATACTTCCCAAAAGAACTTAAATTAGCAAAAGTTGTACCCTTGCACAAGAAAGGAGAAAAACAAATATGCGATAACTACAGGCCGATAGTTTTGCCAGTTTTATCAAAGGTTTTATAACTGGCAATTGAAAACAGAATGGTCAAATTCCTGGAAAAATTAAAATTATTCAGTGAAGCACAACATGGTTAATGAATGAAAAAAAGTACTACTACGGCTATACAGAGTGCTATAACACAATTATGAGAGGTTTAAACGGTGACGTTAAAGTGGATGTGCTCAATTTCGACCTTAGTAAAGCTTTCGATAGTCTGTGTCGCGATATCTTGTTGGAAAAGCTTTTTCATTATGGTTTTCATAGCAGAGTATATACCTTACTCAAAAATTTTTCAACGAATAGTCTCAGTTGATAAGTGTTCATGACAAGTTATCAGAATCTTTCATAACAGATAGATGTGTTCCCCAGGGTTCTATTCTGGGCCCGCTTTTATTTCTGGTATATATAAATGACATTACGGTCCCTGGGGCAGCTAGTGTTTGTCTTTAATGTGATGATACATCCACTGTTGTGATGGAGGAAGATAGTGAAGATCTTCAAGCGAATAAAAATAAAGTCATCGATGACACAAAGAGCTGGTTCTCAAGCAAAAAACTGAAAGTTAATGAGGAACTTACAATCGGCCCTAGGGTGCTACTGAATTCGGTCAAATTTCTGGGAGTACGGGTGGACTCTAGACTCAGCTGGTCGTCTCACGTGGAGGTCACCTGGAAAGATAGCTAAATCAATCTTTTCTCTTAGCAAAATGAGAGATGTTAGCACATTGGACTCAACAAAAATTGCCTACCATGCCTATTTTCATGCTGTGATGTCCTACGGGGTGCTGGTATGGGGTTTTTCGTTGGAATCGGGTGAAGAAGTGCGATAAGATAAGATAAGAAGAATGTTCAGAATTAATCATTGAGATTCCTGTAGACCAATATTAAAAAGGAAAGGATATTTACGTTTCCATGCGTATATATATATATATATATATATATATATATATATATATATATATATATATATATATATATATATATATATGTATGTATATATACGAAGCACTAAGACAACTTCATGCAAATAAACCAGAATTCGACACTGGAAGTGTCGTATAATACAAGACATAAGGAAGATATGGTTATTCCATTGCACAAGAAAAAATTAACTCAGAATTCTTATGAGTACTGGAAAATCAATATGTATAATACGTTACCAGGTCACTTCAAGATCCTTAAGGCAAATACTTTCAATAAAAAATTAAACATTTCTTATTAAAAATGCCTTCTATGGTATAGAAGAGTACATGAACTTTTTCCGATGAATGTTGTTTTTTTTTATGTTGTTTATCTGTGATATTTTTCTGACGTACCATGTAATTTCTTTTGATGGTGATTGAATAATATTCTCTTCTATATTCGATAAACAATATCGAAAGTTAGGTAACTAGTCTTTTAATGCGATGCGCTGCTGAAAGTCTCCGTACCATTGACAATAAGTCTGCAAAACATTTCTCAGAATCATTAATATTTTCATTTATGAATACTTTTATTCAGGGTAACTATACAGCTTTCCGCATGTTAAATATCCTTCTCTTTCCTGAAGGAGCTGGTTTCCCGATCCACCCTTCATAATCATCGTCAACCAGAGAGACACAGAAACGGTAACAGTCCAGTCGGATGTCATGAATAGGATGAATAGACTGCAGTTTACATCTCATTTCTCTTCGTCAGCATTGCACATCCATTCACAACATTAGGTCAGACTGTCCATCTATTCATCTCAACTTGAAGAAATCTTATAGCAATCGAGTCGCCTTTTATTTGCATCCGCGAATAGTGAAAACGCGAATGTGGAAAGCTCGAATAAGGATATCTGATAATAGTTTTTTATTTGTTTTCTTAAACTTGATTAAATTTAGAGAGAAACCTTAGAGTTTCTCTGGAATCTCACGGTTGATTTTGCTAAATAATCGGATAAATTAGATGGGCGAAATTGATCTAGGGTCCTTCTACCATTTGTGAACGATAAATTGACGTATATGAAAGATATTCATTCATTTATTCATTAATCTATTTATTTATTTATTTTTCCATTTATTCACCAATGAGGAATACACGCAGGTGAATTGACACCCAAAAACTGTATTCACAACTCACAATAAAAATAGACACAAAGAGTACTGAATTTGAATTAAATTTAAACTAAGAAAAAATTAAGTGAAAAGGTTAAGAAAAAAAGGAGGGATACGCTGACTGGCTGATAGATTATAGGTTATCATCTGATATAAACTTCAATTTAGTTTCCAGAAATTCTTTTTTACAATCAAATAAATCGATTTGTTTGAAACAACCCCAACCCCGGTCCATGAAAGACAATGCAAAATGCATCGCTTTTATGTAAATTGCAATACCTTAATTATCTTATTTTCTTCCCCATATTAATTACACCTCAGACCGAATGAAATCGGTCAAATGAAAAGCCATGTGATCGCCTAGTACCTGAACTTGCCTTGAAGTTATTTTTCTAAAATAGACCCTTCCCTTTGAGCGCACTTCAAATAATTTGTCAAGTTAGTAGAACAACTGTGAAAGTCAATATAAAATAATTTCAGTACATTTCAAAATTTTGCCAAGTTATGAAAACAAGTGTTATAAGTCAGTCGATGAAAATAACTCCTCAAAATAAAAGCAGATGTCAGAGCAGTTCAAAAAGATCATTTGCCAAGTTAAAAAAATTTGTGGAAATAATTCGGAGTTTAAGAAATCATTATTTCAACTCACCCTCTAATTATTCAGAAATTACGAAGCATATATTTCAAGAAAATTCGTGGAAATTAAATAGTGAACAGAAATATTGAAGAAAAAGTATTCACCTGTAGAACACAACGGGAACTGTAGTTCTTCTTCCCCTGTCGGGCTTCTCGAGAGGAACAGTCCGCGTCATCTTTCTGGACTCACGTTATGTATGATTAAATAACTTCAATTTTAATTCTAATTCACACGAATGAGTGAATTCACTGATATTTGATAATGAATAATGGAGTAACTGCATATCTGAAGAAAAAAATAACTCCCTCTAACGTCGCGATCATGGCCCTTATATATGCGTGGCACAGAAGCGCTTACACCCGTACTTCCCTCTACTCTTGGTACTCAAGTACCTATTACATACACACATTTATAAACGCGCTCCTTCGTAACGAGGTGGGAATTGCTGTTTGAGAAAATACCAGAAGGTGTATGCGATCTTGAATACGAAAGGGTATTTAATAGCTCTCGGTAATAAAGTCAAATATTGTTTTTGCTGGATTTCTCATCTGAGTTTAAATAAATTCTTGCGTTACGATTTTTACGCTTTTGGGTGATTTTAAGCTGCTTTAAAAATACGTATTATTTCACTACATTGAGAATTTAAAATGAAATTATTGAATTATTCTGGTAAACGACCGGCTTTTCACTGTAATTTTGAATTCAGATTTACTATCTAAAATGGTATGCAGGTAGATCTACACAATTGATAATAAAATTCAATTAGATTCAAATCAAGAAATATATAGATAGTTTCAGCGAATGAACAAAAAAAATAGAACCCGGTTCTGAGTCGTCTCATGTTGATTAAAATAATTGCACAGATGTGGAATTCTCCTAAGGGAGAGTGTTGGGCACTATTAGTATTTCTAAAACATAAGTAAAGTAGGTTCTGCTGCCTGAAATGCCGAAGTGGAACGTAAAAAGAAACGCACTGGAGAATATCTGGCGAATCCAAGAAACCATTGAAAAGTTTGAAAGCGAACATCGTACTTGTGGGTAGAAGACAGGCTGAATAATTATTGACGTGTAATCCTTCAATGATGATTAAAAATGGTGTTGTTTTCCGGTAGTATGAACATTCTACGTGTGAATCCCCACCGAGGGTTGAACCAGGGTCTATTTTTCGCGAAACTTGAAGATCACCATTTTCCAACTTGCCCCTATGAAATAAAGTTTAATGTTCACTTGTACTTCTATGTCATTCTTATTGTCACCGTCATTTCACACTCATATTCATCGTGAAAAACATTAGCTGTTACAGTTTCAGAGTTGTCCCGTTATATCTCTAAAACGGTCCATCGTAGAAATTCGATTGATAAAATAAATCAAATTGACAGAATTTCTTGAATTGAACAATTTTTCTGATCATAAAAAATTATTCATTCTTTATACATTTTGATCCTATAGCATTGGGATAAACCGCAGACAACTAGGTCTGTGTATTGTAATTGAAACTGACATTATATTTAATTCAATAGAATCATATTATTTTTTCATTTTAGTTTGGACCTCGATATAATTGGACATATGAATGGGAGCAACGTACGATGAGCGCCATGTTTTATGGACTCTCAGTTTTATCAATACCAGCAGGAATGGTCTCAGAATTATTAGGCCCATGGCATGTACTTATGTGGTCTTCAGTAGCCATGGCTGTTGCTTCATGTTTAATTGTACCTGCAGCACCAGTAGGACCATTGTGGGTATTTTTGCTGAGATTCGTTGTAGGCTTAATGCTGGTAAGTGTTTTTCGATTCCTAAAATAATGATTCCACTCCAGTTATTTTAATATGGTTCTGAAGAAATACCAACATGTCCTCTTTGTTATGAACTGTACTGAAAAAAGTATTTTTGGACAAAATTATTTAAATTTATACTCCTTTCTCTGATTTTCATTGAACGTTCAGTTCTCTTGTTTGTTATTCCTTTAACGTGCTCTATTTCCATCTTTCGGCCAATGAGACGCCGGGAAATTCTGTCACCTCACTAACCCGGGAATTTTACTGAACCCCTCTCGTGTCGAGGGAAGGGATCTTTAATGTCCAACACACCTATGTTAGACAAGACCGACAGCTTTACATCTCCTTCGAAAGATGGACACTCAGCGATTCCCAGAATCCGAAAAATCGCACCGACTTCGTGGGGATTGAACCCAGGTAACTCTGCGTAGGAAACGAGCATCATATCCTCTACGCCACCAAGCCGGCGTTTAGTTCTCTTGATTCAAGATAATTTGAATAGGATGTTTATCAGATTTTTAATATGAAATAATTTTCCGTCATCGTCAGCAATAATTAAATGATCTTTCCTTTCCAGGCTCTCCAATATCCAGCCCTCCAGTGTTTGATAGGTAGATGGGCACCACCAAGTGAGAAGGGTAGATTTGCTTCTTGCTTGATGGGGAATGCATTCGGATCCATGCTTACAATGCCTGTGACGAGTATGATAATTGAAAACTTCGGTTGGAATTGGTCGTTCTACTCTTTATCCTTCGTTGTTGCATTATTTTGTTTGGGGTTAGTATTATTTGTTGCTGATTATCCTAGAGACTATAAATGGATAGCTCAGGAAGAATTACAATATATTGAGAAGGCTCAGGGAGACCAAGTCAGCAGAGAAAGGGTGAGTATAGGTCGCAATAAAGTTGAAATAAAATGCATAACATTCTTAAATCACCAAGCAATCGTACACAAATTGATAGTTTTCGAGTCTTTCAATTAATATAGCTGCTAATATGACAATGGCGATAGGATGGATCTTCTGCATTGAGTTTCTTTCAAGGGTAATTCATCTGAAAAAACAAGTTCACAATTCTTCCATATCATCGGGAAAATAAGTTGTTTCGGAGCCTGCTAAATACTTGACGACTAGGACGAGTCACGATGAAGATAATTAATTATGAGTCCAATTCTGTGTTCTCTTGAACTCTTGGTTTTGATATGAAAACTGCAACTTGTGCTAAGAATGTTTCAAAAAGACATTTTCTCTGATCTACTGAACAGTTAACTTATCCTTTATTTTTAGTAAGGAGAATAAGAGACTTTTCCTTCACCCTTTGGTATAAAAATGACTTCTACTGAATTTATGGGCGATTTGACCTTTGGAAAATTAGCAAGAAAGGTTCTTTTGAATTTGGGAGGCTTTTACTTGGTAAAATTCCATTATCAATAATAAAAAACAAGTACTGTGTTTTAAAGAATTTTACTTAATAATTGCGATTCGTAACGCGTTTCACTACACCGTAGCTTCTTCAGACGAATGAATGTACAGAAAATAAGAATGAGAATATAAATATAAATGTTCTTGAGTAATTAAAAGCTTATTGGTTGCTTCTTCTTAAGTGGTTATTTATGACAGGTATATCCAATAAAATTAAGGAAGAAGAGATCCAATAGAGGCGAAGGGCTTAAATCGACTTGTTCATTGATGAGTCTACCTGAGTGTTTGTATTTATTGATTTCTAAAGTATCCCAAAGATCTTCCTTCCAATATTTATTATCTGTATGCAAAATTTCAAACTGTAATTATTTTCTAAGAGATGTTTCGCGTTATTTGAATCTGATTTTTTATTTGAAAAACTGCGTTTATGTTCCGATATTCTAATATTAAAATTTCTATATATATATATATATATATATATATATATATATATATATATATATATATATATATATATATATATATATATATATATATATATATATATATTCTATAAATTCATTAACTCAATACACAATACCCCGAATTATATTCGTTGATAAAACTTCATAAACCTAATTACCCTATTAGACCTGTTGTTTTTATGTAACAAATTTTTATTTACTAAAGAGGCAATCCACTCAGAGCTATCCGTACTTGAACTAATGTTTAGGAAGTACTGATAGCTCTGAGTGGATTGCCTCTTTAGTATAGAAAAAAAATTTGTTAGTAAGATATATTTGTAGTATTCATTCGCTCTTGATAAATATACTGCGTATTGAAACGCGTCGAGCATTTAATAATATATTTCAGTGGAAATCATCGTTTACTTGTATTTGTGAAAATGGATTTCTAACACGTAAAAGCCTCGTCAATTGAACTTATTATAAAAGTCTATTGATATAGACGTTTGAAAATTAACGTTGAAGACTCTTGATATTTAATGAAATAAATAGGAATGAGAAGTTTGCCATGAATATTCTAGTTATAGCTGAAGATAAAACACCCAATTTAAACAAGAATCGGTTAAGCAATGTTGAATAATGACAAGATATAAAAAGAGCGACTTGATCCCCATCAGAAAATGTTCTAGGTTTTGAGACAGCTATTCGAAGAGAAGCCTGGTTTGAGAAGGTATGTTTCAAAACACTTGCTAACAGAAACAAAGCGGCGGATAAAAAATGCTTCAAAGAAACATACAGAGTAACGCAAACGCCATGAGATAGAGTGGCATTGAAGAAGAAAATGGAAACGGGAGCAGGAAGAGGGGAAGTTCCAACAGATAAATGAGTAAGGAAACTAAAACAAGAGGCAAAAAATGGCCAAAGGATAGTATAATTTTATTCTAAATAATTGGCCGTTAGATGAGATGCTGCTATTTAGCGCTTTTGTTTGAGAGGGGGGGGGTGTACGAATTGTAAGAACTACAGAGAATTTTTGGTGTTGAAGACCGGAGATGAAATCTTAATAATTCTGGCCGACAGACTAAAACCACTAAACCGTTCAATGAAATAATGCTACGTTGGCAGCTATGACCAAATCGTTAGAGATGGCTCTATGGAATGATGCAAGACGAGTTCGCTATCTAAGCTAAAAAGTTAATAAGCATGACTTTACAAGGAACTCGACGCAACGTGAGAGGAAAGAACTGGAAAAGAGTTTTTTGATGAGCGCGGAGTGAAACGTGGACATTCTCTCTAATTTGGAGGACTTATCGAAGCCAATGTTAGAGCGACGCTACAATATTACTGAGATGAAAGCGAAGAACATGGGCCGAGAAATATGTCAAAGGAAGCTTAGACACCAAACGTTGACGACGAGAAGACGAGTTTAAAGGATATGAAGTTGAGTTATGTTAGAAGTAAAGCAGTTACAATAAATTGGTGGCTGCCCAACATATTAAGGAATAACAGTAAAACAACAGGGCACGTCTTTTCGTGGATAGCATGTTACTATAAATTTCTTGTTTTCAGTTTGGTTCAGTTTTCTCAAATCGCCACTAATGCAATATGTATTGGAAACGAGCGAGGTTTATTAGTCTGAAAACGAAGATTTTACTCCAAATTTTCGGGACAGTATCAGATGGCGTAGGCTTGAGAATAGCACAGTAACTGTTAATAATCATCTAGAGAGGATGAACGAGTTGTACTAGCAACCCACTAAGAAGTTTGTTGATCTGCAAATCGATGGATGGATGAGCTCTTTCAAGATTTTGGAGTTCTTATTTGAAGAGGAGTGACAGCATATCGAGATCTTGCCCCATTCATCATGGACGCTGGACATAATCACTGTCCTTGTGGTCTTTGTGCCCGAGATTGTAGAGAAACTTTTTCAAACAATGGAGTAAAATTATCCTCAAACTGACATTTCTGTCATGATTTGTAGGCCTGGCGTCGTTGGTGATTATGAAAGGTTTCAATTGAAAATACAAATGATCATTTTGTGTCTTCGTGTTTTACTTTTAATGTTTAAAGTTAAATTAACAAACTAATTGCAAATATGATCATTGTCTTGATGAAGTGGTGGGTGAATTTCAAGTATCGCAAATTGTCATTTCTCGGATTTTGTTCCCGATGTTTTGAAATCGGGTTTGTATCAAAAAGACATTGCAGTGGTCGCTTTGAAGAACACTGCAACAAAAGATTAAGATTGGTATATAACCTACAAGATAAACTATAGATCCATCGCTGGGAACCTTACTACAGGAAGCAGACTTCTATTGAAATCACCTAAAAATGATTGAAAGACATTGAAGTAGTCTAGGGTCGTTTGTTGAGAAGAGTTTCTTACCACCAGCTTGCTTTAAAGATTGGTAGGGCGCTCGAACATCTTCATTGCCACGAAGAATGAAAATGTCAATCAAAACATTTTCTGGTGATTGTTACTTATGCTTTTGGTCTAGACAAGGAATAACAAGAAACGAAAGAACGCCACAACAGGTTTATCCCTACGGAATTGATTTTGTCATAAATTGGGGGTGGTATTATTGACAGTGGTAGTTGCCATTACCATAGGAGCAGTAGAAAATCAAGAAATAAACTTCTTACAGCTACCTACAAGATCTTCGGACTTTCATTCGATCGAACATGCCTACAATTTCGTCGTGACCACCGGTCAGCATTTGCCACTTTGAATGAAAACATATCGCCTCAACTTTGGGCTTATATTCATTACTCCCTCAGAAGTACTGGAATAACCTGATTACTTACTAGTAATTAGGTTGTCAGGAAAGTACAGAACGATTATTGCAGTTGATGGTGATAATTTTTTTTTATATATTAAGGATACTCGCGTAAGGAAACTGAATCCTCTTATGTCTCGACGACACCGCAAGTACCTGAGAAGGAAAGACGGTTAATATATCACTTGAAGGCTAGCAGATTGTAGTCATGAGGGAATACGTTACGTGGAAGAGAGTTCCAAAGTTGCGCTGTTCTGTAGAAGAAGGCCTTCTGGTATAAAGACGATCTAGATGTCTTAATTTCAACCACGTAAGGATGGTTGGCATTAGTTTGGTGACTTAGCCTTGAAACATAAACGAGCGGAGGAACAAGCGTAGAAATCTTATCAGAGCATCTTCCATGAAAATACCTGTAAAAAAGAGAGAGCTCACCCACTTTCCTAAGATGTTCTAGTGGAGGGATGGAATCTGTAAGAGCACAGTCACCGATCAACCGAATCGCCCTCTTCTGTATGGAATCCAGGAGTTTCAAAGTGTGTTTAGGGGCAGAATCCCACATAACCATACTCTAAAACGGGACGAATTTGAGATTTATAGAGAGTTAAAAATTGAGTCGAAGTATCTTCTGGCACGATACAGAAAACCCAGTTTTTGAGATAGTCTCGTTGTTCATTACTATATCTGGTACAGTACTGTTAACCTTCCTAGAAAACAAACAAGCTATTAAGGTCATAAAAAAGAAAGTATTTTTTTCGATTGTGAAGCAATTTTGTGTTTTTCAATTTTTATTTTTCAAATAACTGTTCAATGAAAGTGACAGTTTATTCCTTCATGTTTGCAATGATATCAAATATAATAGAGTGAGCTCATCTGTCTGCTATGCCTAACTTTCTTGGAGGAGTTTAATGAAGGTCAACATTTCAAAAAGGATATAATTGTTGTTAATAGATATAGCCATGGCTCAAATTACAGAATACCTGGTGGAGTATTATGAAATGTGAGGACCAATATATGAAATGGTGAGATCCTATCTGAGTTGCAGCTATCAAGTGACCGAATAAAACGTACAGAGTCCAAATTGGAGGGGGGTACCACAAGAATCTATCTTGGGGCCTCTTGAATTCATGGAGTTAGCAATATGACCCTTCGTAGATGACACTGCTTTCTTGAATAGGTCAAAGGTAATAAAAGGTCTCTCTGAAGCATCCGTTACATAAACGTCGCCATTGGTTAATGGTTCCAGGCTAACGGAGTCATCATAAAAACAGAGAAAACCCAAAGGCTTATGGAAGAAAGGGAACAAATTACTTATTGACATGTTTGAGTGGAAGAGTAGCCACGGCTAAACTTCGCCAGTGTAGAGCACTATTTGTACACTTTGTAGGTACAGTAAATGAAGACGATTTATTATATGGAATAAAAAAACAATTATCAGCTGTTCTTGCATACTATGGCTCTTTCCCCTTACGGAATTTCATTATGGGGCGAAAGGGTATTCCTGGTACAGCAGAAGGTTGTCAGGCCAATAGCTGGAGCCCCTCAAACGAATAGTTGTCGGGATCAGTATTGTTAATATGAAAAACTATCCCATCATGTTTTGTACTTACTTGTTTTTGTTATGTACATGCAAACTCCGATAAGGAAAAAATACACTCTACCGTGCATGGTTATTTAACTAGCGGTATGGAGTATTTTATATTAGCTCTGCATAGGATTAGAACAACTCAAAATAATTCTAATTTCTTTGGTGTTAAATTGCACAATCAGTTTCCAAGTTATTTCAGAAAGTGAAACCCTTGCAAGTTTAAAAGAGAGTTGAAATCATTGTTGTTGAAAGGGGTCCTGTTACTCCACAGAAGAATTTGATGACTTTGTAGGTGGATTGATCTAATTTTAATCTGTGTTATATGCTTTTAGATATTGTGAGTCACTTCGAATGTGCTGTTACATATATTATATATTTATATTACGTATCTGGTATTGAACTTATTATTACCCTTATTATTATAAATATTCTTCAAGGCAAAATGAAAATTGTATTCACTCTTTGAACAAATATCTATTTGAATTATTCGAACTAAAAACATCAAATTCAAACCGAATTCTACCCCGTAAAGAAACCTAAATCACTACCATTGTAATAAGACAAGTTTCAGGTCACACCACCCTACATTGCGATGTTCACATCAGTGCCTTTTCTAGCTTTAATAGTGGCTCAGTTTGGAAATCTGTATGGTCTATTTATGTCCTTGACGGCAACACCTCAGTTCTTGAAGAGGGTACTTAATTTCAATTTGAAAGGATCAGCATTCATCGCCGCTTTGCCACAAATGTCAAGGTTAATATGTGGATTTTTCTTTGGTTACATAAACGATCTTTTATTGAGACGAGGCGTATCTAAAAAGTGGTGCAGAAAAGGATTCACTTTATTGTGTGAGTATACCTTATTGATTATATAGTATTACAGCAGCAGCGACTGCAACTTTGTCGGTCATTTTTGCTAAATAACGGCAGCTATTTGAAATACTGCAAATGAAAATCACTCATCTCCATCTCCGTCTTCGATTTTCGGAGAGAATCCCGGTCGCTATCGAAGTTAGATGCCATATTTAAATTTTTGTTGTTGTTTGTTTCACATTATATATATGTATATATAAAAAAAAATAAAGAGTCTATCAACTGAATTCAAATTAAGTCACTTAATTTATTTAGATGATATTAAATTATATGCCGGAACCAGATCTCATTTAAAAAGTCTACTTGAGATTACTTTCAACTATTCCAATGATATTCATATGAAATTTGGGCTTCCAAAATGTAAAAATCTTTCTATTGAAAAGGAAAGATCTCCTCTGATTATATTAAGATTTCCAATATCGAAATCGAGCCAGCAGCACTAAAGAAAATATTAGAAGTTCATATTACAAAAGACTTACAATTATCATCAAGAGTCATTTAACTAGTAAAAACCTTTTCAGAGCTATCAACTTCTATGCAGTTCCTATTCTTACATCTTCTTTTGAAATTATTAAATGGTCTAAAATTGATGTAAATTAATTACAATGTCAAACGAGGAAAATGCTTTGTAAATATCATAAGCACCACCCAAAGTCAGCTGTTCAGAGAGTTACACTACCTAGACATCTTGGAGGTCGTGGATTAACTGATTTGAAAAATCTTCATAGTAAACAGATTTAGCATTTTAGAACGTCTACATTACATGATATTGTTGTTGCTTCAGGTTATAATCTTGCACCTCTGAACTTGACAATGCAAAAGGTAGATTTTGATATATTTGATGATAATTCTGAAAGATAAAGTTGGATGCAGAAGGAATTACACGGAAAGCACCCTAAAGAATTGAAAAATGATTATATTGAAGAAATCGCATCGAATAAATGGTTAGTTTCTGGAGAATTGTTTGCTGAAACAGAAGGCTTGGCAATTTCGATCCAGGATCAGGTTGTTTTCACGAGGAATCATAGAAAACACATCATCAAACAAAATATAGATGATTCTTGCCGTAGATGTTTCTGTTCTTCAGAAACAATTTTTCATATATTATCATCTTGCTCAGTCCTCGTTTCAACAGATTATTTAGAAAGACATAATGCCGTCGCTAATATTATTCATTTTAATCTAGGAATTAAACATGACCTAATTCCCAAAAGAAAAAAATTTGCAAATATGAACCTGAGAGTATGACAAATATAAACTTCATTTTGATAAAACAATTCTTTGCAACAGAGCTGTAAAACACAATAGACCAGATATCATTCTTACTGATAAACAGAATCAAATAACATATATAATTGATATTGCTATACCCGACACACATAATATACAAAATAAATACAATGAAAAATTTCTAAATATATGATGCTTGGCGACCAGATTAAAAAAATGCGGAAAAGAAAAATTTTTATTCTGCCAATTATTACTTCCACAACAGGTGTTATTCCTAGGAGTCTTCACAAAAGTATTGAGATTTTGGGTCTGAAGAAAATTTGTTTGAACAGTTACAAAAGATAACAGTACATTGAAATCTTGTAATATTCTTCGTAGGTTTCTTTCCGAAAAAAATAATGAGGTAGAGTCATAGGTTTTCTCTTTAGTTTATACTGCTCAGAATCTCATTTCATATTTTATTTATTTGTTTATATAAATGTAATATAATTAACTGACAATTTTGTCATATTTATATTCAGAGCAGTATTCTATTAGATCGTTCACCACTTCATACAAAGGGAACTATTAATGAGTAACATTCAGTGTTACTTGACTAAGGTCCGTACACTGGATTTTTCCGGGGAGAAAGCCTCTGACACTACTCGTTGGTACATTGATACCATTGTCTGATGATGCTATACTATGTATATATTCTGGTAGATTGATATATTCTCATAACATTTAACGTTATCCTAATATATAATTATTCCAGGATATGTTTTGATTATAATCATTGCCTGGCAATGGTATTAATTACCGGGTGGTGGATTTATATTTTTTCATGAAATCAGTTTGATTGCATGAACAGATATATGGGCAACTCGTCGGTGTGAAACCCCTGTGAATTTGGATAAAATAGGAAGAATATAGTAGTATCGGGAAAACCTAATTATATTCAGGGAACCTGTTTTGAAGTTGTGTTGTCCACGTGATGAAACAGAATTATACACCCATGCGTCTCATTTTGGATATGGCACGATTTTAATGCAAATGGATGTGAATGATAATGAATTCCATCATATATATTTTGCTAATGGCAAAACTACGGTAGCCCAAGAAAAATATTCTAGCTATGAGGTATTAGCAATCATAAACGCTTCAAGAAAATTTAGATTTTATTTACTCAGTATTTCATTCACCCTACGGAATTGATTTTGTCATGAATTGGGCATGGTATTATTGACAGTGGTAGTTGTCATTACCATAGAAGCAGTAGAAAAACCAAGAAATGAAATTCTTACAGCTTCCAACAAGATCTTCGGACTTTCATTCGATCGAACATGCCTACAATATCGTCGTGACCACCGGTCAGTTTGTGCCACTTTGAATGAAAACATATATGAGTTAGAGGTATTTGCAATTATAAACGGTTCAAGAAAATTTAGATTTCATTTACTCAGTATTTCATTTACCATCGTCACCGGTTACCAAGCATTAAGCATGACAATGAATAAGAGGGATTTCTGTGTACGCGTAGCGAGATGGGTTTTATTACTCGTTTCAATATTCAATTGTATACATCAAACGAGCTTTCCAATAAGATATCACTCGACCCATCTTTCCTTTTCAAAAAATTGAGTTTTGTACACCTCTGCTTAGGGGCTTGATGTGAAATAAAATCACTGTATATTAGATGTCCCCCTTCAGACAAATGACTTGTTTCTGCTTTTTGTCCAGAAACCAATAGTTTTGCAGTTATTGAGTTTTTTTTTCGTTTTAGTTGCCCCATCCGGTATATATTAATAATATTATTACAACTCTATCGCATGTCAATAATTATTATTGATATTGAGATTATATTATCTCATTGCATTTTCTCCTCTTTCCAAATATATACAACATGCCTAATAATTTCTTCAAACATATGAATTTTTCCAGAAATGAAAATTCCTTGAACATTCGGTGGTTTCACTTAGTGGGCCGATGCGAATTTACACAAAACATCAAAAATGTTTTCAATTCAATGCTCACAATAATGAAGCCCAGTTATAATAAAATAAACGAAAGTAATTTATTATACATGAGTAAGAAAATATTAAAATGAATGATAACATAAAAACAAATAAAACCATCCTAAATATTTGAAAATGCTAGAACGTCCAAAGATAATTCTACATGCATTTTGAAATTGAATATTGATCATTGAAGCTAAATAATTTCTTTTTTTTTTCTGTTTGTTTTGTTTGAATTTCTCTATACTATACTATTATGGGTTTGCTAATATAACGTACGAGGCGTCCATCTCACTGGACTCCTAGTTCCTACCCTGTTATCACCAAAAGACTGATGCAAAAGTTCTGAGACATTTCCTTTCTAGTCTTTGAACCAAGGGAGTTTCATCCAGCAAACCCTCGACTTTGTTCTCATTTATTATATTTCAGTGAAATTCTTACGAAGTTGTTCTTCAAGGATGAATTCGAGATGCTCTCTTGACTTTACTTGATACCATTAGCAAAATTCTAGCCATCGATCATGATCCCTCAGCTGTAGAAGCTGCAACTTGCCCATCTTATAAGGCTTAAACTTTTTTTGTGGCTTCGTGACCTTAGATTTTGGTATCGCACTCTCTGCTACAAGTTACCTACACGAAATTGATGGATTCCGTGTAACTAGTCCCAAAGTTTTATTGTAACATTTTCAATATCTTGTTCATTGAACAGAAATTTTGACATTTATTGTTGTGAGCATAGAATTGAAAAACTTGGAGTGTTTTGTGTGAATGCGCATCTTCATACTCGATGAAACCGCAGTATGATCAAAAGCTTTTCATTTCTCGAAAATTCATATTTTTGAGGAAATTTTTTAGACAACTTTTATATATTTTGAAAGAGAAGGAAATGCTCTTCCTATTTTATCTATTATACATTTTGGTATATGCCAATATACTGGAAAATCGGGAAATCGTGAATAACTCGAAAACAAAAAAAGATAGCTGTGATCTGTTTCACTAGTGGATTTTCTTCAAGAATCGAGGATGGATGTAGAGAGGGGTCATTTTCGTGTATTTACAGTATTTCACATAGCACATAAAACATCAAAAATGAGGTGCCCTGTACAGTCGGCTTATACATTAGCCTACTTAGTTTGATCATTGTACACATTCCCATATTCACATTGTTAAAATAGTAAATGTAGATTAGAAACAATGTATGAGTTTCTTCAAAAACTAAAATTGATTTTTTTTCAGCTCATATTGCTACAGGTCTTAGTCTTTGCTGCTTTCTCGGTATCGGTCAAAGTTCTGATATGGCAATAATTCTACTAGTTGCCATGCTTGGCTTCAACGGAGCAGCTGCTGAAACTACTCTAATTAACCCGCAAGATCTTTCACCAAATTTCGCTGGTACACTTCACGGTGTCATGAACTTTTTCGGAGGTTGGGGAGGTTTCATAGGTCCTATGATAATCGAAAAGTTGACCAAAGATGTAAGTACAATTTTGTCAGTTATTATTCGAATTTCTTATCGATCGGCGTAATTTATGCTCTTTGAAATTGAGCTCCTTTTTTATTTTACAGTTAAATGGCTTCTTCAAAGCTATAACAGAAGGACCGATATGTCTTATTATGTGTTGATTCAGATTTTAAGGTTTGAGTTACTATCAAATTAATTCTGTTTGAAACTGATACTACAGGAAATGAACATACTTATACAGGGTGTTACATAATAGTATGTCACAACTTGATGTGGTAAATCTACGTGAAATTTTAAGGAAAAGAGTTTATATAAACAAAGGTCAGCAAAAGCTTCGTTAAGGGTGTTGAAATTCCGGAGAAAAATTAAATTTTTTCTTCAGAACGCCTGCAGTTTTTGAGATATTCAGCGCACAAATTTGGAATGCAAGCTATTTTTTCACAGCCTCCATCATTACACGTCCTACATTTTAACTGAAATTCACAAGGTGTTTTCTTTTCCGATGCCATGTCTCCTTTTGCCCTTTCAAACTTTTTTGCTGTACGCCACTGATCAGCGTACAATCAATTTTCGTCATCTTCGTTCAATTTAGTAACTTTTTTGACATCTGTAATTTTTTCGTATACCCAACCGTTTTCGAGTGAAAAATTATTGAATTTGAATTGTATGTTATTCGCTAAATAAAAACAATAATAGAAATACTCGATAGGTACGCCCAAAATTTGCTTTTATTTTGATAGCTCGTCTTCTGAGACTCAACTTATACTTATTCAATATCAAACTAAATATAAGAACAGTTAAAAACTAAATAAATTGCTGGAAGTGTCCTCCACCTGCAAGAATACAGGCCTCTGTCCTTCTTCGCATATTATCACGCACTCTTTGAAATATTGCTGGGGTATTTTTTATCGTGTCACAAGAGGTTATTATTCGATTTTTCAATTCTTCAACAGTGTTCACTGGAGTGGTATAAACTAAACTTTTGAGATATCCCCATAAGAAAACGTCTAAACTATTTAAGTCTGGGAACCTAGGCCCACCCCGACCTATCCATCGGTTGTTGAATGTATTATTCAAGAATTCCCTAGCTTCTCTACTAAAATGTGGTGGTGCCCCGTTATGCATGAACCACATTATGTTTCTCACCAAAAGTGGCACATCCTGTAGCAATAAAGGTAACTCCTCCTCAAGAAATTGCCGATAAGCGGGACCATTTAGTCTGTTAGGCAAAAAAAAATGGCCCAATTAAATAATTCCGAGTTATTCCGATCCAGACATTTAGTGAGAATTGTTCTTGACGATGAGATTCTTGAATCAAATGAGGGTTTTCCGCAGCACAATAATGATTATAGTGAAAATTTGTGATAGCAGTTCTCCAGAAGTTACCTTCGTCTGCAAAAATTATTAAACTATCGAAATGAGCATTTTCTCTAATTTTATCTAAGAACCATCGGCAGAAATTCAGTCTTGAAGAAAAATCTCGAGGAAGTAGAGTTTGGACGCGTTGAAAAAGTCGTGGAGAATCCTCCAGACTGGGTCATGTGAAATACACTACTGATTTTCAATTGTTCTTGTACTCACATGAGGATTCAAATCAATACAATTCAAAACTGCTTCCTCAATATCTGAAGTTCTCATAGTTTCATTTGCACCTTTTAAATGATTATATGCAGTAAAAGTACCAGTTGGCCTCAATCTTCGGTGGATATTAGAAAATGTTTGCCTGTCTGGTGTTACTCGATTTGGAAAGCAAACCTGGTATAATCGCCTAGCTTCTGTTGTGTTTCCGTCAGCTAGACCGTACATGTAATAGACATCAGCCAATTCAGCGTTAGAAAAATTAGCCATTTTTTCTTACAGCAATAACTACCAAAGGTTTAAAACTAATCGTTAATTCAATAAAAAATTAGAGCAGACACTTTCACTTTAGCAACTATCGAAATAAATAAATAAATGAAAAAAGTCAAAGCCTACTAGTCATTTTTTAAATTAGAAGTGCTTCAATTCAGCGAATGCATACAATCGTTTAATAATTTTTTGCTCGAGAACGGTTGGAGATACGAAGAAATTACAAGTGTCAAAAAAGTTTCTAAATTGAACGAAGATGACGAAAATTGATTGTACGCTGATCAGTGGCGTACTGCAAAAAAGTTTGAAAGGGCAGAAGAAGACATGGCTCCGGAAAAGAAAACATCTTGTAGATTCTAGTTGAAATTTAGGACGTGTAATGATGGAGGCTGTAAAAAATGGCTTGCATTCCAAATTTGGGTTGAATATCTCAAGAACTGCAGGAGTTTTGAAGAAAAAATAATTTTTTTCCGGAAATTTCAACACCCTGTAGCTCCGTAACGAAGGTTTTGCTGACCTTTGTTTATATGAACTTTTTTCTTAAAATTGCACGTAGATTTACCCCCTCAAGTTGTGACATACTACTATGTAACACCTGTATATCAACTCGTTTTGATAAACTCAACCAAAGTTTCAAGTGCTTTCTCCCCTCTTATAATCTCAATATAGCTGTCAGTTTAGTGTCAGATTACTATCAAGACAAGTTTATTAAAAACTGTGAATCCAAAATTGATAAAGAGAAGAAATCAGGTTTTTATAAGCTTCTTTTAGAAGTTATTATAAGTATCAGTAGAACCTCCGAAGATTTTGATATCAGAGCACAAATGCAGTTTCGACAAACAAAATTGAAATTCTCACTATTCAAATCATTTGCTTGATTGAAAACACAATTTCAATGATAATTTGGATACTACACAATGAAAGTAATATTTTGAATATGACTATGAGATGCGTTGGAAAACTACGAAGAAAATCCAAGAATTAAATGATCGAGTAGGCCTAAATTCTTCTATTTTAATCAATATTTTCAGTTCTTAAAATAAGTAACGCTACTTGAATTTTTCTTCATTTAAGCTAAATACCTGCTTTAACCATATAATATAATTAACATGAAACACTTTTGTCTGATTTCGACAATGATTCCTTGTCATTAAAATTAACAAACCCAAAATTCATTCACCACTCTCGATAGTCAACTTGAATTGAATCACTCCCCACTATTCAACAAGCAATATAGATATAAATAGCACATTCTTTCTCATAACCCTTAGCACCAGACACTTGGAAATGACGTAGCTGTAAAAAGCTGTCGTGTGTATTAAAAATTGTGAATGAAATGACAAATTTTCTCATTATTTTACTAAAATAAGATGTACGTCATTTTTTATCAAATAACGACTTCCTCAATAAAATTCGTGATTTTATTTTCAGAATACAATGGATCAATGGTCTGTCGTGTTTGCAATTGGTGGAATTATTTATATCATTAGTGGAATTGTTTTTATGTTGTTTGGATCAGCAGATTTGCAGCCTTGGAATGAGAAGAAGCATGAGCCTAAGCCAGTTGCAGTATAAAAAGAAAACGAAATATTCATGATCTTGAAGAACCTCAAAGAAAGAGCCAGTATTTTTACAGAGTAGAATGTAAATATTTTTTAAAATAAACTATAATTTTTTCCACAAATATGAGATTTCATTTAAGTACGATGTTTTAGTATGGCAGTTATATGAAATACTACAAATAGAGCAAAATGCATCCCCCACCCACGTCCTGGATTTTTAAGAACATTTCACTGGTAAAAACACAGCGCAGTTGTCTTATTCTGCTTTCGAGTTATTGCAGATTTCTGGATATTCCGGGACCTACGCATATTAAACTTGAAGAGAAATATTTTGACATTCCACGGATAACTTTGTGAGTGGAATGCAGAGACTTATCAAAATTTTTTTGTTGAATGGTTTTCGCATTATAATTTAAACCATAAGTGAATTTGGATAATATAGTCCAAGTACAGGGTGTCCACCCTAAAGTGCCCATAAGTATCTGGGGAACGGATTTGTTGATCAGTTTCAAATTTTGTCAGTAGAATAAATGGATATTGATCTACAAGTTGCAATTGTTTACAGAGCATCTACTACATTTACTACGACTTTCCTCTTTTAAAAAAATGTTGGGGTAGATACGATACGATCTCTGAAAAAGTACCAGCCTGTAGATTTTCATAATTGTTTCTGTGATCTGATTATATAGATTTTAAAAATCTAACCTATGAGACGAATTTGAACTGAATATCTGAAAACTGTTGTAATTATAAGAAAAAACTGAAAAAATATGAAGAGTTCAACACCATGAGGACTATGTTCATGGAACTTTTCTTCATAAAATGGCTTGACGAATCATCTTGCAAAATAATTCACTCTTAATCATTCACTCTGCATATATGGGATAGTTTAAGGAAAATAGATTATATTGTTTGTGGTCAATTCAGGTTATAGTTAAATCTGAAATATTATTATAATTCTTACTTCCATTTCCACATTTCCAAGGTGAACTTTTAGTTTCAATTGTATTCATGAAGGTACTAAAGGAATCTAATTGGCTAAAAGTAGTATTTCGACAGCGGATGATTATGAATTATTTTCTTGAAGTTATCCATGAAAATTTAGACCAGTACAGGACTAAGGGGATTACCAATTACTAAGCCGTTGTTGCTAATGTAAATTTAATCATTAAAGTTAGATAATATTCTAAACATACTTCTGAATGATGCATAATTTCTGATTAATGGGATGAAGCTTATATCTACCCTAGTGCTCCTTTTCACGATACTTTCTGATTGATTAACCAAGGTCTGCAGAATAATAATGTGAATCCCAATATACACTCAGACTTTATCCATCATTTAGAAGAATGTTCAGAACAAAAATATTTTAACTTCATCAAAGAAATTTACACGGCTTTAAAATGTTCCAAAAATGGCATTGAAATCGAAAATCAATTGCCGGCTTTCTACGAAAAATTCAATGTCGTTCAAACGTGGCGTTTTTATTTTCTCGCAGATTGAAGCTGGAGTGGTTTTGTCAATTATGAAAATAGTGTGATTCATTTCATCCATTCCTAGTATTAATGAAGAAATATCGAAGTGAAGAATGCGAGAGACATCTTTTTTCAAGCATCTTCTATTAAGATTTGTAATATCTATGATTTTCCACCATTGAGCTATAATTTTTTTATGGAAGTTTTCGGAATTCTACAGTATACAAAAATCAAATATTTCATATACAGGAGTCTATATTATCAGTGTTCCGAAAATATGAATTTTGGCTGAGTTCGGACCTGCATTTTGTTTTCTCTTAGTTTAGACGGGCCTAAAAATGTGAAAATTTCCATGAATTTTTATCAATGGGTTCTCGATTTATGAATAATAAATAATATATATATATATATATATATATATATATATATATATATATATATATATATATATACTAAGCAGATATGACAACGATTTTCTTAAAAGTTCTCAATTGATATTGAATAAATCTAGATCAGAAATATGCCAACTATAGAATCTTACAATTCGGAGGAAGACGGAATGATACTATAAATTCGTTCTCAATTTAGCAATCCAGAACAATCTCACATTACGGCATGGATATTGGGGTACACTCAGTTTTAAAACTAAACACTCTATCCAAGAACACTCTTCGTCCCTCCAAGCTCAATAATTTATGTCTGTTCAAAGATGAAACATAGTTAAAGGGAGTGTCAGGGTTGAATCTGAAGTTGAGATTTTTGAGAAACTTTCTCTGCACTCTTTCAATTCTCTCGACATACTTGAGGTAGTGAGGATTCCATATCTGTGTCGCATACTCCAAATTACTTCTCACTGAGGAGACATATAATGTTTTCAAGCCACCACTTTTCTGAAATTTTTGGAAATTCTTAAAATGAATCCCAGTATTTTGAATTTCTTTTTCACTATTGAATCAATATGTAGTTCAAATAATAACTTAGAATCCAAAATCATACCCAAATCCCGCACCTCATTAACCCTCCCTACCCCAAGCCCGCCAAGAGTAAAACATGCACCAATCGTATTAATATTCTTAGTGAAGGTAATTGTGTTGACATTTCTGAATATTCAATATAAAATACCTTTCCGAACAAAAATGAGCCAATCGATTCAAATCCTTCTGAGAAATCAGAACGTCATCACTGTTTCGAATTTTCTTATAAACCTTCAAATCATCCGCATAAAGACTATGATGTGTATTGAGAAAGCAATGAGAAATATAATTCATGTATATCAAGAAAAAGAGGGGTCCCAAATGAGACCCCTGAGGTACACAGGAGTTAACCTTCACCAGTCCAGAGGACACGCCATTGATAACGACACAAAGATTTCTCTGATCCAAGTATGAAGCAATCTACTCAAGAAGAGATCCGGTCAATCCAAAATCTCCTAGAATTGAAATCAAAGTATTATGGTGCACTTTATCGAATGCCTTTGCCATATCCGTACAGATTGCATCGACTTGTTTGGCATCATCCATTGATTTTAAAATATAATCAACGTAGGGGGATAAGTTAGTTAACACCGATCGACCTTTGAAGAAACCATATTGATTTTCAGGTAATTTAGAATAAGATAACCGAAAAGGTCTTTCTGTTATGAGGGGCTCGAAAATTTTGCCCAACCGATCAAGAATGGTCGATAATTGCTGATGATATTCCTGCTACCCGACTTATGAATTGGTACCACCTTGGCGAATTTCCATTTATCTGGAAAAACTCCGTTTTTCAGAGATTTGTTGAAAATTATATGTAAAGGTTTCACCAAAGAGACTTTATCGAAAAGGATGGAATTAAATCAGGACCAGTTCCCCTGTGAATGAATGTTGACATTCAAACATTCAATCTTCCTCCGGATATCAGCCCCAGAAATATTGTCAAAAAATATTGATGAATTATTGTTACAAGTATTGAAATTTTTTTAGAGGACTGGTTTTTTATCATCTTCAAAAAAGGAAGAAAAATGTTCGCTGAAAGCATTTGCAAGAGAAATAGCCTCAGTGAGGATACTGTTGTTATGTTCCATTGTTGACGGAATCTATTCACCTTTTTTTCATGAATTAACAAAAGACCAGGAATTTTTGGGATTTTTAATGACGTTATCCTCAACTTGTGAAATACAATTTTTTTAATCAACCTTAATATTGTTTTTACTTAGCGATCTCAACTCCGAAAAACGATTATAATCGGCTATATTTCCGAATCTTTTGAACCTGGAATGAAATTTTTTTCCCTTAACAAATTAATAGTATTCTTTGAGAACCACACAGGATAGGTACTAACCCTACATGATCTAGTTGGAACATTCTTGATAATAACATAATTTAAAATTGAATAAAATGTATCTATGCATTCATTAATATCTCTACTTTTCAAAAATTCTGCCAATCAACACCTGACAGAATAGATTTTATCGTTTCGTAATCAGCATTATAAAATTTATATAAAGAACGAGACTCATCTGACGTTTTTATGTCCGGATCACTTTTGGCTCATGCAAATTATTAAAATGTTCCAAATGAATATCCCTAACATTCATCAATGTTTACCTGCGGAAATAGCATACAAAATTTTACTCATTTTCTATGGTTCAAATGTTCAAAGTTCTCTATTTGAAGTTGGTAATTAAATTCGGTAATTGACAGATGAGATAACTTCTCAGTTTCTTTCTCACGGCGTTCGGCGATCTAAGTATTAGATTGAACTTTTCGTTTTCGAAAGTTAAATTGTAGTGAATGTGTTTTTCTGGATACCAATCTAGTGTTATTGGTGAAATAAATATCAATATTGTGTTCTACAACCCTCAACTTTATGGAAAAACGTTTTTTCTTGGTGAGTTAAAATGTTTTCGAAGTTTCATGTATAAAAACAATGATTAATTGTTTGTCATTGCTTGCTATTGTTTCAAGAGTAAAATTTCTATACCAATTGAAATAAAAATCTAGAAGTATTCTTATGTATGAGTCACTTTTAAAAAAAATCATTTCGATTTGAGAGCGTAGAATTTGAAACAGTTGCATTTAATCTTTCGCGTATTTTCTATAATTTCAATGTACAAGTATTTTTATTAGAAGTAGGTATCAAATTCCTTGACATTTTCTCTGTTTCCTAAACGCGGAAAACGGAGATTCAAGTTTTAAACTGAGAAATTTTTGTTTTAGAAATTTTTGATATTGTATAGTGTAGACATTATTCTATTGTAAAAATTAGTAACACTGTATCATACCAAAATCAATTTTCAGGATAAAGGCTGTTATGCAGGTGAGTTAATATATTCTTCAATGTTTTATATATCAAAAAACTCCTTATTTCGGCCTACTTTCGTTCTTATACTTAGAAAAACTGACAAGACTGAAGTAACCTTGGAATCAAGTGGCATTATGCATGACGCATTTTCAGATTCATTTTAATAGATTTAACATCTTTTCTGATTTGTAGTAATATATAAAAATTGAACACTGGTAGCCGTTACTTCATGCAAATCCATTTAGAACGATTAATAAAAGAAAATTTGAACTACCCCCACTGACATTTATAATTACTGACAGATACAGAATAAAAACTATATTTAGGTACAACAATTTATATATGATCTACACAATCGAATTAAAAGTGAGGAAAATTTAAAGAAATCTAAATCACCTAGCAAGAAAGAAATGAACAGACGAAGAAATTTTGTTAGAATAAACGTGGTCATTTAATAATCTGTAGGTAGTTTATACCTACTGGTTCCGAGGGTTCTCAAGAATTAGTATCAAGTTCTTTATTAGATGAACGTAAAATATCAAAATGTTGGTCGAAATTACGATTTTCTTCAATTGAATGATTCGCCTCGATCGAATTAGATTAGATTAGATGAATATAGGATAATTATCATTGTTAAAATTCTGTAAGTTGTATCAATATACATTTTACTACAACTACTGCAATAAAGTTTACATGTTCCAGATTTCCTTCCTTTATCGATTTTACTTATATTATTTTGAATTATTTGGATAGATTATTATTGGTTCGGAATGGTATATCTAATTGTAATTTTCTTTTTCTGGCTAGCTTTCCTAGCGTACTATATCTGTGTTATTTTTAGATTTTGGATTTTCTAATTCTATTGACAAATGAGAATTTCCACTAATTCTGGACGATTGAGTTTTCCACCTTTTGCTACAATGTGTACTTTTACTTCATCAATACAATAGGAAAACAGTGGCCGTTTCGGATGCAGTGGTTAGCTAATGTTGAATCTTGATTATTTTCAAGGAATAAAGTTTGATGTTCTCGATATCTAATTTCAAAGGAAATACCAGGCTGAAATTATTGCCGCCTGGACAAGGTAGCTCATAAACTCCTGATATAAACACCTCAAAAAAGTCTAGGGAACACTTCTGAATATAGATATATCGTATCCAGAACGATCAATATGGATGATTTTTTTAAGAAACACCTGCATCAATTTCTCACCAAATTATGTAGAGTGCCGCAACAGATTTCATTTTTTTTATAAAAAACTAAAAATGCAGCAGATGCGACGCTGCTTCATAATCATTTCATGTATTCAGTGTTTGAAATCAGTTAGTTGGCACTTTGTTTCTGTTGTAAGCACAAATAAAAGATTCAAGTTTTGTGATTCGACCATGGAAAGACGACATTTGACTAGAGAAGAGATGTTACGAGCCGTTGGCATGCTCCAAGCTGGGAGCTCACAATGGGAAGTATTCAGGGTTCTGGGAAGTAGCCCAAGTGTCATAAACCGTTTATGGTCGCGTTTCAATGAAACAGGTAGCGTAGAAGAACGCCATACAGGTCGTTTCAGAATTACTACAGTCGCCCAAGATCGATTTTTGACTTTACAAGCCAGAAGAGATCGTACTACCACAGCATCTTAATTAGCTCAAGAGCTATCACGAGTTCATAATATACAAATTTCCTACCAAACTGTGAGAAATCGACTGCACGAAGGTCAACTCCACCCAGATGTCCTTTAAGAGTTCCACAACTGACCCATGGAAATCGTGCTGATCGTTTATCTTGGTGCCAAGAACACGTAAACTGGGATCAAGAGAGGTGGGCCACAGTTCTCTTCAGTGATGAATCTAGATTTAGTTATTATCCCGATTCGGGAAGAATTCTAATATGGAGGGAACCTGGAAAGCAAAACCGTCTCCAGCATGCTCGAGAAGTTGTTAGACAGGGAGGCGGGTAAGTGATGTTTTGGGGAGGTATACGCCTTGGTGGAAGAACTGACCTCGTTTTCATACAGAACAACCTCACGGGAAATTCTTACGCAAATGAGATAGTTTCACCTGTAGTGGTACCGTATCTCCAAACAATGGGTCAAAATCCACTCTTCCAACAAGATAATGCCCCTCCTCATCGTGCAAGAGTTGTCTTGAACGTTCTTGAAGAGAATGATATCGATCTTCTACCGTGGCCGTCCTGCTCCCCAGATCTGAATCCCATCGAGCGTATGTGGGACACCCCAAAAAGAAATCTCCTGCGTCAAAACGTCTTCCATCATGAACAGGAGCTTCGATCAGCAATTCAGGGGGATTGGAATGACTTAGGCCAAAATGTAATAGACCATTTAATATTGAGCGATCCGCGACGATGCCAAACTGTCATTAATAACAGAGGTGGACTTTCTGGGTACTGAAAAATATAAGTGCTTCCATATCGTTTCGAAAATATTAGTTCAGGATTTTTTTTGTGTTGTACCAAATTTCGTCATTTTCAAATTTCAATTTTTTTTTATAATAGGTGCTTTGGAGAAGTCAAATATTATTTTGTTTTCTTGAGAACACAATATATACAATACATCCTAACAAAACCGAAAGATTTCTATAAATTCGAATCATCAAATTCATATTTTAAAGATATTTGTTAGTGTTCCTAGACTTTTTGAGGTGTTTATGTAAATTCTCTATACGATTTCTAGCATTAAATAAGATGATTTATTTTGCTATTTCAGTTTTCAATTTGGAAAGGTCATTTGTGACATTTTCACTTATCTGTCCAAATATGTTAAAGGGATGAATTTTTCGGATTTGTTGGTACTTATAATTGGATGGGCTTATATGTTTTTCAAGATATTCTCATGATAAATGCTTTGTGTGAATTTCAAACCGAAATCTCATGCGAATATGGGTGGTTGAAATCCTAACGATTACATATATTTGTGCCAGTAAGTTTTCTAAAGATGTTGGAGTTGATTCGGCTCTTTAATTGGAAAATAGACAGATTTAAAGATGATATTTGATGGTTTTCCTCTTTCATCAATGTAAATTTTTTTTCGGATGGCTACTGTATATGAATTTGAGAAAATGATCAAATTGTCTTTGTAAATTGTAAGAATTTAGTAGGCAAAATATTCAATAACATAAATGAATAAAATCATCAAAAGCGTTGTTCGAAATGACCTCCAATTTTAATGAATAGCTCACATCTACAAAGAAGAGACTGCAGAACAATATGATGGACATTGTCATTTCCAACCTTTCGGTGGAATTGTTCATCCTTTCTTCTTATGCTCGAAATTTGTTATTTCAACACTGTAGCCGAGTTGTTTCATGTATATATATATATATATATATATATATATATATATATATATATATATATATATAAAGGTAAAAAATCAGATTTTTACGAATATCTCGTTGTGATGGAGTTTAGATCCATCACAAAAATTGTAAAACATAAATGTCTCTACAATTTTTGTCTCGGTTCTTGTTTTATGTAATTCCATATAATAAAATTATGGGCCCAAGGACAGAACCTTGGGGAACACCACTAGCAACAGACCACTCCTTGGAGGAATACATACCACCGATCCTTACACGGAAGGATCTATTTGACAAGTACGAGCTAATCCATGAGAGTAAATCACCCCTAATCCCCAGATGCTCGAGTTTATGCAGCAAACGGCGATGTGGTTTACGATCAAATGCTTTTGCAGAGTCGAGGTATATCACATCTATATCTATATCTATATATATTTCCCGCATTCCAAGCTTTCGTCCAGTCGTTGATTGATAGAATTAAGTTCGTGAGGGTCGATCGACCAGGAAGAAAACCGTGCTGTTGATCAGGGATAATATTGTTGGATAGAGTGAATGTGATGATTTGGTCGCATATAATTCTCTCTAGAACCTTGCCAACCGCATATACGAAGCTTACAGGGCGATAATTAGTGGCAGAAAGTTTATCACCTTTTTTGAAAATCGGTGTGATTGAAGCAATACGCCAGTGGCGGGGAAGTGAAGATGTGCTAAGTGACTGTGAGAACATCATGAAGACAGGGTTGGCAAGCGCATCTGCGCAACGTTGTAAAAAACATTGTGAAACGTTATCAGGTCCAGGAGCAGTGTTGGTCTTAAGCTTGGTTAGATATTCTCCGACTATTTCCTCCTTTCTTTTGATACAATCAAGCGTTATCAACCCACGCAGTGTTTGAGGTACAGGGATGGGGCCACCGGGTTCTGTAATGTAAGACAAAGAGAATGCTTGACCAAGAATGTCTGCGGATTCAGTTGCGTTGTTACAGATTTGGTCTGGTCTGGTTATCCCTAACCAGGGACAGTAACTTTACTGTTCAAAGTCGATCGTAAGTATTAATAAAACTTCTTTTAGTTCTTGGACTTGGCCAACTTGCTTTCAAAATTTTCTTTGGCATGTCGAATACTTGAGGTCAGTAGGTTCGAGTGAATACGATGATTTTGGTAATTAGAGGAGGATCTATTTCTGAGCTAATGCTGCCACAGTGATTTCTTGATTTTTGACATGTTAAGAATGCTATCAGTTATACAGGGTTTGACTGGATTCTCAGTGACTGTCTTCTCATAGGTGTTGGTGGAAATGATATCTTTGATAGTGTGTATCATTTTCTTCCAATTAGTTTCAATATCATCTTCTTGTCCAATGATCGAATTCCAGTTGCATGAGCGCAGATTTTCAGACACCTCATCGTAGTTTACTCTCGAAACTTTTCTATTTTGTCTTTCACTAGGGGCACTATGGTGAAGTTGCAGTTAAGTTAGCAGAACTGAGTGATCGGACTTGCCGAAAGGAGGAAAATGTTGAATGCCTGAAAGCAACTGCGAGTCCTTCGTTTTGAATAAATCAAGTGTGGTCGAAACCTCGTTGGCTTCTCTATGAGCTGACATGAACCAGAATTGAAAAATAATTCGGCATATGGATAAGACGGTGAGTTCGTTGAAGGTAGGACAGTCAAGGGCCATTTAATATCTGTGCAATAGAAATCGCCAGTGATGAGTATGTGCTTATGGATTAGATGGAGATTCGACAAGGAACTTACTACTGCGTTGTCAGCTGTACAGGGGCGTGCTCGATAAATACAGCCGAAAAATATGGAAACATCTGTATTAGAAATATCAGAAAAATATTGACTTTTTCAGTCCAGTCATTCTGAGAAACTTCCACTTTGAAATAATCCGTAATCATTGAATTCACAAATATACATACGTCACGATCTATCAGTGCTGTCTGCCCGGTAAAGGGTATAATTAGAAATTGAGTATAAGTTGTCGCTGATATAATCAAGATTCAGTGATACAGATTAAATAAGGAAGATGGAGTTGCACAAATGTCAGTAGTTCAGAATATTTGAAAGCAAGAGACTGAATATTTATACAAAGTATCGGCCATATTGAAAGGGAATCTAGTTTTATAAACTTTGCCATACGATGTGACATTTGTTATGGTAGGAACACCCTTCATATATTTGATGGTAAGATTTTTGTTTCCAGACTTTTGGCGTAACTTTAATTTTTCACGAAGGGCCTTGAGTTGGTTGATTTTTTATCATCTTCAATTTGTATGTTTCGAAACTGAGGTAGACCACGCAAAGATATTTTATTTTTGAGGAGTTTGGAGACCATTTCTGTTTTCGAAAATGACAGCTTCAACCATCTAGGGCGAGAAACATCCTTCGCAGGCAATCGAGTGCAACTGACCAAGAACTGACTAGAGTGAGTTCGGAACTATGACATCAACTATTGTTGATGCAGATTTCTTGTCATCTTCGTCCATATTCTCTGGTAGATTGGAGACAATGAGATTGTGAGCTATCGCTACGCGATCCACCATTTCAGGTATATCGTTATCGTGTGGAATCACCGACATCAATTGAGTAAAGACCTGTCTCCAGGGTTACTACTTTATCAGAAATGTCTGAAATATTCCTAACGAGGCTAGAGTGAGATTGTTGAAGAGAAGTTATGTTGGATTCGGAAGATATGATTGAAGTATGGTGATTGGTCTGAGTCTGAAAGTGTTGTTTGATAGCATCTGAACAACTCGATAGCTACTCTAATATATTATTCTGATGTTCCTCCATTCTACGGATACTGCCGGATATACCTTCGATTGTTTCCATAAGTTTGTTTACCGCCTTTTTTCAACTCAAACGATTGTACTATACTGTGAATCAAAAATGAAAGATGAATTATTCATTGGAGGGATGATTATATGTAAATCCTAAAATTTCAACAATAGCGTCGTCTTTTGTTTCCTTGCGGACATTCAGGAAAACCAAGAATATTGCAATACAATCAATTGCTGATTGATACTGTTTGGTCTGTTGAAAACCAAATCGATTGCCTGAGATATCGGAAGAAATCAATGAAAACTAGTTTTTAACAGTTTTTTCCGTTTTCCACCACAAGAACGATAATTTCTTCTCAATTTTGTCCATTTTGGAAATTGGCTGTAAAACTTCAGATATCTCTCCTGAACATTTGAGAACCTTCATTCCCATGGTAAAGGCCATGGGAGTAGTGTATTTTAAGTCTCAATCTAAGTACTGATTGTTGGAGTATTCGTCGGCGGTGTCACGGTCAATAACTCAAAGTACGCTGATGACACAGTTCTGCTGGTTACAAACCTGAAAGATCTGTGTCGGACCACAGTAAATCAATGGGAATAAAACTGAATGCGAAAAAGACAAAATGGCAAGCAGTAAATAAAAGACGCATAGACTGCCAAGAGAAACTTATAGTTGGGGACGAAGTTATAGAACGTGTTGCCTCTTACAGGTACCTGGGATGCCATATAAACAAGGATTGGGACATGGCACATGAAATCAGGAGCCGCATTGAACAATCTAGACGAGCATTCACAAACACGAAAAAAGTTCTTACCAGTAGACAGCTGAAGGTTTCCCTCAGGATCAGATTATTGCGGTGTTACGTATTCAGTATCCTCCTATACGGTGTCGAAGCGTACACCGTTACAGAGGCAATGTGTACAAGACTGGAAGTCTTCGAAATGTGGGTTTATCGATGGATGTTAAAAGAATTTCATGGACCGACCGAATTACAAACATTGAAAATTTACATCGACAGAATAAGGAAACAGAGGTTTTAAATACAATCAAAAAGAGAAAATTGGAATATTTTGGTCATGTTATGCGTAACGACAAATACAATATGTTACAAATAATAATTCAGGGGAAAATCGAAGGTTACCGCGAGCCAGGCCGTCGTCGAACATCATGGCTTAAGAACCTTCGCCAGTGGTTCGGACAAAGTACGACATCTTTATTTAGAAAAGCTGCCGACAAAATTCAAGTCATGCTTTTGATCGCCAACGCTCAAGGTGTAAAAAACAACAGTACTTTTCTACATTTATTTATCCAACCATAACTTTCGAATACTTACAATATCAGTCACAACATACTGAAAATTTTACATTGAACAAAAAGAGAAAACATCATCAGACCTCAATAAAATATCACCGGATTTTACTTTTACAAAGTCAGAAATCGTGTTGAGGGACATTCAAATGCTCATTTACAAAAATACAAAAACAACATTCGAGCCTCATAACAGCATAATTTATAACCGAACAAGTAAACATCCAAGAGAAAGAAGGAACTATTAGTTTCTACTTTAGAATTCTGGCCAACTTCTGAAACGCAACTAAGATGAGGATTCGGAATCTTAGACATTCAATAATGAACAATAGCAACACTTAAAAGGTTTTGGATGTGTTAGCATTCCGAGGAGCAATGCATCCTTGTCTCTGTTGCGTTTTTTGAAATTAATGTGTTGGTTACGCGGTGCTGAGGTTTTTAATCTGGAGAGGAGATTGTGTTTCTGAAGGATTTGTTTTTCCATCTTGAAATTTTGGGGTCTATTCTTCATCTATTTAAGTATTGGTCCCTCTCTTATAGGATATATTCAAATTCAAGTATATGTCTCTTACACAAATCATATTCATGTAAGAGTACTATAGTTTTTATATTATATATCCCTTCGAACTATCTGAAATAGTAGATCATCTTTCTCTTGGATATCCTTTTATATTGCCCAACAAAATGATAAATAACATTATACGTTATACAATATTTTTCTAGCATTGTAAGAAAAAATGCAAAGATATTTTTCTTATCTAATCTTAAATAATGGTCTATTCAGCGTTTATTTGCTTTCCTCTATGATTCAATCGAACTCTGAGTTCATAGAAAATATTCTTGCTCTCTTCCATATATTCGTGTAAATATTTTTGTTGAAGATAATCATGAAATTATTCTGAAAACAATTATTGAAACCTTGATGATGTGGAGAATATTTACTGAAGCATTCTGTGAGTTTGCGGACTTTTATCTAGTAAGACGTTTTCTGCTGAATGCTTTCAATTTTTTTAGTGAAACTTTGGCAATACTGATACATAAAACGTGAAAAGTATTGGTGGAGGTTTTATCAGCGGAAATTATTCAAAAGCTTCCATAATTCTGCTATATACAGGGTGCTTCAACGAAAACTACACAGAGGCTATATCTACCAAGATATTCATTTCTGATCAAAACGCAAAAACATGTCAATTTTTGTTTCAAGGGGGACATCTTTTGGGGTACAAAACTTACCTGAAATATCAATCCTTGAACATATTGAATAGGGAAGATGGGTCGAGTGATGACTCAAAAGAAAGGTGGTATCTTTCTCTACATTGCCTTGAACGAATTTCCATTTTTAATTGAAAACTGTAAAATATACAGGGTTAGCAACTGAAAGATAGAGAAGACTATTTCCCTGAGACTATTCAAGTTTCAGCGAGGTAAAATGGAACAAATCCATGCTGATCAATGGCAGTCATCATCAAGTACAATCCTCATCTCGAATTTCAACCCCTATAGCAGGGGTGACAACCCTTGAAAATTTGGAATAGAGTCGAGTGATAACTCGAAAGAAAGGTATAATCTTTATCAGTATTCCCGTGAAAGAATTTTCATTTTAGATGAAAACTGTAGAAGATACAGGGTGAGCCACTGAAAAATAGAGAAGTCTATCGCCCCAAGACTATTGAAGTATTAGTGCGAAAAACTGGAATAGATACATTTTAGATCAAAATCTGTCATCTTCCGAAATCACCCTCATCTCGAATTTCAACCCCTAGAGCAGGGGTAATATTTCGATCCAGTGATACCTTTCAAGTAAAGGATTTCGATTGCCTTCATGACTGCTCGCAATAATTCTATTCTCATTGAATTCCATAGGAGTTTTAGAGGATGCAAAACGGAAAAGTGACTGAAGATGCAATGCATGGTATACCATCTATCTTCGACTAGTATCAAACAGGGGTTGATTTTTCACTGAATAAACACCTTTTGAAAGACAGTTACCCGTTTGAGACATCCGGTTTCAAATGTAATAGATAAAAAAACTAATACAATGGCTGAAATAAAGAGGGGAATAAACGAAAGGAAAAAATTAACGAGTAGAAGTTGTACTTTATTACCCGATAAAATGAACGGAACTGAAATCACTAAAATTCAACGTAAATGTTCGAATTGTTGACCACCATCTGTTCCATTTTTTGCACTAATACTTGAATAGCTCAGGGCGATAGATAGTCTCCTCTATTTTTCAGTAGCTCAGTCTGTATCTTCTACAGTTTTCAATCAAAAATGAAAATTCGTTCACGGGGATGCAGACAAAGATAATACCTTTCTTTCGAGGTATCACTCGACCCATCTACCCTCTTCCAAATTTTCAAGGGTGGTCCCCCTGCTCTAGGGGTTGAAATTCGAGATGAGGATGGTACTTGATAATGACTACCATGGATCTGCATGGATCTATTCCATTTTACTTCTCTAAAACTTGAATAGTCTCAGGGAAATAGTCTTCCCTATCTTTCACTTGCTCAGATCTTTTACAGTTTTCAATTAAAAATGTAAATTCGTTCAAGGCGATGTAGACAAAGATACCACCTTTCTTTTGAGTCATTACTCGACCCATCTTCCCTATTCAAAATGTTCAAGAATTGTAACTCCCGCTAAGGGGGTTGATATTGCAGGCAAGTTTTGTACCCCAACAGATGTCCCCCTTGAAACAAAAATAGACCTGTATTTGCGTTTTGATCAGAAATGAAGATCTTGGTAGATATATCCTCTGTTTAGTTTTCGTTGAAGCACCCTGTATGGATATCATTATAATCTCAATGAAAATTAATCGACTATTTCACAGTTCAAGTCTTTTCCATCCACCTTCAGGGGAGATAGAAAAAACTGGCTAGGGGGGTACAGGCTTCGAATTTGGAGAAACAAGATTTAATAGAGAGTATTTCCCAATATCTTCCACTGTTTTTGAGAATCTGCAGAAACTGAGATTTCACTGGTTTAAAAATAAGGTTCAACTTTCCCGTTTCTGAATATTTTTCACAACGGTAGAAACCTTCTTGGGACACTTCTTCAAGTATGCAATAATGCTATTCATTTAAATTAATTCTGAAATTGATATTTTTGTCTAGTATTCAACACTTCAAACAAATCTCTGTAATAAACTCAAAAGAATTTTTCTATGGACATTTTCCAATGAAGAAATCAAATGAAGAAAACTCAAAATGAGTTGGAAAAGGCAGGACAAGTTCAGAACGTTCTTCAATTCGAATTCAATCAATCACTTGACTTTTTGACGAGTCCTGTCATGCCACAGCTGTGACCACCCAAGATGATTTAATGTGTGTCTTCACTCGCTTCTTGAAGGGGGCCAAATTGTTATCAGAAAGATGTTCGATGAACGCTAGTTCCACAGCACACTAGCTCTATAAACAAAAGAATTTCATAGAGATAGGTTCGTGGCGTTGCTAGTTGGACCATCCTCTGATGAGAGTTTTCGCCAAACCTGTTTTTCTTCGGACCTGGATTCTTTATGAAATCAAGCCTTTCAGTTATTCAGAGCATTTTTCATAAAAATATCTCTACAAATTAGAAAGATTAGCAACCCCTGGGTGCTGTTCTCTTCTGGACACTATTGAATAGACCAGGTCATATCTGCGCTTTGTATAAAAACCCCAGATGTGATTGGGTGAAATACTGCTTAGCCCTGAAAATTTAGTTCGGCGGAACTTCTAGAGAACTTTGTTGTTGCATCTTGTCCGCGTTAAAATTGACCAAGTCAACTGGCCCCACTCTGACATCTTCACCAAGTCTAAATTCATTAACATGCTCTGTTGGTATCTTTGTTGGTGTTGCTGCTTAGCAGTTATAGGATACTGACAAAGAAATGAGGACATCAGGCTATAGTCATTCGCAGACCGAAATATTTTGTTCCAGTACATCGGAGCGATCAATAATCTGTAACAGAAGGAGAATTGGCAAATATTCCTTCATCAGCTACCATCTGAATGGATCTACTGAAAAGAAAGCTACTAACCCAAGAAAAGTCGAACCTGAATGCTGGTAGTTGGACGTCATCACTGATGATAAAACCTGGGTTTTGAGTACCCAGAAACAGAAGGCCAAAGCTCCAAGTGTTTAACCGATCAGTCACTCAAGCCCAAAGCAATAATGAGCAAATCAAAAGAGATAATCATGCTATAGATCTATTTTTGACAGCAAAGGAATGGCCCATATGGAGTTTATTCCTTAAGAGTAGAAAATTAAATTGGCCGTCAAGAGGCGAAAAGACATCTCCTTGACTTTGCAACTCCATCACGATAAGGCGCTATGAGTCCACGAGTTCTTGGTCAAATACAATGTGTCAACGCTGCCCCATCTCTATCGTCTTGATGCCGCCCAACAGATTTCTTTTTGTTGTTTTGGAGTAAAGCAGCCTCTAAAGAAACTCGTTTTTGGTTCAAAGAAGAGATCCTATCAGTTATGGTCTTGCGAGAAGACGTCTTCCAAGGTGAGTCGTGAAAAAAATGTTTAGAGACCCAAGAACAGTACTTTGATGATGTTCGTGGTAATCTCTTCAAAATAAAATTTTTAGTAAAATTTCTTTACTTTCGGAATGGATATGTACGTCTCCACTTGCCATATATCGAAGAGGAGGACCCTAAGTAAATAATTATTTAACAAATCTTCATCACCTGACGTAGGTTCGGATGCTTAGAAAAAAAACACCCTCTATTTTACATTTTCATTTCATGTATTCAAAATTTACATGTTGAAGTTCTCAATGAACCTAAGAGTTTTCTCTTTGGTCCTCAATTTTGTGAGTATTCATTTCGGGTTAATTTAAAAAAATAGATTTCTGAATTCTTTAAAACTTAGCACTGTCTTAATGAACAGTTTTTCCTCTCTGAAATTTTCTCGACAATAGAAAAGTATTTAAAGTTCCAGAAAGCATTCAGCAGAAAGTGAACATATGACAACTTTTATTTTCTGAAATGAATTGTTTACATTTTTTTAGTCGGTGACAAACATTGAATGGTGAAGAACAACCAAAGCAATCACAGAATTTGGTAACGTGCCTCACCTCCAATTTTACATGCTGTAGTTTCTTTGCTGAAATAATAACAATTACATCTTTATCAATATAAAAAATTGCGTTATTTATAACGCAATATAGAATTTTTTACTATTCACTGAGCGAAGAGAAATTCATTCAAGTTTGACCCATTGGGATATATCATATTCAGTTTCATACCTTTTGCTAAAATTCCTATTACCTAGTTATCAAATTCACCTCTATGAATTTGATCTAAATATACAGTTCGTTCTTATTGCACACTCCCGACCAGCATCTTTAACTTTATCTACACTTTTATATATATAAACTCGAATTCAAATTGGAAGATTCGAGAATCGATGGAAAAAGAAATGTATTAAGATTTGTCAGAAGTAATACAAATGCAACAAATTTTGAACGAGATGTACAATTTCCATTGTGGGATTCACAACAGAAAACCAACTTAATTCGAGTAAAATTTACTGGTTTGTATTTAACTTCACTTACTAAATGATACATGTATATTTTCGGTTTGATATAATTAAATCACATGCACAATAATGGGATCTGATAACATATTAAGTATCCTGTAGTCCAGAGACAAAAATAGAGCACACAACTCACATCTGCTGATACTTAATAATTTGTAAATAATCTAGTACATCGCAAGAAAATCTGGTTCTCTATTTTTTGTGTTAGTATCCTCTAAAGACGTCCTGCGAAAATCCAAAATATGATGTCGTTTCCGTGAAATTGTGAATATCAGGAATGAAAAACGGAGTAAACTGTCTGAACATAACTGGTGCTATGCATACAACACCTATACGCACGCAGGAGGTCATGCTGTGTCTGTCGTCACTTGATCACCTTCTAGAGGAGGTGGCTTTTGGGACCATGATTCGCTTTACCCTTGAGGGTGGAATATCGGACTGAAATGGGGGGGGAAGCATACATTGAGATCTCTCTGCTTCAGGTAGGAATTGACCACACAGGTGGCGTTGCCCATGTTGCTACTACCGCGTAGGGTTGAAATGAAACTGTTTCCAAAGGAATTATTAAAATCAACATGGACCGTTCGAAGAACAAAGTATGGTAGGATGTGTCTTTAGGCTATGGATAGACACAGCAGTGCTACTCACACAGAACTGATATATCTAACTCTAGCTACAACACAAATAGTCCGAAGATGTAGCACCAAACCGATAAAATCTACGCAGACAGTAGACAAAGGCTACTATCTATGCAGAAACATAAAATTTTCTCCAGTATAAGATTGGAATGCCACGAGGCACTGGAAGAAAGGGCTGCCTCGGCAATATCTCTGTTTGTTGGATGAAGGATCGCACGTAGTGCAGCGGCTTTATTTGCATTGGACAGGTTATCCTAATGCGTTCAGGCCTGGAACTCTCAAGGATATCATCAACAAATTAGGGCGCTAGTGCTCAAGCAATACAGTCTAAATAGAAAGCTGAAGGTTACCCACTGAACTTTTGGGGTGCCCCTGTGAAGAAACAGCAAACTATCTGGCAATCTAAAAAACTACGACTGATGACGACATAAAAACAATGTTCTTTAAAGAAACGCCACCGTGTCATGTGAAAAAGTGACAAGCCCTTGTGTAGCGGATGTGAATAGGAGGACGAAATGATCGAAACCGTCTTGCTTGAATGTGAGTGCCTGATAGTTTTATATACTGGGATACTCACACTCGGCAGAAATGGTCAACCGTAGGACACCCGCGGAGGACCACACTGGACAATATCGCTACCTTTGAAAAATTAGGATGGTTGGAGATGTGGCTAACTGTAGGAATATATACATGCAATTCGGACATTGTGAATGAAGAAGACAATCTTAAGGATCCAACTGAAGTGTCGGTATACAGCTTACTGACAATATTGATTACGAGCGTTCAACCCAGGCCAATTGCCCCCTGATAATTGGTTGTCTCGAGTAGAATGACGATAGCATTCTCTAACCAATGTGAATGACAATTGTCGCAACACTGGTTGGGGAGTAGTTTTTGAAGTACAATAGATTTGACGAACAGCAAACTGCAGAGGTTAATTGGTGTTTTAACTTTGGAAAGTCTTAAACATTTTTAGTGGTGATGTTCATACGAGCCAGAACTTCAACTCCAATGTTCTGTTTGGGTGTTCCAAGGAGAAGAAAAACCTACTCATCCGTGGCCCAAGTATTTCCAAAAAGATCGTCTCAACGTTTGTTTTGAAAAACAGGTAATGTAGCAATAACTTCTCTATAAGATCAAGGAACTGCCACAACCATTTGTTTACCGCAAGTCGTTAGTAAGCTTTGAGAAATCAACGCTTAACGGTGAATCATCCTTCCCAAGACAACGCAAGTTCGCACACAGTCCGGAAACCAATTGAATATTTAACGCAACAAAACATCGAAGTGTTACACCATCCTGCGTACTCCCAACGATTTTTTCACTCTTTCCAAAATAAAGAAGGGACAACGTGGTCAATGATTTCAGTCTTCAGAAGAAGCTGTTTATTGAATGTAGCAGCAAATGATTGGGATTCATATACAAAACTTAAAAGACCCTACGTTCATATTAGATGATACTTTCATTCATATTTGTTGCATTCACTAAAAATAATGAGAATATTATGCTCTATTTTTGCCACAACTCTACTTGGATTCTTCACAACAAATTCATTGTCAACAAATTATATTAACTAAAGTCAGTCGGAAACACTAAAATCAACGAGGACATCAGTTTGAACAGTTATTGTTTTTCATTTTATTGAAGAATAACCGAATGACATTCGGCATCATATTCTTTCTACTTACTAATATTTCAAATACCGCTCTATGCTAAAGAACAGTATACTCATATTATAACTCAATATGTGATCGTAAAGTTTTCAACTTCCGAACAGCATAGCAGTTCGTTTTTTAATAACATGAACACATTTCCATTTATTTTTCGACTCCTTTTCAGATCGGAACCGCAAAATTTTCGGAAAGGTTGTATTTAAGTACGTACTTAATTTATATTCACAGCTAAACGTTATCGTGTGGAAACCCCGTCATACTAATACGGTAAGAATGAATGGCAATGTTATTAGGAAATATTCTCTCGCAAAATTGATTTTTGGAAGAAAATATTTCGGTATTCTTTAGGGAATATTCTCGCCATATTCGAGTAAAAATGGTTACAGTATTTACAAAACTGATGGAAAAACCGCAATGTACTCATTTTGCCCATATGGTATATTAGTAACTAATTTTTCACTGTAATCTTTGGGGTAAAAAAGAGGAAGGAATAGTTTGAGTTATTGTTGTTTTGAATTCCAATACCGAAAGATTGCATAAATGATTCTTGAA
Organism: Cryptolaemus montrouzieri; assembly: GCA_013387265.2. Taxonomy (NCBI): domain Eukaryota; kingdom Metazoa; phylum Arthropoda; class Insecta; order Coleoptera; family Coccinellidae; genus Cryptolaemus; species Cryptolaemus montrouzieri. The sequence continues at coordinate 60,664,591 of JABFTP020000062.1, forward strand.
CACTTAATTTGTAGTCGGCGCTTTTCGCGTTAGAATGATGAATTACTTAGTTATTAGGAAAATCCAGTTGAAAAATGCTTACTCTTGGATTTTCTGAATCTTCTTTCAGGGAAACTCAGTGAGCTTGCACTTCCATTATTCAACTAGAAATATACTATCACTGATTTACTTTCAGTTGAGTTTCAAGCTGTTGCTGAGGTTTAGATGGTTTGTAATATTCAACCGTACGTTTATTTCTTATAATCTAGTTCACAAGTTCAAATTTTTGTTGTTTGCGTGACGTTAAATATCAATCTAAAATTTTTATGAATTATGATTTTATTTGAACACATGAAAGACTAAATTCAATTTTCAATTAATAAAAGTAAAAAGTAAGACAACTGTAAATCAATAATTTATTTCTCAAACTTCTCTTCAATTGCAAACAAAAATTTATATAATTGGTTTCAACATTTGTTCAATTTCGGAGCTCTTCTCACATACAAATACAATGAGACCACGTTGTGAAGGTATTGAATTGTTGTTTATTTTGTTTATTATACAGTTTATAATTAATGAAAAATTGTGTTTTATATAAAAAGAGCTGCATAAATCCAAAAATATTTCGTTAGATAATAGTTGCCAAACTTTTTGAAAAATAAATTTGAACAATTTCTTTAACGGTACTTTCTTCTTCAAGTGTTTGGATAATTTCGTTGTTATTAAAATTTTGAAATTCAAATTTGAAGATTTGAATGATTATTTTAGTGGCTGTTTTCAGTCGCGAAGCCTTGCTGTCTTGTTCTGAAGATTACGTAGAGTTTTATTGTCAACTACAAATTGAAATTGTGAATAATGGACATAGAATATCGAATAAAGGAAATTATGTTCCCTTTAAGAATATGTTCGGTACCTTTTTCTCTTTTGAGAAACTGAATACCTTATTCTTTTGCAATTCTTTCTGTGCTAGTAAGACATTTCAATACATTCCTGTACATGTTCTGAATTCTTTGGGTTGTCGCCTATATCTTCAATAGATATTATTGAAAATCAACAATAATTTCAATTTGTGAACTTTACAATTTTGTTTTTTCAAATGGTGTACTTTTCATTTCAATTTCTTAGAAGCCATCCTTTTTCAAGTATCTTCTGTTAGGTTTTGTTCCATCTAAAATAGAACACCATTGAGCTATGTCTCTTTTCTATCAAAATTGTCTGAACTTAGTGTCGTCTCCTTTACACAAAAAAAATTGACTCATATTTGAGTAAGATTATAACTTTCTTTTAGTTTAACGAGAAAAGTGTCGATTTTGAGGGCAATGTTCTTTCCGCTGATATTTTATATACAGGATACACAAAAATCATTTGCCACCTCAATAAAACTGAATTGTCGATAAAAAGTTTTTTCAAATACCGGTAATTTTTTTACATTTTACTGTACGATTGTATTTTAATTTTGTATTGGTTGGTATTAGGTTTCTTTATACATAAAATGGCTCGTTTTCATTTTATTCCTATTTAATAGTAGCAGTAATACTAACTTTGTTTATGTATACTTTTTCTTGAATAAAATGGCAAATAAGTAGTCAAACGAGGAAATTATGAATTTATTCATCATTCATGGTCAAAGTCAACAAATAATAAGTCGAACCTTAACGAAACGTTTAACTGAAAGTACCAGAAATTACAACCAATTCGCAGAAAACAATTTAGAAAATTACAATCAAATTTTGTCACTTATGGAAAATTGACAACGGAAATGGTTTGATTTAGTTCCATTACCAATGATGAAGACAATGTAGTTACCGTTCATTTTTATCCAATCCATATGCGTCTGTACGTACTGCTGTTGCAGATTGGAAGATATCACGTACTTCAATTAATATAATTTTGGATGAAAATAATTTTCACCTCTACAAATTCTCATGAATATCATCGATGAATCCAGAGACGCGGCGGTTAGGATTAATTTTTTCTAAATGGTGGTGGTTCACTTTCAAGAAAACTAAGACTTTTACAAAACATTATATGGGCAAATTTTCGAAAGGAGGCATTTTTAATCGGCATAATTCTTATATCAGGGAGGTTTAAATCCACATCAATTATACATAGAAATTTCCAACATCGTTTTAGCTTCAATGTATTTAGTTTAATGTACAAAACTAATGTCAATATTTACGAAAATTAAATGTTAAATGTAAAATCTTGTCTTAAATTTGTTCATAGATATAAGAAGTATGATTGTTGAAATATTTTTCTGCTGGTTTTCTTTTTCCATTGTTACAGATTCCTGTCCCAAACCCCCTTCCTTTCACCCTTGTCTTCGTTTGGGAATTATGGAATGCAAGAGAGAATGAAGCGAGTAAGCAGAAAAATCTTTGGTACTCTTTATGTACACACGACACTAACACAACATAAACAGATAAGCTATTGCTAGTGCAATAGCGACAGGGAAACGAGTTTTTTCCTCAGGTTTTTTAACTCGTTTATTGAATCATATACAAGATAGTATGGTTCCCCTGTTACATTTCCTGAGCTCACACTTGTGTTTTTTCTGACACACATCAAAATTATAGATATAAACATTTATTGTAAATTAAATTATTCAAATTTTGTAAATCTTCTATATATATATATATATATATATATATATATATATATATATATATATATATATATATATATATATATATATATATATATATATATATATATATATATATATATATATATATATATATATATATATATATATATATATATATATATATATATATATAGAATTAAATGAAATTGGTGCTAGTATTTTCGAAAAACACGTATCTGAAAATTCAATTTTATTTATTTGACAAGTGATTTTGAGCACCCTGTGTATAAAATAGCATCGGAATGTTCGTTACCCTCAATAATAACACGTTCTTTGTCTTGAAGGAAATTTTAATCTTACTTAAGTGTGAGTCAATTTTTGGGCGGAGAAGATGATCTTATAATTCCGAAAATTTCGATAAAAGCAATCATAGCTCAACAGTAGTTAATTTTTGATAGGACAAACCGTAACAAAAGATACTTGAAATAGGATGTTCTTAAGAAAAATTGTAAAGTATACCACGCAATTTGAAATAGCAACGTTGTAGTTATCTCCAGTGTAACCGGAAATGGTACCACTCTAAGATTTTCCAGATTCTCCTAATGAGCCTTTTAGTGAAAACACCCTGTATATTTGCCATCGAAGAAAGATATCCACTTAATGACCAAACCTTTCCTCTTTTCATTATCCCCATGATCTTAAATTAGTCTCTGAACGCAGCTGTGTGAAACAGCTGTCTTATGTATTTGATTCGAACATTCGAAGGCATTAATGAAAAGGCCATATATGGATTAAGGGCCTCGGAAAAAGCTTCTCTCAATGGAGATAGCTCACGTATATTGCTGATAATTTGCCTTCAGTAAAGTTAAAGCAAGTACATATTAATTTTTTTTTCTTTGGTTTTATGGATAAGACGAACTCTCACATAGTGAAAGCTTCATCACTGTAACATTCTTTGTACCTTATTCTTATAAAAATGCAAACATCGAAACCACCCCCAGGATTTCCCTTTTTCGATTAATTACAGATCGAAAACATTCATTTTAATGTTCCTGAAATTTAATCATTAAACTTCGCACGGAACCGTGGGCATTTCCGCCAGCGTTAATTTGACTACGGTACCAACGTCTTTTTGTCAAGCCGCGGTAGTACTGCCCGCGTGACACGGGACTACGGGTACCGTTTGACAGCTCATGGTCGCCATGCTGTTCGATACCGAGTTCGCGATGCCGCACGATTTGAGCTCGGTGAAGATCTCTGTGAAATAACCAGGTTCGGCGTTTATCCTCAGCATGTTGGTGGAGAGTCTGTTGACGATGTCCAGGCAGCGGTCCCAGAATTTTTCTTTGGAGTCTTCGACGAGGAATGGTTTGAGGGGGTAGGAGATTTCGTTTCCCATGTAGGAGTACGAGAGATACAAGCAGGTTAGGACGACAGCTTGGAGGTTCTGTTCGCAATCGATGTCTTCTTCTACTAGTTCTCTGACTAGCATGTACACGAATACGACGTTTGCTGGATTGATGAAGGCTACATCCTGTAAAGAAACGTTGGAAGTTAAATGGAGAAGATTTATTTCAATAAATAGAATATATCTAAATAAAAGCTCAAGAATGTCAATGTTATAGGTCCTAAAAAAAATCATTTCCCAAATTGCCACGTGAAGAATTTCACATAAACACTTCAAAAAAGTCTAGGGAACACTTCTGAATATCGATATATCGTATTCAGAATGATCAATATGGATGATTTTTTAAGAAATGAACACCTGCATCAATTTCTCACCAAATTATGTAGAGTGCAGCAACACATTTCAGTTTTTTTTATGAACTAAAAATGCAGCAGATGCGACGCTGCCTTATAATCATTTCATGTATTCAGATTTGAAATCAGTTAGTTGGCACTTTGTTTCTATTGTTAGCACAAAAAAAAGATTCAAGTTTTGTGATTCGACCATGGAAAGACGACATTTGACTAGGGAAGAGATGCTACGAGCCGTTGGCATGCTCCAAGCTGGGAGCTCACAACGGGAAGTATCCAGGGTTCTGGGAAGTAGCCCAAGTGTCATAAACCGTTTATGGTCGCGTTTCAATGAAACAGGAAGCGTAGAAGAACGCCATACAGGTTGTTTCAGGATTACTAGTCGCCCAAAACCGGTTTTTGGTTTTACAAGCCAGAATAGATCGTACTACCACAGCATCTCAATTAGCTCAAGAGCTATCACGACTTCATAATATACAAATTTCCGACCAAACTGTGAGAAATCGACTGCACGAAGGTCAACTCCACTCCAGATGTCCTTCAAGAGTTCCACAACTGACCCATAGAAATCGCGCTGCTCGTTGAGCTTGGTGCCAAGAACACGTAAACTGGAATCAAGAGAGGTGGCCACAGTTCTCTTCAGTGATGAATCTAGATTTAGTTATTATCCCGATTCGGGAAGAATTCGAATATGGAGGGAACCTGGAAAGCCAAACCGTCTCCAGCATGCTCGAGAAGTTGTTAGACAGGGAGGCGGATCAGTGATGTTTTGGGGACGTATACGCCTTGGTGGAAGAACTGACCTCGTTTTCATACAGAACAACCTCACAGGAAATTCTTACGCAAATGAGATAGTTTTACCTGTAGTGGTACCGTATCTCCAAACAATGGGTCAAAATCCACTCTTCCTTCAAGATAATGGCCCTCCTCATCGTGCAATAGTTGTCTTGAACGTTCTTGAAGAGAATTATATTGATCTTCTACCGTGACCATCCTGCTCCCCGATCTGAATCCCATCGAGTGTGGCACACCCTAAAAAGAAATCTCCTGCGTCAAAACGTCTTCCATCATGAACAGGAGCTTCGATTAGCAGTTCAGGGGGCTGGGAATGACTTAGGTCAAAATGTAATAGACCGCGACGATGCCAAAGTGTCATTAATAACAGAGGTGGACCTTCTGGGTACTGAAAAATATAAGTGCTTCCATATCGTTTCGAAAATATTAGTTCAGGATTTTTTGTGTTTTACCAAATTTCAATTTTTTTATAATAGGTGCTTTGGAGAAGTCAAATGTTAGTTTGGTTTCTGGAGAATACATTATATACAATAAATCAATAAACTCAATTACCTAGAATCTCTTTAAATTTTAAATCTAAACACAGTAGAAACAATCCTACCCTTCTTAACGACATGTTATTCCCCAATGTTAGGGATTTTCAAGTATTTACGAATGTACCTTTGAATACCTATTTATATTTTAATAGTAGAAACTTGTTGTTTTTCTCTGTCTTTATAATTTATACATGTTTTTCTATATTAAAGACAAGTTGTACAACTGTATCTTATTCTCAACTCACAATTAATAAACGTCTGATAGAAATATCGAAACAGCTATTTCGTTTGTTAATTAAATATTTTCTCCTATTTGTGATATTCTTTACAAAGTGAACCGAAATCATCGTATAATGTAACACAACTGATGGACGTAATGGGCATATTCAAATACTAAATAGTGACATACATTTTATCAATGTAATTGTAATTATGACTATTTACGAACAAGACCGTTAAAATTTTAAAATAAGGGTAGTTGGTACACTAGAGATGATGAGTTAAAAACACGTATGGCAAATGCTGTAGATCAGGGGTGCTCAAACGATCGATCGCGAGTGCTTTTTGAGTAGATCTCGAGAAGAAAAAAAAATTGAATAAGTAGATAACTAAACTACAAAAATTCTGAATTTTAACTTGAAGGCAGTCATACGTCGATACAAAGTTTATTATTAAATAGTACAAAATGAGTGCAGCGAAGAAATCTAAAACGTATCATTTCAATAACGATTGGGAGGAAAGATTTTTCTTTTGTATGGTGAAGGACAAGTTAATTTGTCTTATTTGTCGTGCGTCAGTTGCAATACCTAAGCGTGGTAACTTAGAGAGGCATCATAAAACGGTTCATAAAAACTATGAAAAGGATTTTCCGCCACAATGTGAATTAAGAGAATGAAAAGTACGTAATTTGATATCTTGTTTGAAAAAAGAACAAACCATGTTCACAAGACCAGCCAAACAATCAAAAGCTGTAGCATTCGAAGATGGATCGGTTGTGAAGAAAGCATTTATTGAAGCGGAAGAGTTTTTATTTGGAGATCATGTCTGCTATTAGAGAACTTCAGTTATCTCGTTAGACTGTCACAAGGCGTATTGAAGTCATGAGTCACAGGACATGGCAGATAAACTAAAACATGATATCATGAAGTGTACATACTTTTCTTTACAGTTCGACGAATCCACCGATATGACAGACATTGCCCAGCTGTGTATTTTTATTCGGATGGTATTCAATGACATGTTGGCTAATATCGATACACCCTACCTAGGTAGTTAGGTAGGTACGGTGTCTTGTGTATGTACGACAACCCTGTATCACACATACTTGCATCCACTCAGAGTCGATCGTAAGTAGTCCAAAAGTATTGAGGTAGATCGCCAGCAATTCAAGTTTGAGCACCCATGCTGTAGATTACCTACGTTATCGACTATAGGCACAAACAGAGCTGCATTAAAACAACTTTTTCGTAGACCAGTGTTATCATTGACCCGCTAAATTTTAAAGTGTTCATTCATTATAAAGAATGAAATATTTGAAGTAGTAATATTCTACTAAAAGAACTTCGCGAATTGCAAATTTAAATTTTAAGATCCTGATCAAAATGTGAATCTATTCTCTCTGTTGAAGTAAAATAGGATAATGCTTCGTGTATTCCAGAAAACTGCTACGAAATGGGGCTACATTTCAGGTTGAATATACGAATACAATTTCAATCCGTAGCGAATCAAATTGTAGCTTGCGTGACTTTCGCGTCGTAGATAATCTACTTTTTCGGCAGAAATTTGATTGATGCTTTTTGTAAGTTTCGAATGCCAGTTTTATGTAAATATTCATATAATTTTAGTTGTTTATGCGTATATAATTAAACGAACCCAGTTTTACTTTTGTCAATCAGGAGATCTAGGTCGTATATTGTATTCTTTCCACGTGAATTCGTTTAATAATATTCCGTCTAATGAAGAAATAGTTTATTATTAGACTTTAGTACTAAAATTTGGGTTATGGCGCGATATCAACATCTTGTGATAAGAGTTATGTGATTATTTATTGCAATAAAAGGGTAAATCAAAATTACAATGAAAAATATATAAAAATCTGAAACACGTAAATTGTTGATTGGAGGGGGTCTAATTTCTGAGTTGGCTCCGAGCATTTAAAATCAACCGCTTACCCTGAGTAGCATCCGAGTCAAAATTCATTATAGGGAAAGTGGGTCGAATTATATATCTTTGGAAAGATCTTTCCATTCCCCATTAAAAAATAGTATCTTTATGAACATTTAATATCACAAAGAAAGCTCAAACAAAATGAAAGTTTGTATAATTGATCGATGAAGCCTGAACTACGTGATAGTTGATATTTATAATGAATAATAAAATAAAGAAGTTACTATGTTTTAACTATCACTAATTTATTAATGTAAAGAATTACAAAATTTTACATTGGTTGGACTCAGTTTTTATTAGCTTGTTGTTGATAATGGACGTATGTGCGAAACCAGTCCAACCAATGTAAAATTTTGTCATTCTTTACATCAATAAATTAGTGATAGTTGAAACATAGTAACTTGTTTTATTTTATTATTCATTATTTAAGTTTGTATTCTAACGAAAATTTGCCACTCACTTTATGTCAAGAAAGACTGTTCGTAGAGAAAAAAGCTGAGGCACGTCAATTTTCAATCGGAGGGGGATTGATTTCAGAGTTGGTTCGGAGCATTTGAAATCAACCCCGTACCCTCAGCAGTTTAAATTCTTTATTGGGAAAGCGAATCAAGTAATGTATCTTTTAGGAAAGATCTTTTGATTTTCTATGCAAACATTTCTTCTCTATGAATGTTCAATATCATACTAACAGTCCAAACACAACAAAAGTTTGTTTTCCAATGAAAATTTGACAAATTAAATTCTCAAAATGATCTCATCCGACTTCCGTTCAATGATACAATTCTACTTCTCTGCTATCATTCTCAATTGACGCTTCTCATCCTCAGCAACAAGTTTTTAATTTTCAAGAAAATTAAATAATTATAGGGCACTGGGAAAAAACGACTTCAGTACACTTTTTCAACAAAACGAGTTAGAGGCGCCATCTAGTAGTATTGTGGAAGGACTATAATATGACTGAGTCGAAAATGGTAAGAGTGACTTGAGTCCATAGAAATAAGCGTAACAACATCCGCTCTGCTGGGGAAAAACGACGTGATTCCGAGCGCGCCATGGGAACAACGAATTCAGTCCTTTTTTATTACTCTGTTTGTTTGTTTGTTATTCCTTTTACGTGCTCTATTTCCGCCTTTCGGCCAATGACACGCCGGGGAATTCTGTCACCTCACTAACCCGGGAATTTTCCGAACCCCTCTCGTGTCGAGGGAAGGGATCTTTAATGTCCAACACATCTCAGTTAAACAGGACCGACGGCTTTACATCTCCTCCGAAAGATGGATACTCAAGCGATTCCCAGAATCCGAAAAATCGCACCGACTTTGTGGGGATTGAACCCAGGTAACTCTGCGCAGGAGACGAGCATCGTATCCCCTACGCCACCGAGCCGGCATTATTACTCTCGTTTGTGTGAACTACAGTGATCGGCGATTGCATCACCCAACGTGTTCTTATCAATCTTCTGTATTTTGATCTGGTTCATACGTCGTGCCGTATCACTTTCTCATGGAAACTGAATACTGTTTTTCAAACGTGTGTGATTGTGGAGTATCACAGTACAATGGACAGTGACTTTTCTGTGTCTAGTGAACAAGAGATAGGACTGTCGGATTCGACCTAAGTTCGCCGAACGGAGAGAGTGTCGGAGCCCGATCCCGGCTAAATTATTGACATAAATATTAAATGTAGACATAATTTCTAAAAATATTAGTGAATCTTAAAATACCAAAATGTTCTCAGTAATATTCAATGTTTGTTAAATGTCAAAATGTGATGAAAATGTGGATAAATTATGACACGTGAACATTTGTATGAATATAGTGATAGTGATATGATAATATACTTAAGCCTGACCATTCAGCCTAACAGCTGTGTCATTTAATCGAATTGAAGAATATATGGATTTATATAAAAATATTCAATTTGACAATAATCAGTTGATAGACAAGAGTTATAAATACTAGAGTTATCCCAACTGAGTATTACAATAGAAAGGCTGAAAAGGCTCCTTCTCCGTGAGCCTGGTTGTAGTAACGAATAAAAAGAAAAACGTCCAAATGGACAATAACATAAGCCAGGCCAACATGGCCTAAGTAGCCAGTTCATTTAAATGTGAAAGAAGAAGAAGAAGATAGGATTTTCGAGCATAGGAACGAAAAAATAAAAACAGGTAGGGTTAGAGATATAATGAAAACCTATCGAGCTACCATCCACGAATTTGTGCCTGACTGTAAGTGTAAACGATTTCACTGTTGATTTGTGAGCCAGAACGCCGAAGATTAAAATGCGAATTTAAGGATTTGGGAGACACCAATGCTACAAATGCTTAACCCTCCAGAAAAATAGGTAGGACACCTGTATGTTTTTTATTTGATGAATGAATTTTTGACTACGAGATCGAAACAGAGCAACTAAAATGGCAGTTTTGAGCTGACTACAAATGGAAAACATTACATCCATCATATAATTATCACGTGTGTCTGGTGTATCAACAGTCTACAGTATCGTGAAACATCACCAATTTCACCCTTATATAAGGGAGCTAATTCATGAAATAAACGAAGATGATCCTGATCGCTGTTTACAATTTTGTGAAATTGATAATATTAACAACAATCCACATATTGTGTATAATACCTGGCGAGAATACCTCTACTCTCAATGGTGAAGAGAATAAGTGAATAGGCCTGATTGCCGATATTGGTATACCCAGAATTCTCATTCGTTCACACAAGATACACACAAACGCCTCAGAATGTTTCCGATGGAATTTATGGAAACTATATTGTAGAACCCTTCTTTATCGAAAGTAATCTCAATGGAGGCAATTGTTTGTAGTTGTTACAAGAATTAATAAACCCACACTCACAGAAACTCTTTGAGAGAATGAAATACGTTTCCAGATAGATGGTGCTCCTTCACATTTCGATGTTCCTGTACGACAATATTTGTATGCAAATTTTTCAGGTAGGTGGATTGGCAGAAGAGGAACAGTTGAGTGGCCAGACAGGAAACCTGATTTGAGTACTTTAAATTTCTTCTTATGGGGTCATCTTAAATAGGAAGATTATGCTACAAAACCTGAAAACTTGGAAGAGCTATATCCGATCCCGAGGGATCCCACCAGTATTATCGAACAAAGAGCCAATTCAATGATCTCTGAGATGAAGAGGATGGGTCTGATGGAACCAGAACTAGTGAAGATATTAGTGACATATTATGGATCCTGTCCCAAATTTTATGACTTACCAAAATTCCATAAGGAACAACTGTCGTTGAGGACTTTCATTTCATACACAAACCCATATTTTGTGAAAAATTCTTTCTCTTTTGCCGAGTTCAGTAACGAGAAGGTAATCCCGGATAAGTATAGGATTAGAAGCTTTAATGTGGTATCCCTTTTCACCAACATATAACTTAACACAGACCTTGAAAGCATCGATGAAGAGTGGGTAAGAATCTTAAACCATTGTGAGATTCCCAGGGAACAATTCAAACTGATGGCTACATATTGTTTTCAATCAACGTATTTTTAGTTCAATGCTGAATATTACAAACAACTTATAGGTACACTAATGGGGGCCATCCCTTCAATGATACTCGCCCAAGATCTTGTATTGCCACCCAACCTTTTCAGGTACGTTTTTGCAAGCAGTTTGTAGACTACTTCATCTCAGCCCCACCTGTGGACTGTGCTTGCCATTTTTAATGATTATCACGATACATTCGTTCATCATGGAAAAGGAAAATAACAACTCCGTTCCTTTCCTGGACATCTTAGTCATCAGAATAAACCAGAGGCTGAACACCGATTTGTATAGAAACCCATGTCGTCGGGCAGTTACATTCACGGAGCATCTCACCACCCATGGAGGATAAAACTCAATGTAATTTTGAACTTGCAGACAAGAGTGAACAGACTTTCCCATGAAATCCTGAAATCAAAGAATCAGAGATGTAGGATATTATGGTCAAGAATGGCTATTCAAGGAGTCTTGTTAGACGCTTTATTTGCAACATCCTAGATAGAGTGATTGGTGATGACCAGAGTAACCGAAGTTGCCAAATGCAAGGTGTTTAGAAGAAAAGAAGAAAGATATCGGTCCTGCCTTACGTAGATGGCCGTACAAAACAATTGACCATAAGATATTGCAAGATCCGGATATGCTCATAGCGACAAAGAATGTCAGGGTAGTCAAAAGGCACTTTTCAAAAGATTAAAAGACCCAACGAAAGCGATGCAAAAATCGAACGTGGTGAGATTACATGCTCCAACTGCAAACAGGTGTGTATTGAAGAGACCCATAGAACTTTAAGTGAAAGGATTGCTTCCCATCGTAGTTATTCAAAACGAAATGTGATGATGGGGGATAACTTGTTGAAACATCGCCAAAATCAATATGGCCAACAGAATAAAACTCGTAACACATCAGATCATATATATATATATATATATATATATATATATATATATATATATATATATATATATATATATATATATATATATATATATATATATATATATATATATATATATATATATATATATATATATATATATATATATATATATAGGTGCTTCAACGAAAACTAAACAGAGGCTATATCTACCAAGATATTCATTTCTGATCAAAACGCAAAAACAGGTCAATTTTTGTTTCAAGGGGGACATCTTTTGGGGTACTTGCCTAAAATATCAACCCCCTAAGCGGGGGTTGCAATCCTTGAACTTTTAGAATAGGGAAGATGAGTCAAGCGATGACAAAAAAGAAAGGTGGTATCTTTGTCCACATCGCATTGAACGAATTTCCATTTTTAATTGAAAACTGTAAAAGATACAGAGTGAGTAACTGAAAGATAGGGAAGACTATTTCCCTGAGACTATTCAAGTTTCAGTGGAGTAAAATAGAACAGACCCATGCTGATCAATGGCAGTCATCATCAAGTACCATCCTCATCTCGATTTTCAACCCCTAGAGCAGGAGTGACCGCCCTTGAAAATTTGGAAGAGGGTAGATGGGTCGAGTGATACCTCGAAAGAAAGGTATTATCTTTTTCTGCATCCACGTGAACGAATTTTCATTTTTGATTGAAAACTGTAGAAGATACAGTGAGCTACTCTAACTCCTATGGAACTCAATGAGATTAGAATTAATGCGAGCAGTCATGAGGGCAATCGAAATCCTTTACTTGAAAGGTATCACTGGATCGAAATATTACCCCTGCTCTAGGGGTTGAAATTCGAGATGAGGGTGATTTCGGAAGATGACAGCTTTTGATCTAAAATGAATCTATTCCAGTTTTTTGCACTAATACTCCAATCTTCTACAGTTTTCAATCAAAAATGAAAATTGTTTCACGGGAATGCAGACAAAGATAATACCTTTCTTTCGAGTTATCACTCGACCCATCTACCCTCTTCCAAATTTTCAAGGGGGTTGATATTTCAGGCAAGTTTTGTACCCCAAAAGATGTCCCCCTTGAAACAAAAATTGCCCCGTTTCTGCGGTTGAATATCTTGGTAGATATAGCCTCTGTTTAGTTTTCGTTGAAGCACTATATATATATATATATATATATATATATATATATATATATATATATATATATATATATATATATATATATATATATATATATATATATATATATCTCTCCTTCAAGTATATTTCAGTGCGTTATTCACTCATTTTTCGACCTGAGAAATATCCTGAAGGTTTTCTTCATAATAGATTTTCACGTGGAAAATTTAACGATCGCATGGAAATTCGCGTCCACGAGCTGTGTAAACTGACACCAAAAAAGGCTCAAATGAAACGAAATATTAGCGGTTAATCGATAAGGAAGCCCCGCTGTTACAAGGTAACATGGAAATTTTGCACGTGAATATCAGCAACAGCCACGTACTTACAGTCTGAGCGAAAATCGATGGCTTAAAATTTCCACGTCTGGTTCACATCCTTTCTGGAAATGTGGTGTTTTAAATGTATTGAATACTTCTATGAATTCGGGAAGGGCAGACTAATAAATTAATTTTCGTGTGAAAACTGTTTTGATATATGAGATGCGTTCCCGAGAACACAAAATAATAGCAATTTTTTGTGGACCCAATTTATTTTGTTATAGATAGGCACCTCCGCACTCGGCACAGCTATTTACATGGTCTATAAGCATGTTTAGATGTTATTTACACCATTGAAGGACTTTTTTCATTGCATTCAATTTTCCATGAAGATGAAAGCAACACGTAATTACCTGATTTTCAAAACTCATGTGATTATGGGATGCGGTTGGAGTTTGAGGTGCGATTTTCATAAAAAAATTCGTCACAAGGCTCATTCGATGGAATAGCCACAAGGTGCGTTTATACCTTCAGATATTGAGAGTATTAGACACTTGACGTGTCTGACATAGCAGACACCGTCAATTACTCAATAGTTCCAGCCCATTGCAGAAGAACACAAAAGACGTCCTTGGAAGGTATTCACATACACGTGCAGTTGTCAATGACTTCAGTGATCGATTGATATATATCACGAAAGATGTCTACAGAAGACACAGACACGTACAGACTCGCTCAGACAAAATATTCCAAAAAATCCCCAAAGGCAATCAACTGGTTTGCCATTGTTAGTATGTCGAGATAGGATCTGGCGAAGAAACGTCAGCTGTTTCATCAGTTATTATCATTTTTTTCCGCTGAAATAATTACCCATACCCTTCACAAATGTAATTTTGTAAGTCTTGAATTTTCTCTATATGTTTAATCGATAGAAAACTTTCTAGTTCTTTGATTGAGTCCATTCGCGTTCCATGTGATAATTCTAAGGAACGTACTATCCGTTTTTGTTTTTGTTCACTCCGCTTTTGGAGGTTTTGGGTGGAATTTTCCACCCTACTCGATAATTGGCTGAAATTTTTCCGCATTTCCGTCTGAGAGTGGCTGAGCAATTTCATCATGTCTATGATAGTGGGTTCGATAGTTACAGTGTTTTGTTCTTTTGCTTGCGTTACCTTGGGTTTTTTGACGACCGCTGAAAAACTTGACGTTGAGGGCATTATTATTACAGTAACAGTTGAATTTACTGGTTTTTGAACTTTATCGTGTACTTGCTGCTAGCGTTGTACAGCAGTAATTTTTTTAGGTTGAAGTTCTTTTAGTTTTTTCTTGTACACAATACACCCTATGTAATTGGCTGGGTGTCCTTTTTCATTGCACAATGCGCATGTTGTTTTTTTCATTCCTTGGTATTGTGTTTGCCAGCACACTTGACACATCTTGATTCTCTGTTCCAAATGTTTTTGGTATGCCCCAGCTATTGACAGTTTGCGCATTGGGGAATACTATTATTTTTTCTTCGGAGGTTCTACTTTAATTATACAATCTACTAAATTATTGATTTCGTAAATAGTTTTATTATTTTCTTTTTGTTCGAGGTCGATCTAAAACAACGGAAAATTTTTGGTAGTTTTTTCACCATTTGTGGTAGATTTTTTGACAATAGGTGTATCATCTGCTACTTTATGTCCTAGTTCTTCAAGTTCCTTTTTAATTTCATTGGGATCAGTTATTGATGGTAATCCTCTAATTACGACTCTATACCATCTCTCACACTTTAATTCATAAGTATGAAATTCTAGCTTATTATACGGACTGTTAGCTATATCTTTATTAGCTTGTTTAATCTCAGTAAGACACTTCTTGATGTTACGATAATCTGTTTCGTTATTGACTGTTATGTTGATATCTTAATTAGAAAGGCTTTAAACTGTACTTAGTTAGTCGTTTAACTCTCGTATATATTCAATGCTTCCTTTCAGAATGAAACAAGTACGGGAATGCTTCAAAACAGCAGAAATAATTATGATTAAAAACCTAACAAACCAGCAGAACAGGCTGAGTCTTACAGATCTATCTCGTTATTTCCTGTCGTGTCCAGACTGTTCGAGAAAATATTGCTAAAACGTCTCAAATCACTCATACAGATACCAGATTTCCAATTCCACAATCGACCGAGTGCACAGAGTGATAGCCATCATTGAAAAAGTTTTGAAAAAAAAGAATATTGTCCTGCCGCATTCCTAGATGTATTTTTGCTTTTAATAGGGTATGGCAAGCAGGCTTTATATATAAGATGAGTACATCGCTGCCTGGGAACTACTGTCTATTGCTAGAGTCATATATCTCAAAAGAAAATTTAGAGTGTCTCATGAAAGGGCATTGTCATCATTCAAACCAATATCGGCTGGGGTCCAACAAGGCATCGTTTCGGGACTACTGCTTTATTTGTTATATACCTCGGATATCCCAACAACTGAAGAAACAGCACTGGGTACATTGGCAAACGACACTGTTATTTTAAGAAGACGCAGCCTTGCCCCGCGCAATAGAAAAATTACAAACACAAATAACTTGAAATCCGTTCACGTCAATTTTGCGTTGCGACGAAAGGACAACTACCTGAGGATTCTCCTTGAGAAAATTCCTATACCTCAAGCCGACCTCGGGATCCATCTTGATGGTAGATTGAACTGGAAACATCATGTTATACAGAAGGCTAAACAAATCCAACTGAAAATAAGACAACTGTACTGGTTAGTCTTTTTCTCAACTAGACCTGAAAGCCAAAAGACTAATTTATCTGTCTATTATAAAACCAATCTGTGCAAAATTTGGGGTTGCACTAAATTATCAAATCGAATAATAATACAAGGATGTCAGAATAAGGTGTTGAGATTATCAACCAATGCTTACCCCTACGTCACCAACGAAGAACTGCACAACGATCTCGAAATCAAATAGGTCCATGGAGTCATCCAGGACTTAGCGGTAAAACACGAGAGAAGATTGTTGAGAATTAGAAGACTGAAGCGCACCAAACCACACGATCTTGTGTGGAGTACTGGAGTTGAGATTTTATTTTGAATTAAACCTATGTTAAGTTTTGGGAAACACAGTCTTGCTTGTGAAAATAGAAGTACTTCTCAAAAATAGTAATAAATTAATTTGTAGTTAAGATTGTACTAAGCATATCCAATAAAGGACTTCAAGAATAAAAATTTCAGACCTAATTGTACATCTGAGTACCGAACTCAAACCATATTGGTAAATATGTTGTACCACAATCCCCATCCACGTCTAATTAAATAATTAATTTTGATGAATGAATTTCTAATATCTAATATAAAACGAACAAATTTCTGTATAAAAATGAAACCTACTCCAACCCTACAGGGAAGATTAGAACTCTTCGGTTGGTGAGGTTCTTGCTTATCGCTGAAGATTTTTTGTTATTCATTCAGCTGTTGGATGGTTAGATTTTTCATATTTTTCAATTAATTCATTCAATTCATTCAGTTGCAGAAGTTATTTCAATTATCTCGTTTCATGAGGTTGTTTCATCCAGATTTAGTCACCTATGCCTTCTTTTTGTACCTTCGTCTCTGATGTAGGATAAGTGAACCGTTAAGCGCTATATAAAAAAGTGAATTTTCGAAGTATTATCAAGATTAGAAAAAGCACTTATATCTGTCTACATTGAAGAGAACACAATTACCAGAGTTGGTTGAATGATCTCTCAAGCAGAATAAAAATTGTATTTACCTTCATATTTTGCAGATATTGTTGACAAAGCCTGAAATTGATTCATACTCCGACTGCAAGATAACGAATATCTGAAAATCTACAACGAGGAATATGAATCACATTCGAATTCACTTGAAAAAGCCCCTTGGATTTCAAGCCCTGAAGATAAAAGACTCGGTCGTTCAGATAAAATATGGGAGATGCTTGCCAAGTGAGGCCCGGAGATATGATGCAGTGGGGGAGTTTGACCTTTCGGAATTATCGGCAAATGCATCCAGGAGCAGACGTGGTCCCCTCGACAATTTATCGAAGTCGAACGGAATTGCTTCCGCGAATATTGTGCATTGCAGTTTTTCCGCATTTCGTTGCACAACAAGGATAGCTGCCGGAACTTATCCAAATCAGAGGTGAAGCGATGTGGCTATAACGTGCGATAACAAATAAATTCGATATATGAGGGGTGAATCACCACACAGTCATGTTTTTCTGAAAGTGATGCTTTATAGTACGGTGTGTTACATAATATTATGTCACAATTTGAGTGTTTCCTTTTCCGGAGTGTGTCTTCTTTTACCCTTTCAAACTTTTTTGCAGTACGCCACTGATCAGCGTACAATCAATTCTCGTCATCTTCGTTCAATTTGAAAGCTTTTTTGACACTTGTAATTTTTCGTATCTCCAACTGTTCTCGAGCAAAAAATTATTAAACGATTGTATGCATTCGCTGAATTGAAAGCACTTCTATTTAAAAAAAAAGACAAGTAGGCTTTGATTGTTTTCATTTAATTAACTATTTTGACAGTTGCTAAAGTTGAACCAGTGTCTGCTCGAATTTTTTATTAAATTAACGATTAGTTTTAAAACTTTTGAAGTTATTACTATAAGAAAAACGCCGAATTGGCTGATATCCATTAGATGTACGGTCTGGCTGATGGAAACACAACAGAAGCTAGGCGGTTATATCAGGTGCACTTTCCAAATCGAGTAACACCAAACAGATGAACATTTTCAAACATCCACAGAAGGTTGAGGGAAACTGGTACTTTTACTGCAAATAATCATTTAAAAGGTGCAACTCAAACTATGAGAACTCCAGATATTGAGGAAGCAGTTTTGAATTGTATTGATTTGAATCCTCATGAGAGTACAAGAAAATTGGAAATCAGTTGAATATTTAACATGTTCTTGTTTGGAGAATTCTTCACGATTTTTATTGTACCCGTTTCATATTGAACGCGTCCAAACTCTACTTCCTCGAGATTTTCCTCAAGACGAAGCTTACTTTTCGAGAACTGCTATCACAAATTTTCATAATATTATTTATTGGGTTGAGAAAGAAAAACCCCATTTGATTGAAGAATTTCATCATCAAGAACAATTCTCACAAAATGTCTGGGTCGGAATAATTGGAAATTATTTGATTGGGCCATTTTTTTTTGCCTAACAGACTGAACGGTCCCGCTTATCGGCAATTTCTTGAGGATGAGTTACCTTTATTGCTTGAGGAAGTGCCACTTATGGTGAGAAATATAGTGTGGTTCATTCATGACGGGACACCAGAACATGTCAGTGGAGAAGCTAGGGAATTCTTGAATAATACATTCAACAACCGATGGATAAGTCGGGGTGGGCCAGAACCATGGCCTTCTAGGTCCTCAGACTTAAATAGTTTTGACTTTTTTATGGGGATATCTCGAAAGTTTAGTTTATACCACTCCAGTGAACACTGTAGAATAATTAGGAAATCGAATAATAGCCTCTTGTGACACGATAACAAATACCCCAGGAATATTTCAAAGAGTGCGTGATAATATGCGAAGAAGGACAGAGGCCTGTTTTCTTGCAGGCGGAGGACACTTCCAGCATTTTATTTAGTTTTTAATTGTTTTGTTTTAGTTTGATATTGAATAAGTATGAGTTGAGTCTCAGAAGACGAGCTATCAAAATAAAACCAAACTTTGGGCATACCTATCGAATATTTCTATAATATTTTTATTTAGCGAATAACATACAATTCAAATAATTCAAATTCAATAATTTTTCACTCGAAAACGATTGGAGATAAGAAAAAATTACAGGTGTCGAAAAAGTTTCTAAATTGAACGAAGATGACGAAAATTGAATGTACGCTGATCAGTGGCGTACTGCAATGAAGTTTGAGAGGGCAAAAGAAGACATGGCTCCAGAAAAGAAACACCTTGTAGATTCTAGTTAAAATTTAGGACGTGTAGTGATGGAGGCTGTAAAAATAGCTTGCATTCCAAATTTGGGCTGAATATCTCAAAAACTGCAGGAGTTTTGAAGAAAAAAACAATTCTTCCGGAAATTTCAACACCCTGTAGCTCCGTTACGAAGCTTTCGAGGAGTTATGTTTATATGAACTTTTTTTTAAATTGCACGTAGACTAACCCCCTCAAGTCGTGACATGGTATTATCTAACACCCTGTATATTAAATTATCTTTAAAATACTCACACTAAAATAACATGTTTCTCCAGAACTATACATCGAAATTCAATTGATTCAAAATTATTCGACATTTCATGGAATTTAGACAATATATTACATTATATATTTATTGGGATAGCCTTGAATATCAGTTATCAATTGTTGTTTTTTACCCAATATGTTTAATCATTGTATATTTTTGTGTTTCTAATAACCAAAAATAGGTTGACGCGACTTTAATTAAACTAAATAAAAAATATATATATTGTGCGGAAAGCTACTATCTATATATGATACGATACACCCTACCTAGGTAGGTAGGTACGTAGGGTGTATCGTGTATGTACGACAACCCTGCATCACACATACTTGCAGCCTCCCAGAGTCGATCGTAAGTAGTCTAAAAATATTGAGGTAGATCGCCAGCAGTTCAAATTTGAGTACCCTGATTTAGACGAATCGAGTTCTATTTATAATTCATTCCTGAAGCTTCTAGATCAAGGAGATATATTGTTTGATGTTGTAATTGAACATCATTTCATGCCACTGAACTCGTCGCTTCAGATACAGTTTCTTGTTTAATTCCTTCTTTTGAAGAGATAATTTGAAATTATTATCTCCACGGCAACCGATATCGAATTACAGATCTCTTCCGAAGTTCACAAGTGCCGGAGAACTAGCAGCTCGAGGCGTTGGGGTGGAGAAAATGCCTTTCAAGTTTCCGTTCACGTGCGTGCCACTTTCCCAAGTTTTATTGGTCTCTTCCAGACGTTTCGCAAAGATGGTGATTTTTTTGTTCAATTGAGAGCTATGCGGGAGGAATTTCAATTCAGTCACGATAGTGTACGAGTGTTTTGAAATTGCGCCATTTCTTGATGTCACATTGAAATTTCGTATTTTTATTGTTTGTGAAATTGGCTTAATGAATGTTTTACTTGGAGGGGAAAAATCAGAATGTGTGTAAGATATGTGCATCGTGGATTCTGTAGGACCTTGTATGTATATATTCCTGAAATTCAGTGCTCAAAATTGAGAAATAAAGTTCATCTTCTTACTTGGGTACCTATACAAAGTTTTTATCGCCTATTCATTGAAACAATCAAGTAGTTCTTACATTCTTCTTCATTCCTTATTTGATTCCTCCTTCTTTGCTCTTAAAATTCCACCCATACTTTTCATTAATTTCCCGATCCTTTCTTGTATTTTGTCTTCTTTACCATTCGCATTTATTGTATCATTTTTGAAATTTATTGAAGATTTCTGTTGCTGACTACACGTTTTTACCCCACTACCATATAATATGTTTTTGCTTCGTTTAAATTTAATCCATTGAGCTGATCAATGGCTATACCATATTTGAAGTGTTTATTGCTATTATAGCAATCCGCATAAACCACTATTTGAGTTTCTCAACTGTTTATGGTTTCTTTCATATTCATCCTACTTTTCCTTACCGTTGACTCTAAAACTACGTTGAAGGAAGATGATTTGTTTGTACAATTGAGATCTATGCGGGGGTGATTTCAATTCATATATATATATATATATATATATATATATATATATATATATATATATATATATATATATATATATATATATATATATATATATATATATATATATATATATATATATATATATATATATATATATATATATATATATATATATATATATAGTTATAAACAAAAAGATTCGAAAACTGTTTTTAAAAACTATTTTATTTTAAGTCACAACGTACAATACGATAAAGGACTGAACAGTATCAAATCTAATCTTATAATGAATTCAAATGGTTCTACAAGTGTTGAACATAGACACCTGAGAAGATAGTCGATTCCTGGAAGACGGCTATGGGGTCAGCTACCGGGAGTGCTTATCTTTACTCTCTTCTTAGTAAAGCATAACGTAATTCCTCTCCCCTTAGTTTTGAACGTCCTCGTTCAAATTTTCTTCTAGAGTTGGTTTGCTGTCCTTGGATATGTGGATGATTTGCCTCGGATAATAGAGCAGTTCAATGACTCGTTTTCTGTGTCGTATGATTATTGTGAAAATTATTATCATGCAACAAGCTACGGTTACGCTCAAGGAGTAATGGAATACTTGGGTTAGAGGCTGTAGGTACAGGGGTTGTTCGTTAAGTTCTTTGGCTTCTTTGATGATTTCAGTTGGATAATTTAAGTGTCGTAGGTAGAGATCGATCTTTTTTCAGATTTGAGGTCGATTTCGCTAATATTTTGCGTAGCAATCTCGAATACTGGAACGGTGTTATCGTAGGAAGATGTACCAATAATTATCCTGCATGGTGAGCTCAACAAACTCGTTCCTTTGACAGAATTTCTGGTCAGCTTTCCTTGACAGTCTTCAAGAATTTCTTGTGGTTCTTGAAAAGTACTAACAGTTCTTTGTTCTTCAGGACATGGATGATTTCGTATTTGTTTTCTATTTTCACTGTACGGCAGTGTTGAAAAGTTTGGAGATTGCAGTTCTCAGCAAATGTCTTCTGGTAGCAGTAGGATATGGAATCAGAACTGTTTCGACATTCCTCGTTGGTCCATCGGTTTTCATTTTCAAACTTGACGAGATACTTCTTTGGTGGAAGCAAGGCAATATCTTGGTGGTTAGGGATAGGGTATATTCGGAAATAGTTAGCCATAATATTTTGAAAAATGGGAATTTTGAGGAGGAAAGTGATTGCTTGATCTGTACCGATTATAGAGATCTTTGCGAACTCTAACACCTTGAACAAATGAATATGATCGATTGAAGATAATTGCTGATATTTGTAAATTTTCTCTAAATAGTTTTGAATTTCTAACGTCTCGTTAACGGTTATAATTTCAAGATTTGCTATTCCATTGAAGGCAAGACTTATTGTTCTTTCTAACATTGATAGTGTATCTAGTAACATTTCTGAATGGAATACTTCATTTTGCAAAAGTATTCTGATTTCTTCTGTTGTTGTCAAGGTTTGAAAAATCTTCGAGTACTCAAAATATTTTTATTCAATAATTCCAAGTCATCAGAGTATCTTTTAGATAGGTGGTTAGCGAATGAAGTTAACTTATTGATTTTATTTATTTCAGAACTCTTGCTCTTGTGGAGAGCCTCTAGATTTTCGTTTATTGTTTTAAGATCATCATCATCAAGGTTACCGGTAATGAATTTTACACCTGTCCCAAGGAAATTCATCAGTCCTCGTTTTATTCTTTTATAACTTATTTTACCGATCAATTGTTCGATCTTTTGCAAATTCCGATCGAGTTGGAGATAGATTCGATGAGTGAACTTGTCGATGGTGCTGTTTCTCTGAAGTACCGAGAATTGTAGAGCAAATTTTTATAATTAGCCATCAAATTTGTTGTATTAATGAATGAAAGAAAATTGTGATAATGGTCGAAGAACTTGACTTCGCCTAAGGGTTCTTCGAAGTATCCATTATTTTTAATCGGCTCGATGTGAAGGCCCTGGTTCATTTGGATCTGCGACAGTAATATCGGGAGTATTCTGTAAACAAGAAATACCCTTCCTTACTCTCTTTACATGTTTGATGTTTGCAGTGGTCGTGCGTGATTTTTCAGTTTTTCCTATAATTTTACTGTCTTTTGACATTCAACTGAAATTTTTTCGAAAAGGGATCAACCTTTCGAGGTCTATTTCGTTCAACAAACACTTCTGTTTGTTCTAAATCAGGAGGATCGTTACGATTTTCGTTACGCTTATTTAAAATTTTTCTAGCTTTCTCTTCATTTTTGAATAAACTTGATCGAAAACGGTAAAATTTCTTGTTTTCTTTTCTCATTATAATGTTCATAAACAGTCATGTCTAAGTCAAAATCTATTGGTCTATCGTAAGGTCCGTAAAGTAAATGGAATGGGGAATATCCTGTGGATGAGTGAATTGATTGGTTATAAATAAGGGTGGCGGATATCATTAGATTCGCCGGAATTTCATTCTGATTCTTGAGTTTGAGAATCCTGAGTTTCTCCAGAATTGTAGAGTGAAAACATTCGATTGGTGAGTTTGAATTTGGATTATTAACTGTTGTAAAGTGTAGGTCGATTTTGTTTAATTTACAGAATTCTATGAGTGTTTTATTTTGGAATTCTTTCCCTGCATCTGAAACAATCTTTTTTGGTAGGTTGTGGTGAGAGAAGTAGTGACGTAATTTATTCAAAATTGTAAGACTTGTTCCGTCTTTTACAAGGTATGCTTGTGTATATCTCGAGAAAAGGTCTATAACTGTTAAGAATTTGGAATTTTGAAAAGAAAATGTGTCAATGTGGATGACGTCAAATGGTCTTTTTGCTAAAATTGGTCCCGAAAATTTTGGTTTGTACGGATTTCTCTCATATTTTGATCTGAGGCATAATTCGCAACTATTAATAATTTCGGCTATGGTGTTTTTCATGTTAGGCCAGTAGTATTTTTGTTTCAGATAATTATACGTCTCTGTAATACCATTGTGGGTTTTGTCATGGTAAGTTTTAACCGTGTCTTTTGATTCTCTGTTAGTGTTACGTCTTTGCAAAATTATTAGAAATTATAAGTTTTACTGCATAGTTGACATTTGCTTTGCAAAACTGAATGAAAGGTTGGCGTAGATTGTGGTCTATGAAAAAGATACCATAAGTTTCGTTCGGTCGAAATATTTCTCTGAACATTTTTGATAAGTCGGTTGTTATTGAATTATTTCTTATGGATACTATGTAGGTGTTTTTATTGAATGGTTTAGTGTACTTCACCTTATATTGTTCGCTAGTATTTAAAATGATTCTATTGGGAAAAGTATTAATTGAAGATTCACTAATTGGGATAGCTTTACCGTTATCTTCTTGGGTTGAATGAACTGTATCGCAGGAATTTTGGTCGTCTTGGTGAGTGTTGTTTTGATCTTTAGAGTTCTCTAGCTCTTTCAGAATTTCGGAATATTCAGGGTTCTGGATAATATCGTCATTTTGTGATTCTAAAATTCTGTCTAAGTCTTCGTCAGTCAAGATTGGAATTTCTTCGATATTTGGTAGAATAGAGCTGTCGTCTGTATCAGTGGCGTCATTGTTTTCGGTATTATTCACTTCTACACGAGATAAAGCGTCAGCTACTATATTTTCCTTACCTTTCTTGTGTACAATATCGTAGTCAAACTCGTCCAATTTCAATTTCCAACGAATTAACCTAGAATTTGGTTCTTTTAATTTGTAGAGCCATACCAGTGGTTGGTGGTCTGTCTCTAAAGTAAATTTTCTTCCAAAATATAAGGTCTGAAAAATTTCGTTGTGTCAAGTACTGCTAACAGTTCTTTTCAATTGTCGAGTAATTGCGTTCAGCTGAATTTAAGGTTCGAGAATAGTAGGCAACGGGTCGATCAGATTGTGAAAGAACGCCTCCAATTGCCACGTTTGATGCGTCTGTAATAACTTTGAAGTCTTTCTCGTAGTCTGCATAAGCTAAAATTGGAGCATTCATCAAAAGTTCTTTACAAAGTTGAAAACTTGAAATATACTCTGGGTCGTCAGAATTTATTTTAGCGCCTTTCTTTAAACATTTTGTCATGGGGGAAACTATTTTTGCAAAATTCTGGATAAATCTTCGATAGTAACCTATTAGGCCTAAAAATGATTTAATTTCTTTGACGGTTTTTGGAATGGGGTAATTTTGAATTGCTTTTACTTTGGACGGATTTGGAGCTATGCCTTCGGGTGTTATAACGTGACCTAAAAATTCTATGTTTTTACTGAGGAATTCAGATTTGTTAAGCTGAATTTTGAGATTGAAATTTTGAAGTTTTTGAAAAATTAGTTGAAGATGACAGATGTGTTCCTGTAAACTTTTCGAAAATATGACCACGTCGTCCATATAGACGAAACAGAATTTATGTAGAAATTCTTTCAGGACATTGTCCATCACGCGTTGAAAAGTGCTAGGACCATTTTTGAGACCATAAGGCATACGTAAATACTCGTAATGCCCATTATTGACAGTGAATGCTGTCTTTTCGATTGAATTCTCGTCCATTTCAATCTGGTGAAATCCCTGGGCTAGGTCGATTGTCGAAAAGTAACGACTCTTACCTAGATTATCCAAAATCTCGTCTATTCGAGGAAGTGGATATTTATCTTCGATAGTTTTCTCGTTTAAGCGGCGATAGTCAATCACCATACGGTATTTTTTCTTACCAGATGCGTCGGCCTTTTTAGGTACGATCCAAACCGGTGCACTGTAAGGTGAAATCGATGGTCTTATGATTTTATCGTCTAGTAATTTTTGAACTTGATTTTGAATTTCTAACTGCATTGCTTTTGGATGGCGAAAAGATTTCACAAAGACTGGTTCTTCGTCTTTAGTACGAATTTTATGTTTTACCGTATTGCTGAATGAGAGGTCGCAGTTTTCATTATAAAAAATATTTCGGAATTTACCACATAATTTCAATATCTTCTGCCTTTCTTCGGAATTCATATGCGCAGTTCTGATATGGTCTGCAATTTTCAGACTCCTGTTGTTTTCTAAGTGTGGTTCTGAAATTTCGGACTCGTAAAATGGTGTGACAGGGATTCTTTCAGAAAAATTGACTTCGATATCAGCAGATTCGTGAGCTGGAAGAATGCAATAGCCGTTTCGAGCGTTAACGATACATTCTGGGACTGTAAAATTTTCATGAAATTTTGTTTCTGGAAAAATAATTTCTCCATGTTCGATGGAAACAGGTACCTTGATACTTGAATTAATTCTTACACGTTGGGGTTCAATTTTGAAATCAGCGAATTCTAGAAAGAATGGAATTTCTAAATTATTTATTTCTAAAATATTTCTTTGATAATCTATTTTGCACACAATTTTTGTAGGTCATGAGTTCTAATAGAGCGTCGAAGTTTTTATGCCATTTGACGACGTGAAAGTGGATATTATCAAAAATACCAATTTCATGAAGCAAAGGTACTTTCAAGTTATTTTCAGCATAAATTGTATTTCCTAGACTATAAACGTGGAATGGTTTTTTGTACATGAATTTTGAGAATTTTTCAAAAGCTGGTTTTGGATTTATGACCGAATTTGTTGCACCTGAATCAATTAAAATTTTGAGATCTACCTGAGGTAAGTAAATGAATGGTAGTTTCGACTTCGTTTTAGACAGTTCAGATCTATTTCTGTTGGGATTCCGAGGCCGTTGACCGAAAATTTTCGTCAGTCTCGTCGTTTTCGTCATAAAGGTTTTCGTCATAAAGATTTTCGTCAAGTAGTTCTTCAAGGTGTTCATTGAAGTCATCGTTTTGAGTTTCGACATTATAGAGTTCTTCAAATTCAAAAGTTCTTTGATGTGGATGTTGTTGTCGTACTATGGTTGATGTCGACATTGGGGTTGGTTGGTATTTCGTTTTTGTAAAACTGGAACCTGGATTTGTTCCAAAAACTTTCTTGTTAGTAAGTGGTACCTTCCATGAAGGAAGAGGCTTATTTATGGAATTTGGAAAACCTTGGTTATTGTGAGAATAAGGTTTATTAGTGAAATTTTCTAGATTTATTTTCTGTGATACGAAGCTAGAAGGTTGTTGATTTGCGGAAGAAAAAGAATTTTGTGATTGTTGTACAAATCTAGGGGATTGTTGATTTGTAAATGAAAGAGAATTTTGATTTCGAGGTCTATCTGGTTCTTGAGTTCTTCTAATAAACTCACTGAACTCCCACTCTTGTTTTCTATTGTCATAAAACTGACATTTATTTATACAATCTTCGATAGAATTTAGATTGAAATTACTCAAAAGCTTCTATGTGGTTCTAAAAGACCAATTTGAAAGGTTTTAAGAGCCAATCTCTCCATATCTCGCTTTTTGTATTCAAAAAATACAGGATCTGCTATATTTAGCGTAAGATATTGTATTAAGTCACTGTAACTTTTGAGAATTCTACTATAATATTGCATGTATGTTTCGTTTCTTTTTTGAACACAATGAGTAAGTGATGAAACTAAAAGATCTTCACTTCTCTGATCACCGTATTTTTGTAAAAGAACACGCCTTATCGAAGGCCAATTTGTAGCGTTTTGGAAAGAAAGAAAGTCTCTTGCTTCGCCTTTGATTTTAGATCTTATGGAAAAATTTACTACATAAACTAAATCTGCATTTAACCTACCCTCTAAGTGCTTACATAAGTTATCGACTTCATTTACAAAAATTGAAAGGTTCTCGCCAGGAAAATATTCAGGGATGGATTGTAAAAGAAGTTGAATATCATTTCTAAAAAGTGGTTCGAGGTTTGATGTAGTTCCTGAAGGAATAGGTGTTGAGTTTGTCTGACTTTGATTAAGACTCATTTCTGGCAGAGTCTCTTCCTGTATACGTTCGTAATTAATAAGCGAAAATCTAGCTTTCCTCAAGGGATGTGATTTTATTTTTAAATCGGGGGAATTATTTGTTCGAACCTGTGTGGTTCCTAGATTAAGAGTTTCTAAGTCTGCAGCAATTAATTCGATTTCGTTTGAATCTTTAAGATCAGAATCGGACATAAGTGAAAAATAATTCTGATAGGTATGAAACAAGCAATTACTTAATATTAGGAGAGGAACAGAAAAGGACTTACAGCACCAAGATTTGCATCCTAAAGTGAGTGTTCCTCGATGTTATCCTCTGTGGTTGGTTGGAATATCGCACAAAGACTTGAGAGTCACCTGGAGTTCTCCGAACACGGCACTTTGTCTTTTTTCGGTAGATGAAAGAATTTTAAAGTCCGTATTCACTAATGGAACCTTCGAAATCGATTTTCGGGGTCCAGTCGCGATATCCTGTTCGCAGCGCCAGTTATAAACAAAAGATTCGAAAACTGTTTTTAAAAACTATTTTATTTTAAGTCACAACGTACAATACGATAAAGGACTGAACAGTATCAAATCTAATCTTATAATGAATTCAAATGGTTCTACAAGTGTTGAACATAGACACCTGAGAAGATAGTCGATTCCTGGAAGACGGCTATGGGGTCAGCTACCGGGAGTGCTTATCTTTACTCTCTTCTTAGTAAAGCATAACGTAATTATATATATATATATATATATATATATATATATATATATATATATATATATATATATATATATAGACACACAAGATGTGCCTGGAGAAATAGATGGTTAACTGAATAAAACTCCATAGATGTCAAGCTCATAGATAACATAGAGAAGTAGAATAAAAGATGACGTTGTGTTATAGAAGGAAGTCAAACTCAAAACATGGAAGGAAGTCAAACAAAAACATTATCTGAGTTTCTTAACTGTTTATGGTTCCTTTCATATTAATCCTACTTTTCCTTACCGTTGACTGTAAAACTACGTTAAGAAAGATGATTTGTTTGTTCAATTGAGAGCTATGCGAAGGGATTTCAATTCAGTCATATATCATATATATATATATATATATATATATATATATATATATATATATATATATATATATATATATTGAAATATCTGACATAGCTCCTCCTCAATTGAACAAACAAATCTATATTCTATATTGCATCTAAATGTTGTTTTTTGGATTTGGATTATTGGTGGTTTTATTTAGTTCAACTTCACTCTCACGAAAGATGATCACTATCTGAATGTAAGAAGCGAATAAATGTATAATGGAAAGATTAATTAATATTCTTAGTGTGAACCTGAGATTCTTCTTCTTCGATTACATCAGATAACTCAAACATCTCTGATATACTGTGTGTTGCTCAATTTGGCTGCATAACCGAGAAATTCGCCATTATATTGTGTTTTCGTAGTTCATGACTTTCGTAGTGAGATCTAATTCGAAAACTACGATAGATAGAGAAATATCAAGTTGCATATATGCTAATGCATCGCACACACATTTCAACATGTTTTGCGAAAATTCCAATACCCGTATATCATATAGTCATATAGTCATCAAGCCGTAAACTGTTAAATCACACAGAAACTGCTCTACATCAAGGGACTTCCACACACAAAATTACACAACTAGTTGAAATGGTTCCGAAGATACAGCAATCGATATGATCTAAACCGAAGTTTGTAAATTTCAATGATATAGACGAATTTACACTCCATAGATATCGGGTGTTCCCTAAAAACACTTCAAGCGGTTTTAATCAATTCTAATGAAACAATAACCCAATTGCATCTTGAATGATATTGTAACAGCCTGAAACATTTTTATTGGTCAGTCACTTACTGAAATACCGGAAGTTGAGCTTCGCTTCGACCCCATATTATAATTTTTTTTTCGATTACTCATTTAATTTTGAGTACCTTCTGCTGATAAATTTCACTTGAGACGCTTTCAGTCTTGAGACAAAAATTTCGGAAGAAAACTTACATTTCCAATTTATCCATGTAATTTATAGACTGGGCGACTATGATAAAATTTTTCTGTCCTACGAAATATTTTGGTCATAACCACAATTCGGATAACTCACAGTATTTCGTATTTTGGGTAAAAAAAGATTGAAAATGTAATTGAAGATTCTAATGTATGGTGAAGCAAACTCTGTGGCGTAATACCTTTGAAATCACAAAGAAATTTTCATAGAATTATAATGGGTGTCATTCGTAATTATTATGGAGTAAATATAACAGATTAGGTGCCTAACTACCCTCTAACTCTTGTTATTGTTTCGTTTCACGTTTTTTCATGGAGAATTAATAAATATTGAAGAAGAAAATCAAGGAAAATATACATGACTCAAGTTTATTTTCAATATAATTGAAATAGTATTACGACTCTATCGGGAACGATTCTCAGATCGAAATGAACCAGAGCGCTGTAAATTCACCAAGAGATTGCCGACTTGAATATTCAGCATCAGTAAATAAGGACAGATTAATGTATACAAATCAACCCTTAAAATCACTATAAGTTGAGATATTCATAAAGTAATGCTTATAAATTCACCTTTAAAGTTACTTTAAGCTGGGAGATTCATAAAATAATGCATATAAATTTACCTTTAAAGTTACTTTAAGTTGAGAGATTCTTAAAGTAATGTATACAAATCTACCTTTAAAATTACTTTAAGTTGAGAGATTCTTAAAGTGATGTTTACAAATATACCTAAAAATTACTTTAAGTTGAGATAATCATAAAGTAATGCATAGGAATTTACCTATAAAATTACTTTAAAATAAGTCATTCCGATTCCAAAAGTACGCGATCCTAAGGATTACAGGGATCTCCGACCTATAAGTATATTGAGTGTATTGTCCAAAATTTTTGAAAAACTTATCGCTGTCCAAATAAAAGCGTATTTGGGGTCATAGCTGTACCACTGCCCTGCTTGCAGTGATGGATGACATCATAAAGGCTGTAGACGATAATGAACTTTTGTTGCTCGTCCTACTGGATTATTCGAAGGCTTTCGATAAAATTAATCACGATTTGTTGTTGGCAATCTTTCATTATATTGGTTTCACTGAAAATACGGTTTTATTGTTTGAAAACTATTTGACTGGCAGAACACAAAGAGTTTTGTACGGAAAAATTAAGTCTGATCCTATAGAGATCCCATGTGGAGTTCCGCAGGGATCCATTCTCGGATCGATATTTTTTATTATCTATACCTTTCAGCTCATGTGTTGTTTAATTTTCTGCTCGGCTCATTTATATGCTGACGACTCACAGCTCTATTCACAGTTTTCGCGCGACTCACTTGATGAAGCTCTAGAAAAAATTAATATAGATTTGGATAACATCTTTAAGTTGTCGGAGAGTATGTGTCTGAGCATTAACCCTTCAAAAACTGTAGTTATGCTATTTGGAAGGAAGGTCATGAGAGAGGCATATAAAGATCTAATAAGATATCTGTGAATGGCGCAGTTCTTCCTCTGACTAGCGAGTGTCGTAATTTGGGTTTGATTATGGATAGCGATTTGAGGTTTGATTCTCACATAAACTTGCTACTTAAAAGAGCTTTCGTGAATATCAAATTGATTTATGGTTGCAAAGAATTTCTGGATTTTCGACAAAGAAAAATGCTTTGTGAAGCGCTGGTGTTGTCTCACCTCAATTATTGCGATACCGTATATGGCCCATGTCTGACAAAACAAAATGTGGCCCGAGTTCAGAAAATTCAAAACTGGTGTGTTTTCAACCTTAGACGCACAGATCGCACGTCCTGCAGACTGCAGCAATTGGGTTGGTTGAACATGGCGAATCGAAGAAGGCTGCATGTGCTGAGTCTGTTTTACATGATTTTGAATGAGAAGAAACCCTCCTATCTGCACCGACGAATCAAATATAGAACAGATGTTCATAGCATCAACGTCAGGTTCAGACATAAACTTGCCATACCGCGTTATCGTGCTTCCATGTTTCAGCGTTGCTTTTCTTAAATTATTGTAGATGAAATCAATAAAATACCGAGTAGTCTTTTAGGTTTGAATTTGGATGCATTTAAGAGGAGGGTGAGGCTTTGGCTTTCTGAGAGCCAGTTAAATAAGATGTGGTCTTTCCTTGTTTCCTAATTTTTTTTTCTTCACCAAGAAGAAAAGATCTTTTATATATGGAGTGCATGAATTAATTTTGATTTATTTTAGTGTTTAATTCTTGTTTTCAAGATGAATAGTTGGTAAGATTAGTGATAAGTATCTCTTACATAACGATGTTTCCGTACAATTGTGGGTACACTTGTCTAGTATTTGTTTCTATTTTATTCAGGTTGGATTAATCAGCTATGCTGTATCCTACCTTCTGGTATCTCTCAATGTACAGTAACACTCACTCATAATAAGTTTAAGGCCTTTAATGTAAGTGATAGTTATAGATATTATTTCTGTACAAGATGCCAATAAAATGCTATTATTATTATTATTATTAAGAGATTCTTAAAGTAATGTATACAAATCTACATTTAAAATTATTATAAGTTGAGATATTCATAAAGTAATGCATATAAATTTCGTTACTCGGGAGTTTTTGGGGTTGCTAACCCCACCTATCTAACCTAACCTAACCTAACCTAACCCCACCTAACCTCAGCTCCTGGAGTTTTGGACAAAATTTTTCTAAAATGATTAAAACACATCAACTCGACGATTCTCGAGATTACTAGCACGAATTTCAAGGTGGCAACGTATTTTGTCTCTTTTTCTACTATGGTTATTTTGTGATGAATATTTTTAAACTTGGCGCTTGAAATAATTTTGGTAGCATTGATGTAACGAAAACCCCTTCAGGTGAAACGTAAAGCCTTCGATCTTTCCTACTTTCACTCATTCTCACCAGTATACAGTTAGACGCTGCAAATAAAACCGTACAAGTGCTTTTTCACATTATTTTTTCTTGTAATTGAAGTTATTTGAATTTGAAAAATTAGGAAAAGTGATAATCTTTGTGAATCAAATTAAGTTTTTCATTGAATAATGTGCACAAAGTTTCTATCTAAAATTTATGAAAATTATTATTTATAAGGATAAATTTCACCCAAAACTCCAGTAGACGACCAAATACCAGTCAACTTGGGTACTAGGTACATCGGGGGTACTTGTTGTCGTAAAATTCTTGCTCAACGACTTTGGAAACCCCCGAGTCGACGAGCTTTAATCATTTTTATAAATATTTTGGCCAAAACGCTAGGAGATGACCCAGATACCAGTCACCCTGGCACCTGGTGGTCTAAGGTCATTTTGAACCTCATATGAGTGTTCAGCGACACCATATACCTCCTAGTAACGAAATTAGGCCCGATTCCGCCTTCATTCATCGAGTTTAAATTTTTTCATCATATAGTTCGAGATACACTTGGAAAAGTGGATTTTTCCTATACAGAAATGCAATTTTGAAAATATTATTAATAAAAAGTGTTCACAAATTAATTTTCTTGAGGTCTTTTCGAATCGAACTCAAGTTTTTGCACCAAATCCATCAAACTCCGACAGTGAGATCTTTTTTATTTCTTCGTTTCCTTGACTAGTATGGGTTTTGATTTTCCTGCTAATGTCGAAGTATTCCACAAAATGCAACGTAAACGGCAGTATCTTTGGATTGCTTCGACTTGAGTTGAGGTTCGCGAACTGTGCAAAAAGTTTCGAGCGAAATGAAGAAGAATGAAGATGGTGAAAATAACAACAGTTTTTCAATTCCCGATTAAAGGAGGAGAAAAATAGATCTCGATGACTTCGATAGAGATCTGCTCTGTAGGTTTGTCGTCAATTCTTACGTCGTCGATAAAATCGTACCCACATTAAAGCGAATCCTTCAAAAGTTCGTCGATGAGAATGAATATGCAGTATCACGACAGAGCATTCGAAAAGTTTTCAGAGGAATAAGGTTCCGTTGGATTCAGACTTAAACGAATAGAAAGCTACTTATGGAAAAACCTGAAATACAGCAACTACGTTTGAATTATTTAAGAATCATCAAACGATACCGTCAAGAAAAGAGACCAATAATCTACATAGACGAAACATATATTCATTTCTCCCATACACACATGAAGGCTTGGAGTGACAAGACAAATGACGGCCTATGTCAGCCTGTTTCGAAAGGACCAAGACTGATAATTTTGAACGCCGATAGTGAATGTGGATTCGTACGAAACGCATATCTGGCTTTTTAAGTCCAATTGTAAAATCGGTGATTATCATGAAT
Source organism: Cryptolaemus montrouzieri (assembly GCA_013387265.2). Classification (NCBI taxonomy): domain Eukaryota; kingdom Metazoa; phylum Arthropoda; class Insecta; order Coleoptera; family Coccinellidae; genus Cryptolaemus; species Cryptolaemus montrouzieri. Next base: position 60,699,058 of record JABFTP020000062.1, read on the forward strand.
TTCGCAAACTACGAAAAATGATTGAAAGAAATACTTCAAATTTACCACCAAAAAGTGTGTTAGAGGTCGATAACGCCCGATATCACAATGTACAAACAGAAAAACACCCGAACATGACTTCCCGAAAAGAAGAAATGAAAGAGTGGCTGCAACGGTGAAATATTGACCTCGAAGATGGGATGCTCAAAGCAAAACTTCATAATACGTGGTCTGGCTATTAAATAACGAGACTGGTTAGGAAAAAGGGTTTTAATATAAAAATTATTCTACACTCAAATGCTCCCCTTCAATATACTCTCCTTCCCTCACCGCACACCTTTCCATACGTTTTTTCCATTGACCGAAGCAGTGCTGGAAATGTTCTTTGGTGAGGGCCTTCAGGAGCTCTGCCGTTTTTTGCTTAACCGCTTCCATCGACTCTAATCGAGTCCCTTTCAAAGCAGATTTTATCTCCGGAAACAAGAAAAGTCGCACGGTGCCAAATCTGGCGAGTAGGGCGCGTGTTCGAGCATTGTAGTGCACTTACTGGCCAAATAATGCTTCACAGATAGCGCGTTATGGGCAGGTTTTTTGGCACCAACTTCGCACAGACTTTTGTGATGTGTAATTCTTCGTGTAAAATTTTTCTAACGGTTTCTTTATCGACGTTTACAGCCGCCGCTATCATCCGGATACTCATTCGAAGATCTGCACGCACAATTTGATTCACTTTGGTCACTGTTTCCGGGGTTGAAAAGGTTACAGGACGACCTGGGCGCTGGTCATCTTCAGTGCTCTCTCGGCCCTCACAGAAGCGCTTACACCACTCAAAACCACGCGCACGAGATAGAGATGTATCCCCTTAGCCCTCAGTCGGAGTTTTATTCAATTTAACGAGAAACTTGAGATTGATACGTTGCTTCTGGTTCTTGTCACACATGGTTTTCGGCACGAGAAAAAAAAACACGTTCATTTCAAACCGTTACTGCACAAATACTATAATAGTAACGGAAACATGTTTTGGTGCGTGCATAGACAAGATATCTAGATATCCAACGCACTAGTCGTTTTTTCCCACTACTCTAGGGCGCCCTCTAGGTGCACAGTCTCGTTATTTAATAGCCAGACCTCGTATAATTAACTTGCACAAACCCAGATATAAAATTTATACTATAAACTCCTGAATGATCAGTGCCTCGATATTCTTATACTTTATGTTTATGTAACAGGAATGTTGATTTCTCAATGTTTAATGTGGAAAAACTGTGTGGTGAGTTTTTCTCTTCCTTTTCTCCAGATCAGTGGAAATCATCATGCTACAATACGCAGAAAATTGAACAATCTTTTATGGAGCAAGAACCTATGCTGGATGACGTTATCCGTTTTCATTGTTCTGTCGTCAATCCTAAACACATCGAGGTACCACAAAGATACTAGGTACTAAGGAAAAACATAGTTACTAATCCTTTGTCTAAAATCCCTATTAAATATCAACCTTCAATTACTTATTTCATCCTATTGTACAGACTTCAGGTAAAAATTTGAATTATAAGGAGAAAACAATAGTACTTATTATGAAGGATTAGTTAGAAAAAGCCCAGCCTCGAAAATTTCTTGTAGTCTAACTGGTGATGAGTCTGTCTCACTTCTTTGTAATAGAAAATAAAACGATCGAGTACCTTGAAATGCCATATGCCTAAGAGGGATAATTTTCTCAAAAAGCCCTTACGCCGACCCTGATAGCTAATTGACATCACATTGCAGAACGTATTCATCTTACTTCCTCCGCTTGCTATCTCTTTTGTTCTTCACGCATCTTATGATAACCTCAACTGCACAGATATTCTTGTCCACTTGTATATTCATAAAGAATTATAATGTATAATAATATGCGAAAACAATTCGTTTTCATTCTAATCATTGAAACATTTTCCTAGTTTTCTTGCTAAGTGACCGTTTCAAATTTCACCAATGCGGCTTTTCAATTCTGAGCAAACAAAATGAATGATACTGTGAAATATCAATGACCAGAACGATTCAATCTCTTAAAACAAACATTGAGAAGTCTTTTCATACGGAAAGTTCTCGTCTCGGTGATTTTAAGTAACCGAGAAGCGGTGGTCGCTCTGTAAATATTCGCCCTCTTTCTATCCCCTTTTCGCTATTGGCTCAAAAATTTGTTATTCATCTATCTCGAAACGGAACCTTGATGCTGGAAGAAATAAGATTCAGGAGCGTTCGCTTTCAGTGAATTTTCTTTTATGAATGCAACGAAAATTTTGAAGAATGTGAACTATTTGGTTTTATTCGAATAATAATCAGAATATAGTCTTTGATTATAGCGTTGCACAAGTAAATCTTGGAAACATAAGACACCTTTATATTTCATTATAATTAATTTCTTTATATCCAGAAAAATGTAGTTCTAGAAAAGTATTTGGCAGATTTGTGAAACAATGAGAGCGGAAAATTACGTACGTGGGGTGATGTCCGTTTTCGTTGATAGTCTATTGACAGAAATTGGAAATGAGTTTTAAGCAAGTCTATAGAGATTTATGATATCTTTAGATTCAAATTTGGAATTCTCCAGTCTGAGAGTCGTACGTACATTGGGTTTCTTTTTCATGATGGAATCACCTTTTCGCAGATCCAACATCCAACGGAATATTCGTTATGATCAAAGAGCGTAATATATCTAAATTACGGATTTTACATATTTCTACCAAATCTGAACGAAGATCCATATTTCACGTTATTCTTACTTATTTTAACATATGTTACTCAAGAGAGTAACAACAAACAATTGAAAGCCTAAAAGTACCTAATGAAGAGTTTCATTGAAGGAACAATATTCAACCTTCTGTATAATATTAAATATCCCTTCCTGAAGGAACTAGTTTTCCTATCCACCCTTCATAATCGTCGTCAACCAGGACCACACTGCAGTAGTACAGCTCGGTCGAACATCATGAAAAGTAGCAATAGACTGCACTTTCGGTTTTATTTGATCTCGTCAAATGAAACACACATTAGGCCAGACTACCACCTACTCATCACAATCGGTTGAAGCGCAACAAAAACATGTAAATGTTATTGCGCTCAACGAACTGACAGAGGCCACTCACCATCGCCGATGGGAAACCACGAAAATAAAGGGTAGATAAAACAGAAAACCTCAAGAAGTCAAACTAGTTCGACTAATTATCGCAACGCTACACATCGTGTCAGCAAGGAAGCGATCTTTCGAAAGACTAACGCTCCTTATTCATATCTGGTTATCAACCAGGCATACACAGCAATCTCATCAAATACTAATTGCCAAATTATCACTGTGTGTGACACACTGAAGAATTTTTATTCAAGGAACAATATTCAACCTTCCGTTGAATGTTAAATAATCCTCCCTGAAATAACTGGTTTTCCGACAGATCGCTTCCTTGCTGACACGGTGTGTAGCGTTTTCTCATCATTCCGGAAAAATATTCTCGGAACATTTCGAGAAACCTTTAGATTAAATGTTATTTCTCCGATCTACCCACTAGATTCGTTTTACCACGCGTTTATTTTTGGGTCCGAGCCTTACGTTCTATGAAAACCTATTTTTCGATGAGGAGAAATCTCCGGAATCTAGTCTAGAGGGTGAATAAACGATTTTTTTTGAGGTCGTAAAACGATTCTACACTCGGAGGCAAAATTAGCGGAAAACTCGAAAATTTAACCAAATTCGAAGTTCGATATTTTTCCTAATTCTCAACCGATTTAGATGATTTGTCGGCAAGTTATAAATCAATTCTTCTGCTTTGTAGAAATTATAAGAGAAAATAAAAAAAAATTGAAAAAAAATTTATACGGGGGCAAAACTAAAAGTGTTCTTTTTATCAAAAATTCGTAACACCCTGTGGAATTTCGTGGTCCGAGTTGAAACGTACAATATCATGGTCTGTCAAGATAATTCTTCCCACAGTAACGCCCTTCTTGTTTCATGCGTTTATCTCTATTTTTGCAAAATATATTTTATTTCAAGTGGAAAATCACCATTTTGGAGAAATTCCATTGAATCAAGAAATTGTCATTAAAATTCGTCTATCAATTTGGAATTATCTTATTATCACTCAGGCGTGTCGAAATTGTCGTTTGCGATTTTTATGTTCGAATTGCATTAGTTATTGATGACAATTGGGTTAATTTGGTGAAAATTAGGAATTCATAGGAGATAACAGTCGGTAGGTATTAAAATACACAACCGAATTCTGGTACCATTGATAAAACTTTTCATTTACACATATGCACAACTTTTTTATCAAATATGAAATACAACACTCGTTTTTTGTATATGACCACATTTGCACTTGTTTAAAGAATAAGAGTTTTCCATTCTTTGATTTGATAAAATTCGATCGGTTGCGGTGTTTTGTGATTCTTTTACTGTTTACGATTCGAAACGGTATTTTCATTCAGAATGAGATTTACCACCAACCTCAGTAGCAAGGGCAGTTACATTGATCGAGGAAGGGCGCAAATACCGCTCAGTCGGTACCATGTTGGGTGTCTCGACGTCGGTTATTCATCGAATCTACCGACGTTACAGGGAAACTGGATTGTACGTGAGGAGGCGAGGACAAGGAAAAAATCGGGCAACCCGCGCTATACATGACCGTTTCATCGTCAATCAAACCATAAGAAATCCTCGTCTTACTGATGTTCAGGCACGTAACCTTTTACAAGCAGTGGATAACATTAACGTCAGTGTGAGGACAGTCAGAAGACGATTAAATGAAGTTGGTCTGAGATCATACGCGCAAGCAAGAGCACCAAGACTCGATAGAGCCCATCGGGTAGCAAGATTGGCGTTTGCTAGGGAGCATGTAGCATGGACAATCAATCAGTGGAGACGAGTTTTATTTAGTGATGAGAGCCGGTCTTGTGTGAATTTCGTAGATGGTAGAGATAGAATGTGGAGGCATCGAGGGGAACGGTACAATCAAGCGAACTCCGCAGGAACTGAGCAATACGGTGGAGGGTCAGTTATGATATGGGGTGGCATATGCTTGGGAGTACGAACAGAACTGGAGATTATTGGCAATGGATCACTTGATGCCCATCGGTATATAACAGAAATCTTGGAGCCCCATGTTGTGCCTTTTGCTCCTTACATAGGGGAAAAATTTCCTTTTTATGCACGATAACGCGCGCCCTCATACTGCGCGCATAGTGATAGAATATCTCAATGAAGTTGGGATCACACGAATGGACTGGCCGTCGCGGTCACCGGATTTGAACCCGATCGAACACGTTTGGGACATTCTTGGAAGAAGGGTTCGACAACGGAATCCAGGCAATGTTGAAGAGCTGACATTGGCTTTGGTGGAAGAGTGGGACAACATACCTCAACAGATAATAGACAACATCATTGAGAGTATGCGAAATCGTATGCGCGCTGTAATAAGAGCTCGGGGGGGTCATACTCGCTACTAAAATCAAATGTTTTTTTTTTGTGAGTCATCATGAACATTTTTCTCAACATGTTCATTTCATTTCACGAGTGTATCGCCAGGATACACACCTGCTCTCAATTTTGGACAGGATTGATAATTATTATAGAGTGTCACACAAAAAAATTCAAAAGTATGGGATTTATCGGTCTCGAATTGAATCTATTCAAAATAGATTTCTTTACCAACTTTGTTTTAGGTTGGGTTTGAGTTTTGCGGGTAACTCACTAGCCAGAAGACACTCTAACCTCATAAGCCTTGAAAATAGACGCAAAGTAGCAGACGTAGTATTTCTATGCGGGTTGTTTCAGAATTCTATTCAGAGTGAGGAATTGCTTGCCACGATTGGTATAAACGTTCCATCTAGGAGACTGAGAGAGTCTGAACTATTTACTATTTCAAGAGAATGTCGTGCTCGCAGAATTCTCGAACAGACATAGATTCAGGTCTTTGTTCTTTAATATCTAATAATGAATAATATTTTTAAGTTATCGTTTCTTCTGCTGATACAGTTTGTTTTTTGTATGTTTGAAGTGATACTAATTGTTATATATTTTACTATCATTTCATGATATTGTAATGTGGATACTAATTATGGGGCAACCCTGTTAGTATCCCAAAAATCTTGAATAAAATAAAAAAGAGGAAGTAATGCTTTAGCCTGAAAGGAGGTTGATAAATGGTTTATAGGTCCATTAATAACACATGGGGTAATATCATTCACAATTTATGGCATATAGTGAAAGAGTAAATCAAGATCGCACAAAAACATCGCTTAGAATGGAAGCTGACTCTGGACTACCAACAAACTAAAAAAGCTGGCCTTAAATTATTTGAAAAAACAGTAAGAAAAATAAATCTCATGTTGTCAGTGATCGATTAATTAATGAACAATGTGAACTCGTGCTAATCTACAGATGATAAGAATAAGAAAACATTATTCGATCGCAGATTTTGTGAGATAAAACTCGAAACAGCCTACGACGTGATGTTCACATGTGTTATCTTAGCTTGTAGCAGAATTGCTATAGAAAAGACTGCTAAATTATATTTTGGAGCTTCTAAAAAAAACAAAATGTTCTCTGATTAATTAAAGAAAATGGACGAATTTCCCAGCATAAAGTGCTTGTGCAAGACATAGTAAAGAAATTATCATGTTAGGGTCACAGACCCCAATTCCTGAATAAATGAATTCAGTTGCAACAAAAATACTAAAGAACAATTATGGTCGTTCATGCCATAGATATTTACGTGAATTATAGTAAATTATTTTGCATTTTTCTTTCTCGAATACTTTGGCAGACGCCACGTAAATCAGAAAATGGACTCGTCGAAGAGTGGACCAACTGCCGTGCAGTAATTTTCGACGCTTGGCGATGTTCATAACTGGATAGGGAGACCCAGGCGTCGTTTGGCTTTGAATCGATTGCGCGAAATATACTTCAGGGCCGCCTCAAACGGTATCAAAATTTTCCCACTCTCTGAGGGGTATTCGGTATCAATATTACGCTGCAAGTGGCAAGTAAATATTTGAATTCGTGATGTTAATTTCTTGTACCATGTGCAATCAACTACTCATTGAAATTAGGGACAATTATTACTGACAAATATTTTATGCAATTTTGAAATGGACTAGGATAGCTAGTTCGAATCTTAAATATATTTTTGATGTATAGGGTAGGCAAATTTCGATGTATTTGTACTGCAGCTTTGTAGAATATTGCAGATAGAGAAAAACGAACCACCCTCTCTCGATCTTATTTTCAGGGACTAGTTCAGTGTTGCCAAAATTTTGCTGATATCTCTTTCCATTCTGGACCTATTCAAAATTTTTCGAATTTTGGGAAAATCGTCCTTCGCGGATATCTCGATCATCATCAAAATTACATAAAAATAAGTTTGACATTCTAGAGGCACTTTTTTGAGTAACATACAGTGCTGTGTAAAAATATTTTTTTAGCTCATCGGTTTTCGAGATATAATGCAAACATGCTTTTTTCTTAATACGAACCATAAGAAATTTCACCCCTATTAGATGCAGTCATTTTATTCATTTGCAAAAATATATAACACTTGAAGTCAATTATGGTATTCAATACATTTTTCAGAGTAACTTTCGGCCTTATAACCTTGTAACATTATAAATTTATCATATTGAATTAGTTTTTGAGAGTTGGCTGGTCAGTTTTAGCTTCAATTTGTAATAAATTTTATTCAGCTTTTGTATTAAGAAAAAGATTCAATATATTTATTTAATTTTAGTGTGTTTTCTTGTAACTTGCTGTCTACTCTTGAGTGCCAGTAATATTTCTTTTACCAGGCAAATTGACCGTTTATTCACCTACGACCTCCTTTCACGCTGAGCAATTGATAACTGAGCTTCGGTTGGCCACTGAAGGATAATATGCAAGAAAAACAAACTAACTTTTTATAGTTACAGGATTAGGGTCTGGACAGAGTGAAGGCCACTCGTTTGAATTGATTTTGTGATCTTGAAGGCTTCATTGATAAACAAACAGTTTTCACCAATGTTGGCCGCAAAGGCTACAACATGTTCTTCTAAAATATCAGTAGCGTACCTTTGAGCATGCGGGGTTCCTGTACAGGATATCACACAATAGTATGTCTCAACTTGAGTGGTAAATTTACGTGCAGTTTTAGGAAAAAGTTCATATAAACATTGGTTCGCAAAAGCTTCGTTACGGAGCTACAGGGTTGAAATTTCTGGAAAAACTTGTTTTTCTTCAAAACTCCTGCAGTTTCTGAGCTATTCAGCCCAAATTTGAAATGCAAGCTATTTCTTACAACCAACATCATTACAGGTCCTAGATTTCAACTGAAATTCACAAGGTGTTTTCTTTTCGAGGCCATGTCTTTTGCCCTTTCAAACTTTTTTGCAGTACGCCACTGATCAGCGTACAATCAATTTTCCTCATTTCCATTCAATTTAGAAACTTTTTGAACTTGTAAATTTTTCGTATCTCAAACCGTTTTCGAGTGAAAAACTATTGAAAAAAAATAATAGAAATACTCGATAGGTATGCCCAAATTTTTCTTTTATTTTGATAGCTCGTCTTCTGTGACTTATACTTATTCAATATCAAATCAAAAAGAGAACAATTAAAAACTTAATAAATTGCTGGAAGTATCCTTCACCAGGATGTCCTTCTAATGATTATTGTGAAAATTTGTGATAGCAGTTCTCGAAAAGTTAGCTTCGTCTGTGAACATTATTTCACTATCAAACTGAGCTTCTTCTTAAGTTTGTATCTAAAAACTATCGGCAGAAATTTAGTCTTGAAATAAAATCTCGAGGAAATAGAGTTTGGACGCGTTGAATATGAAACGAGTGCAATAAAAGGTCTTGGAGAATCCTCCAAACTAGAACTTGGAAATTAATTTCCGATTTTTCTTGTACTCACATGAGGATTCA